>JAQIUQ010000342.1:0-320000 GCA_030378365.1 Hybognathus amarus
AATGTCTTGGTTCAGTTACATATTCTGACAATACAAAAAAAACAATATTATCGTGGATAGTGACAATATGTATTGCTTAAAATAAAATTTTTAAGTTCCCAAACAATTTTTAGTTCCCAAAACAAAAATGACTGTGTGAGAAAAGAAATTCCAGTTTTCAGAGTTTTCAGTGTAGGGACTACATCTGAACTACTATGTACAATGTTGACTATCATGTGCTACTTCATGATGCAATGGGGGAATATTTGTGGGTTCCTGATAATGCCAAATGTCTCCATGTTACCATCAAAAAAAACTGTGCGGATCATTGTCCAAACATGCCCAGCTGAAAACGTGCCAGCATATTCATCCACAATAACTTCAGTATGATGAATACTTTTGTTATTCTGGGTGTCTACCATTGTCCTTGGGTTACAAGCAGTACAAGTCGAAACCTATCAATTTAAATCCCCACAATGTATTGCTGAATTTCAGCATTTTAATCAACAGTGCATTTTTTGTTAACCTTTTACCATATGTTCTTGGAGTATTGCAATAATATCATATTGGTGGTCAGGTCTATCGTGATATGTCTGGAATTGGTGAGACATGAGGAAGTGATTTGTGGATACCCTATCAATGAGGAAGCTACCACTGGTGCCTTCTTATATGCCATTGGAGGCATGTTTTAGATAAGAGCTGCGACCGTTCCTCTGATATCTTGATTGTTTTCTGTGGTTGTGATTAGTTCTTACCATTGGGCCCTTAGTTTTCAAATGTCAAAGCACGTTCGAGTAGCCTCCGAGTATCAGTGTGCTGAAAGAAAAAATAATTACTGATGAGAGTGTTGATGTTTCCCAAGACAATGGCACCTGACAGTATCGTAGAATTTAGCAGATGTCTTCTTCTTCAGACAGCACAAAACATGCATTTTAGTTCGTGACAATTAAGCCTTGTATCTGTAAAACCAGACCAAATGTCTGCTAAGCATGCTTCAACTTTATAATTACTGTTTTATTATGTAGGCCTACTGTTGGGCTTGCTATGTTTGTTTCTAAGAATTACCACCTTGTTCCACTTGTCAATAGTGTATCTAAATTAAAAGTTAAAAGTCTAAATACTTTTGTCTGAGCTGTAAATAACTCAAGAACCAAATGAATTAATTTGCCCATCAAACTGCAGAATAAGAGCACTAAATATAGTATACTTTCCAATATGTTGTCAAATAGAAATCACACAAAAAATATCACTGTCTTTAGGTTGATTATGAGTACTGGAAATGAAGTGTAACCAACCAAGTTCAGATGCTAAACAACAATAATGGGTCAGATATTAATTCATTTCTTCTTTTTTTACTTTATATATATATATATATATATATATATATATATATATATATATATATATATATATATATATATATATATATATATATAAAATACTTCAGAAAGATTTTATTCTTTTCCACATTTGATTAAATTGTCTCTTCATGTACTATTGTTCAAAAGTTTGGTTCAGTGTAACTGTTTTGAAAGGAAATTAATACTTTTATTTCGTGAGAAATTTGATTTCTATTGATATATTTACTATGAAATTTATATTTAAAATAAAATGAGTTATTTAGAACTTCCCATTAATCATAAAATGTTGAGGGGAAAATGTGTTTGTTACAAAATTATTTAAGCAGCACAACACATAATAATAATACAATTGTTTCTTGAGCAACAAAATCAGCAAATTAGCTTGATTTCGGAGGATTATGCAACACTGAAAATCCAGCTTTGCCATCACAGGAAAAGGTTATGTTTAAAATGTATTAAAATAGAAAAAATCATTTTCAATTGAGCATGAACTTGTCACTGCCATTTCTAGAGTGAACACAGTAATGTTTTTCCCTAAGGCATGTTTATAAAGCTATACTTAAATGTCTTAATTTAACTAAGGCCAACCCCGAACTCAAATCCAGGCCTAAATTTTCTCTCCACAGGAAATAAAACATATATCTGCTATCCCTAAAATGCTATATACAGCAAATGTTTGTTATGTCCCTATTATATTAAATTTAGTTTTTTCTAGTACACAATTTTCAGACTATACATTTCCTGTTAGTTCGAACAATTCCATTTTTCTGAAGCATTTATACATTATGTAAATACTGACACAAGGATTTGCAACATTCAAATAATATTGCATAGATGCTTGAAGACTTGTATAAGAGTTCTAAATGAACTTCACCCAAATTTTACACACGACAAGCTCTATAACATCGAAGAGCCAGTTCAAACCAGCATTCCTGCCATTCTTCATTTACTACAGCAAGGACATCCTCTCTGGGAAAGTGAGTCCTACTGACCAAATCTAAACATAAGAAATACCCAAACAAAAGACTCACAGGACTATGGTGGCATACTGCATTCACTTGAAGAAAAAAATGTACTCTGTTTTTCTGAATTAATGAGTTAATTTTTCATGAGAAAAAATTTTTTTGTTCTGTTTTTCTGATTAACGAGTTAATTTTCATGAGAAAAATGTTTTGCTCTGTTTTCTGAATTAATGAGGTTAATTTTTCATGAGAATATTTTTTTGCTCTGTTTTTTCTGAATTAATCGAGTTACAATTTTTCATGAGAAAAATTTTTTTGCTCTGTTTTTCTGAATTAACGAGTTAATTTTTCATGAGAATTTTTTTTGCTCTGTTTTTCTGAATTAATGAGTTAATTTTTCATGAGAAAATTTTTTTGCTCTGTTTTCCTGAGTTAACATTAATTTTTCATGAGAAATTTTTTTTGCTCTGTTTTTCTGAATTAATGAGTTAATTTTTCATAGAATTTTTTTTGCTCTGTTTATTGAATAATAGTTAATTTTCATGAGAAATCTTTTTGCTTGTTATTTTCTGAATTAATGAGTCTAATTTTCATGAGAAAAGTTTGCTCTGTTTTTCTGATTAATGAGTTAATTTTTCATAGAATTTTCTTTGTCTGTTTTCTGATTAATCAGTTAATTTTCATGAGAAAAAAGTTTTGCTCTGTTTTTCTGAATTAATGAGTTAATTTTTCATGAGAAATTTTTTTTTGCTCTGTTTTTCTGAATTAATGAGTTAATTTTTCATGGAAATTTTTTTGCTCTGTTTTCTGAATGAAAAATTTTTCTTATGAAAAATTAAGTCGTTGAATTCGAAAAAAACAGAGCAAAAACTTTTTTCTCATGAAAAATTTAAGTCGTTAATTAAGAAAAACAGAGCAAAAACTTTTTTCTCATGAAAAATTAAACTCATTAATTCAGAAAAACTAAGCAAAGAGTTCTCATGAAAAATGAACTTGTTAATTTCACAAAACAGAGCAAGAAAAATTCTCTCATGAAAAATTAAGCTCATTAATTCAGAAAAACAGAGCAAAAAAATTCTCATGAAAAATGAACTTGTTAATTCACGAAAACAGAGCAAAGAAATCTCTCATGAAAAATGAGTTAATTCAAAGAACAGAGTAAATTTTTTTCTTCAAGTGAATGCAATATGCCACCGTACAGGACCACACAACAAGCGTCTGTACCTTTGCTTGCTGACCAAATCCAAAAATAAGAAATACCAAACATAAGAATCAAAGGACCACACAGACAAGCATACTTTATACGTTTCTTGCTTTCTTCCCTTTTTTCTTTTTCTTTTTTAACAAATTATTTATTTCAACATCTTTCAATACATCATTAAAACATTCATATAGGTGCATGGACATTTCTCAATTTATTAGAAATACATTATGAAAGTCTCAAGTTTATACACTTACTGCATGTCCTCACTGGGGTTGTGCAAAATTAGCCTTGCTTCTTGATCTCTTCCACTTCTTTTGTAGAAAGATGGGCAAAATCTATGCTTTCAGAAGAGGATACAAATGCAGCAGACAAGAAACAGCAACAACTCTATGGCCCAAGTGAACAAACAGGCTCTTTGTGCTTGTTTTTTCTTCCTTCTCCATTTTCCTTTTTTCAATAAAATGCAAAAATTCTCCTATTACATTTCCCCTCCATAAATACATAGCAAAAGATGTTAGCATTGACACACACCAGACAGAAATAAAGAGACATACATAATAGACAAAAGTAAGCAGAAAAAGAAATATTCCATGAAAGTCACTCATTCACCAATCAGAATCCAGATATTCATACCTAGATGCCTTAAAAAGTCTGTACTGTGAGAGGCGAAGCTGAATTGATCACTCTCCACAATTCAAGTCGAACACCAAACCTCGCTGTGAATGTTCTGGGTAATGCGCAAGCAATGGCAACAGGCAAATCAAACCCAACATGACCATTCCTTCAGATGAGTTCTTCGATATGTGCCAGATTCAAATTCACATTGTCCTTTAGCACCATTCACTTATCTTCCTGATCTGACCCAAGCCCAAAGTCATCTGCAGGTGCAGGAGTCTGCAATCATATCCTCATATTCTTTCTGAACTATGTTTCCATCCCCTCTTCCATCATCAGCACGCTGATAGGTTTGTATTTGTGAGGAGCGCAAGGGCATCAATATAGCACACCAAGTCACTTGGTTAAAGTCTGCATGATTGCGATGGTTGGGCGAAATCTAGCCGTAATGCAGAGATACGAGGGCAGTCTCCCATACAGTCAGCGGAGGGTTGTACTTTGTGGGTGCAATGATCCAATGGTCCCAACCTAAATCTTTAAAGGTCACGTGGTAGGAGTGCAGCTTGCACTGGTTTTTGGCACGCTGTTCGACCCGTGCTTGTAGTCGGGGGATGTCAGAGAGACGATGCTCCTAGAATCCTGAGATCGGCGGGTCCTGGGGCGGGAAAAGGGCGTGAAGTACTTCCCCCATTCCACAGGTTGCTTGTCCTCGTCTAAGAAGAGCAGCAAAACAGGAGCTCGAAGATGGTGTTGAGGTGGGAAGCGTTTTCGATGTGTGGACTTGGCGTGCTTTGATTTAATGCATCGGTAATGGGCTAAGAGGGATACCTGGCCATCTTTGGACTCAGACACATGGTATTTGTAACATCTGAATTCAATTCCACAGGCTTCGAGGACCCATAGTGACATGGTCACCTTCAGGAAGATCTTGTAGAGACGTGACTCTTGCCTCACAAATAAAAGGATGACAGGAATAACACCAGAGCCTCAGGTGCATGAAAGATGCCTCACCAGTTTGTTCAACAAGAGGTTTTTCAGTTCATACTTTCACTGTGTAGCTTATACTGAAGGTCTAGTCCAGTAGGATTTACAGATAGGAGAGAGAAATGAAAATAAATAATCAGACAATGGGCCTGGATTTAAAAAATACACAACTAATAGTTATTATAATACTTTAAGGGCTAATGTATATAGCACACTCTTTAAAAAAATAAATAAATGTTGCAGCAGAGTTTTTGTTTCCCCATAGCAATGCCATATTATAAGAACCATTCAGTAAACAGTTCATAAATGAACCATTTTAATCTTAAAATTAAAGTTTCCGAAAGGAGGTTTTACAAAGCAATGTCATAAAAGAATAGCTTTTGGTTAAACAGATTAATATTAATAAATTGAATTTGTATAGCAGCTTTTTGAAACTTGGCAAAGTCACTTTACAGGGCAGGTGAATAAGCAAGAATAATCAAAGAACCTTTCAGCGAACAGAACTTTTGACTATGAAGACTTTCAGAAACCTAAAGAACCCTTCTCCACCATAAAGAACCTTTTTTGGAGGTTCCAAAAATGTTTTTTGACCTTCATGGGACATTAGATGCCAATAAAAAACTTTTTAAAGTCATAGATCACCAGAAAAAAAAAGTTTTGGCATCATTACTCTATTCTCTAATGGTGTTCAACTGTCTGGTTAACAACATTCTTTAAAAATATCTTCTTTTGTGTTTAACAGAAGAGAGAAACACATATAAGGTTTGGAACAACTTGAGAAATACTCTGTATACCAAAATCTCTATAGTGGACTATATAGTGAGCTTGCCATTTGTGTAGTGCTGCCGAATGTATAGTGATGATTATTATTCCCTATAAAGTCCACTCAATGTATCCCAAAATGCATTTTGAAAACTCACGTTACAACCAATGAGTCACTAACCCAAGCCCTACATACCATCATGCATTGCGCTAATCGTAAAAATAAGTTATAATCATTTGTGTTAGAGTAGCGCATTATGACAGAAACAGTCAGAAATTACTTCTAGTTTTTACATTTTGGAGAAATAAGCTAAATATAATGTAATTAACCAAGAGGACGATCGAGTAATCGTGTCCGAAAGTGGTGTTTCTCTCTTATGTTGGTGAGCTCACTATATAGTGCTCTACTATGGGGGTAGGGAGTACTGGATTGAGTGGAGATTTGGACACAGCAACAGTTTTCAGTTTTCGGATGAACTTATCCTCTTTAAGACTGTAGAGTGAATGTTTTAATAATCCTTTTTCTACATCTTCACTATAAAGAACCTTGCAATGGAACGTTTCTATTGATGGTAAATGTTCTTAATTGAACAATCGATGCCAATTTATTTTTAAGGGTCCAAATATCGGACAAAAGAATGTCCAGAATGACGTACTTGTGTGAGATACAGATTGAGTGCTTTACCATTTGAGGTTGAGAAGAAAGTGCTTTTACTGTGGTGGACGCTTCGAGCAGCCTTATAGTGTTGGATCCAAATAACCCTGAGCTGCTTTGGTCGTCCATCTGCATCCGCCGCTATCCGGTACAGATTTAGCATCAGACGCATACCTTCATCTTCAGTTTGGCTTTCAAGGAGAGGTTTCAATTAAAGTTCCTCTGTTTGGGTGTCGATTTCGACGACTTCTCTGCTGGTGGTGACGCCAAAATGTGACGGAGAAGACATGTTTCCGGCCACGCGCGTAGATATGTGCAGTACAAACAAACACGACAGTACACTCAGACAGTTGTGACTGCTGGTAGCCTTCATGTTCAGCCCTCGTACGGACGAGTGCCACCTGGAAGGCTACCATAGTCTCAGACAATCAGCGGGCGGAATTCAACCTAAACATCACCTGACAATGACAAAATTTTTGGTGCACCTTTAATCGTGTGACGTCATGTTCAATCACCCATCAAACCTTTCAAGTTGATTGTCATTTACACGAGGTGTTTTCTAAATTTCAATCCTATTGTTGAAAAAATAAAATAAAAAAGTAAATTAACTTACATCACTGGCTTATTAGAGGTCTAAAATATCGATAAACAAAATACATTACAAAAAAAATTAGGCTATGTATTCATATGCAAATGTGGGCTACATTTTTGGGATTTGAAACATTAAATAATAATTTTAAAGTAAATTGTCTTAGTTCAGGTTGTTAGAAATTCATTTGGAACTCATTCGATTCCTATACTTTTAATTTAATTGCCAGACATTTTTATCATGGTCCTTCATTTTCAGAGCACAACTTTTCACCACATAGGCTATTATGGAATAATGATATATTATATGAACATAAATCATTGTTTTTGAAATATTGGTTTGATAATGGCATCACTGATGGATCAGTTTTTTAATTTAAATGGTTTTCTTTGTACTTACATTGAGTTTTTGCACATAAGATTCCTGTAACACCAGGGACTATGCAAAATGGACCATGTGTGTGATGCAATATATCCTGAAATCTTAAAGACATTCAGAAAAGACTTAATATTCAACAATGGTCCCCACCTACCATGTTATGTTCTTATGTAGGTAATATTTGTTTATTCCCTAACTTACAAAACAGACCCATAAGAGTGTTTTTAAAGAAACAATGTGTCTTTGTCTTATATTCACTCATACTGGAATCAGTTGACAGAGAAAATTGTGTAGAAAGGGGTTTGGCTTATACCTATATATCAATATTTTAATTTTTGTATTTAGTATTTAGTAATTTAGCATGATATATAGTATTTTAGAATAATACTAAATTTAATTTCAGTATCATTCAAAATTATACATAAATTGTACCCAGTTAAACATTAGGCTACTTTGAGAAATTTAAAACCGAATATTGATTTTAATTGCACTTTTTGTGACAGTTGCCCTGAAACTGTGGTTTCTTTTTTTGGCACTGCCCATTTGTAAGACCATTTTGGCAAAATGTTTGTGATTTTATCACACATTATAACATAAATGGCCAATTTGTGTAGTTTTGGAAGACATCTATTATTGGTCTTTTGGAGAATTATAGAGACAAGCACAGTCAGGTTTATATAATAAATGTTATTGTTTTAATGGCAAAAGTACACAGCTTTATTACTTAAGTAAATGTACAGAGACCCCTTGCTAAATTTTACTCAAGTACAAGTAAAAGTACTACAGTCAGATGTCTACTTTAGTAATAGTATTGAAGTACTTGTTTTTAAGTACTTAGAGTATCAAAAGATTACATTTTCTAAATAATGCATTACTAATGCATTATTTATGTACAGAAACGTTACATGGAGTTATGAAAAATGTTAATGTTAATACCTTGGAGATTGTAAAAGGAATTGAAAGTAAAATCAAGTCATTTTCATGTTTTTTTTTCCATGTTGCTTTATTTAACATTTAAGAAAATTTAAGAAAATTCAGAAAATGTAAATAGTCTGGTGAAGTGGGGCCATGGGTTGTTAAATTCCAGGATGGACCTGTTACATTCTTCATCCATTCTTTTCTTCCATGGTTTCGTCTCTTATCTGAATCTGACCATGGAGTTGACTTTGCCGGAAAGCTGAAGGTGATTGCTGATAGGCTGCCCCAATGCGTAGCACCTGCACAATTCAATCACATTTAAGGGAAACAACAAATTGAGGGGTTTCTGAGATTTGTCTTCCTTTTTTATTTTTGTTAGAAGTGACGGGTGAGTCACGGTTACTGGATTAGAAATGTAGTGGAGTTAAGAGTACCATTTTCCCCTCAGAATGTACTTGAGTAAAGTCATGAGTCTCCCAAAATGATACTTGAGTAAAGTAAAGGTCCCTCAGAAATCTAAATGTACTCCGTTACTGTCGAGATCTTGATTTTCACAAATGTAAATTTTCCTGTAAAAGACCCTGTTTTATATCATTTTAAAAGGACAATATGTAGGATTTTCGCCAGCCAGTCGCTAACCTCTTTTCACAATTACGAAAGGCGTAAATAGATGACACAAAGCATCAAGTGGAATTATGGATCTTGTTGATCTAAGCTGATCCTATTATGGGTGCGTGAATTCTTTGATATTTTTAACATGACTGTGGTGTAAAGCAGGGCGTGATTGCTAATGAAGACGTACAGTTATGCCAGCGCCACACCCTTACTAAGGAATAAGGAATGAGTGCTTAATTAATACTCACACAGGTCAGTTTATTAGACGAATGAAACTTGAGGTAACAGCAACACTTTTTCACGTGCTCTAACAGTTAACGGCATTTAAGTGTTGAATGTTGTCAGTAGGTTGGGTATCATTTGAATTTAACGATTCTGATTCCGATTCCTTGTTCGATTTCCGGTAACGATTCTCGATTCCGAATTTTTTAAGAGGCAGGGTCAAAAATGTTTAGCTAACCTTGCTAACCAATGGTCTTTCTGAAGGAAATACTCCTTCTGTCACAAATACTCCTTTTGTCACAAATGTTGCATTTTGCCGAGATTTCGTTATTTTTAGAAAAGTGAAGCCACACTTTGGACTGCCGACCTAAGCTACTCATGTTCGACTCGACGCGGTTATGCCAACACTTCCGGTGGACGCTTCTTCATTGGTGTTGTTCAGCGGTTTCTTCTACCCGATCGACGGACTGTGAATCTGGAAACTCAGGAATCGAAATTTTAACTTTTGAACGATTCCGGAAAAGCGAAAAGTTAGTCCCGGTTCCAATGAATACTCGATTCTCGATACCCAACCCTAGTTGTTAGTTCAGGATAGAGTGTTTGCTGTGTGAGACTAAGTAAGCTAGATCAACATTAGAATAACATACAGGTCATATTCTAACATGTCATCATGTTGAACTAAATAACATTGATTGGTTTAATGTACATTTGCTCACCTGTCTAATTAAGCACATGCAACACTCGGACGTGGAGCTCTCGGCATCTCGAAAGATTTAGAATTTCGTTTTAGTTTCCTTTTTTGTCTCAAAGTCTGCTTGCCGTGGTCCATAATGTTTGAACAAAACAACAACAACGTGAGCGTCCTGCTAGGCATTGTGTTTTTGGATGTTTTTCTGCAAAAAATCCTACAGATTGTACCTTTAAGAAAGAAATGAAGCTTTATATTGACTCAATTCAATTTTAATTGAATTAAATTCAATTCAGATTTATTTGTATAGCTCTTTTCACAGTACATATTGTTTTAAAGCAGCTTTACAGAAAGTGCATTTCAGAAATGTACAAGAAAAAATATATTTAGTTAAGCATGTAATAATGTAGGGCGTAACATCGCCAGCATTAACAAATGTCACAAATACATCAGATTATGATTTGGCTAGAATATGACATAGGCTATCACTAGGTTGTCACAATAATTCACCAAACAAGATAATATTTAAAGTGCATTTGAATTCTAGTATGAAAGCAGATGCTTATGTTTACAATTTACATGATTCTATTTCCCACGACTGTATATTCACACTTTGTGCAAGTATTAAACTGATTTCATACTAATTTAAAAAGTTTATTTTGTACCATTGTCGGATCAATATTAGCCTACTACACATGGGGGAAACGGGATCCCTTTTTCCCTTTTATGTGTGCTAGGCCTAATTCATTTTAAATAGGCTATATTTGATGTTTTGCTTGTAATATCGATATTAACTAGCCTTCTTAATTTTGCTGATGATCAATTTTATAATCATAAACAACATTTAGATCTGATTGATGTAGTTCTGTTAGGAAATTATCCGATGTGTCAAAGCCATTTGAAAGCTTGTGTTCTAATGATTATGGTCTAATGACATCTAGAGGTGAGAGGATGAATACAGATTTACAATCTATGATCAATGATTCCGTGTTCATCATCCACCGCTAGATGGAGCTGTCACGCGGCACTTATGTATACGAGCGCGCACCCACGTACGCCGACAACCGCGTGCCCGTTCCCAGTCAGTCGCTGTGAGTCTGCGCTTCAAGCCGAGGACAGCAGCAGCAAAGCAATGGCTCTCCTCAAAACGACCAAGCTCGTATCCTCTGTTGGGAGTTTGACGCCGTCTTTGGCTGCCCTACCGACCCGAGCCAGGCAAGGAACCTTAAAATAATCTTATTCTGCGACATGTTACATTTCGAGAATGAATTGCACTGAATTACTTTAAGTTGATGTTTAAAACATGCAGAATGGAAAACAGGTTTTTCTAATAATACTATTCAATAATACTAATCGGTTAAAATAAATTAATTCTTACACTCACAGATTTGTGCTCACGGTCACGCGCGTATTACTGTCACATCCGTTCACATGGAGTTGATGCAGTAGTAGAATGACACACTGCAGCTCACGATATTAGACCATGTGGGTGTTGCAAGATATCTGTATGGTAGACTGCTTTGTATTATCATCTTCAAGCCAATTTTTAGCTGCTAATGGATCAGATTTTCCACAAAATATGTACAGCGCATCTCTACCATGCTTACTAAAAAGATCATTCAGCATCCCTCTGACCTTCATCTCGAAAAAGGCGATTCAACATTGATTTCCTTACTCTAAATTAATTTTTGGTATGAGCTGTCCTTCATTTAATACTGTGCTTATGGGTCAATACTTTTTAATAAATGAATGACTCGCATTCTTATGAATGCGATAGCGTGCATAACTATGTTTGATCTCACCAGGAGACCGTACGTACAGGTTTCCTGTGCGCTCATTGGGTGGAAAAAGCAGGTTTAGCTTTCTGATTGGCCGTGTTGCTTCCGGGTTCTTCCGTGAGGAAATCATGGTAGTCTGTGTCCTTTTGCACTTGGAGGGCAAAGCAGAGCTGATGATGAACGAAGATAAATAATTCTTATTTAGTACAATATTAAGTTTACAATAAAATAGACGCAGCCACTTATACCACCAATGGCCCCCACGTATTTGATAGCTAAAATAAAAGGGCTGTAGAGTAAAAGGCCTACTGTCATTTTTTTACACTATTACATTTCTCATTGGCCACTATAAATTGAGATTTTGTACATTTTTATATTATCTTTTAAAGTCTGGAATTAATGCAACAACCAAGCTACACTAAATAAACCCCTTTGCTTTGACACTATGTAGAATGAGTTTTTGAAACTTGACTCTATGACTGACCTTTGACTCCTTGGGACTGTGCATGGCCTGCACTTAAAAGATCAGCAGAGCTTACTGATGCTATCGTTCTGTAAATAGCTGTAAAGGCACCGTATGTACGATTTTTGGATTCAAATATTCAAAAACAACTTGACCAATGTTGAAAACATTTGGGATAATACAAATAAATAAGTCAAAGAGATCACTCAAGCCCATTTCTAATCCGTCGAAATCACGCCACCATTCAGAAACGTCGTGAGCAGGCTTTACATGATGATGACAGCACAGCGACGGTGAAGCAGATTTTGTACATTTACAAAGATGGATGCCGCGTGGAACTATGGGTGTGACGGTAATAGTTGAACACCGTCATTAGAACTCTGTAACCGCCAAAACCATATTATTAAAATAAAACTTTTTTTTATCATAGAGAATGTTTAAATACTAATGCGGCTGTCTGCAGCATATCGGCTAAGCATAATAAAATATAACCTCATTAACTTAATAAAATGTAACTACATTAGCTCATCCAAGAACATGATTTCTGTCCTTTTGGATTGCGTTTTCATTGGCCGTGAAGCTGAAAACCCCCATGATTCCACAATCATCATGGGTTGGGGGGCGGAAGTGGGATTATTTGCAGTGTCTGTTATGGTTATTGTCTCATTCTAGGCATTTTGATGGTATTATGATATTTGCTGAACCTTTTATCTTGGTTTATCGATATCATCATCATGGGTATTGAATTAGGTCACAAAACTTAATTGTTATCCTCCTTATAGGTTTAATATTTTTCTTTTGTTCTTACAGCAACAAAAAGATCTCTGGACAAAAATAGTGAATAAAAAAGATCTCTGATTAAATACAATAAAAAAATTATGCAAAACCAATTATAAAACAAATGTTTCAAACAGATTGAAATGTAAAATAACTATAATACAATATAAAAAATAGCCTATAATATAACGTCTGTGATAAACGCAAATACAAAAAGCTGCATGGCTGCTTGAAATATTAAATACAAGTGTATTGTTTTTTAGATTAACAGTAGTTGAGCTGGGTAAATGGTTATATTATTGACATGTATTTTAATCATCCACAGGCAAGACTGAATAGTTGTTCTTAGTGTTATTTTTGGTTAAAAACAATATTCTCTGACATTTTTTATGTTTTATTTCAGCTCATGGTGGACTGAAGGTGCAGATGGGACCACCTGATCCCATCCTGGGGTGACCGAAGCCTTCAAACGTGACTCAAACACTAAGAAAATGAACCTGGGTGTGGGGGCATACAGGGACGACAATGGCAAACCTTACGTTCTCAACTGTGTCCGCAGAGGTATGGACCATTTCTAAGTACCTATGCCTGAGCGTGTGACGGGAGTCGTAACCTGGGGCCTATACCATGAAGCCGGTTTCAGGGGGCCTAGTCGGAGTATGTTTCAGTTCTAGTTCGCGCTCAACCCTGGGTTTCAGACACCATGAAAGTGGCTTGGCTTTCAGCAGTGTCTGTCGCCATACTAACTTGCGCTTCACGGCTAGTCCTGGAGCCTGTATGCCATGATGGTAGTTGAACAAAACTCAGGGCTGCAGGATTAGTTCAAGTTTGACAAAAACAAACCAATCCAACCAGGCTTTGTTGGTACCATGATGCTGATCATCAACTTTCTCTGTCAACTCAGGCTTTGATCTTGAGTTTAGGAGTTTCAGGTGTGACATCAGTCAGCGACAGCCAATCACATGCTGAGAAAGAGATAAACTCATTCAAACTCATTGAAATTAATTTCTAATGAAAGAAGTAACAGCATTTCACTTATTAAATATCTAGTATTAAAATATTAAGAATTTAAGCAAATTTACTCCGCAAGATAATAATAGCTGTCTATGAAATAGGACTAAAGGACTAACTAAAAGAAAGTACACATTACTGTATATCAGTGCAAGATGAAAGTTTGAAGTTGGTTTATACAGTTGATAAAAGGTATAGAGAAAATTGAGTATTTAAACTACACATGTAGTCATTTATAGCTTCATGTATTGATTTCTAAGCGTATTTATATTACCTTTATATACTTATTCATTTAAAATATATGTAATAATAATTGATGAACTGAAATTGTACATGTGAGATTGCTTTAGGGTATAATAATTACAGAAATAATTTCTAAATCATACAAATTTATTTACTAAAAGCCACGATTTTGTCTTTTAAAATCATCTGGCTATAGAGTGACCTTAATTGGAATAAGAAAAAGGTGAGAGTGACTTTGTCACGTCCAACATGTCACTTTGCTCACAGCTGATTGGTCCAAGTTCGGTTTGCAATCTGCCAACCTGGAACATAACCTGGCCCGGACCAGGTTAGCTGTGGAGCTAGAGTTACTATGGCGAATGAACACTGCTAAAAAACAAACCACTTTCATGGTACCTAAAACCCAGGGTTGGCACAAACTAGACTACTGAAACATAGCTGGCTAGCCACCTAAACCCGGCTTCATGGTCTGGCCCCTGGTCCGGGGCTGGTTATGTTCCAGGTCAAATGAACTTGGACCAATCAGCTATGAGCAAAATGACCATGTCTGATGCGATAAGTCCCTCCTCCTGTTTCTCTCCAAATTAAAGGTCACTACATAGCAAATCTTTAAAGACAAAATCATCTGGCTTTTGCTAACGTGCTTAATTTGTAAATTAAGTAAATAAATTTTTATGATTAGAAATTATGTAATTATTATACCCTCAATTGATCTCATGTTACAATTTCAGTTCATAGTTATTATTACGCAGATTTTGAATGAATAGATGTATAAAGGTAATATAAAACTATGCTTTAGAAGCAATAAAATTACTTCATGTGACTTAGAATGTTTATATCTCTACACCTTATCAACTGTATATAGACTAACTTTACAACTTTTACTTGCACTGATATAAAGTGGCCAGACTTTTTTTGAATTGTCCTCTTCATAGTACCGCTATTTCTTTCTTGCTGTGCTACATTTGTTTAAATTCGTTAATATTCGAATACTTTTATCTGAAAAATAAATTGTTATTGTTTCTTTGGAAATTAATTTCAATGAGTTTGAAATAGTTCACTCTTTCAGCATGTGATTGGCTGTTCTACTGATGTCACACCTCAGGGTAGAGCCTGAGTTGACAAGAAAGTTGATGATAAGCAACAAAACCTGATTCTGATTGGTTTGGTTTTGTCGAACTCGAAACTAATTCTGACCCTGACTTTGTTAAACTACCATCATGGTACAGCACCAGTGTTGCTTCTGGTTCAGAGTTAAATGGGTTATGAAGTTAAAGGATTAGTTCACTTTTGGAAAAACTTTTGCTGATAATTTACTTCACCCCATGTCATCCAAGATGTCCATGTCTTTTTCTTTCTAAGTTGAAAAAGAAATTAAGGTTTTTGATGAAAACATTCCAGCATTCTTATCATGCGAAACGATAGGTTATTTCAAAACTTCTTCCAAAAATGTAACTTTTCTAAGGACAAATGCTGCAGCCTTGCTCTATTCTGGAGGCGCGTTTGTAACGTCACGTAATACGTCATTCGTTCAAAAGGTCACGGCGCAACGTAGCTGAGAAGTACAGAGTCAGTGAAGTTGAACACATAGGTAAACGTGCAGAACTGAGACTGAGGAACGCCGTTGACAAAAAAAAAAAAAGGAGATTAAAAGGTAAAATAACGATGTCGGACGGATTTTGATTCTGTACTTCCGCGCTACGTCGACCGTGACCTTTTGAACGTAATTACGTACTACGTGAACGTTACACAACGCGCCTCCAGGAATAGAGCTAGGCTACACCATTTGTCCCTAGAAAAGTTACATTTTTGGAATAAGTTTTGAAATAACGCATACGTTTCGCATGATAAGACCCTTATTCATACGTCTGGTGTTGAGTTTAAAGACATTTGAAGCTGCATCTGAAACTGTTATTAACGATCTTTTGGAGCTTGGACCGTCTGGTTCCCATGGAAGTTCATTTAAATGGAGAAAAATCCTGGAATGTTTTCATCAAAAACCTTAATTTCTTTCGAACTGAGGAAGAAAGACATGGACATCTTGGATGACATGGGGTGAGTAAATTATCAGCAAAAGTTTTTTCAAAAGTGAACTAATCCTTTAAGTTTCAGGGGGCTTGTCAGTAATTGACCAATAGTTTTCAAGGGTGCAGATGTTTTTGGTGTGTGTACATGTGCATTTGGTTTTCTGTATTTCTGCAGTGTCACCCTGAACTCAGTGATTTGAAGAGGCTGTCTCTAATTAAGCAGTATCCTTCAGTTACTTTCATGACCCTTAGCTATGCAACTGTGATGAAATATTTTATTCATGTAGTGAGTAATTATTTTTAAATTAAGCATTTTTTTGTTTTGTTTAGGCAGAGGCTCTGATTGCCTCTAAGATGCTGGATAAAGAATATCTGCCCATTGGGGTCTGGGTGACTTTAGTAGAGGCTTGTGCTGAGCTTGCACTGGGGTCAGACAGTGAGGTTCTCGAAAGCAAGAGGGTGAGTATGCCTCTCTAGTTCCCAGTGCGCCTTTCATTCTTTTTACTTTTACATCTTGGATAATTTATTATCTTACATGTTAATGCTTGTTTAGCATAACACTTCATCTGTTTTTCTCCTATATAGAGCATCACTGTCCAGACAATCTCAGGCACTGGTTCTCTAAGGATTGGAGCAGAATTTCCTGGTGTGTCATTCATTCCTTCAGCCAAAACTTTTGCATTCTCCATGTTAAGGAGAATGGAGATTTTATTGGCATCAAGGCCAGGGGTCCAGTCTTTGTACGTGGATTACTTAGATTATCTGGGCCCGTACTCATAAAGAATCTTAATGCAAAAAGTAGCTCCTAGTGACAAAATTCTAAGAGAATTCTTAGAAATGTGGGCGTTTGCTCTAAATTAAAGAAAAATTCCTAGTAAAGAAAAAAGTAATTCAGAAATCTTAACCCTTAAAAGAGGTCTTAAGGTCAAAATTGTTAGGATTACGGATGAGGACTTTTAAGAGGCTAAAGAGTTTCTTAGCAGAGGAGAGTGGCAGAAAAGACGATGAAGAGGGAGAAGAAATGTGTTGCAATAGATGACAGTGAGTTAATAGACGATATATATATAGGCTATATATACACACACACACACACACACACACACATATATATATATATATATATATATATATATATATATACAGACAAACGGTCGTGCAGGGATGTATGTTGCGACTGATCTCATTAAGACACGCTAATATCTCCGACACAGCGCAATGCCATAAGCGCCAGGAAATGGAAAGTAGCCTAATCACTGCATTAAGATATTTGGCAAATGGGAAAATGCAAAAAGCAGCACGTGATTTGGGTCTGTCACAACCTTCTGTAAACAGTGATCACACAAACATTACAGCACTTTCAAAACCTCTTATTATGCCACCTTGCAGGCTCAAAAAAAGCCTACATTTATGAATATAGCAGGCTTCCCTGATGCGCACACAGCATGGGAATGAAGCGTTAACATTTGCGCCATAAGCTCCCACGTCTGCTTCTTTGCTCCGTGCCGTGCATGACACCCGGCCCAATCTGTTTCTTTCATGACAGTGTTCATCCACTAACTTGGGCAAACACTGTTCTTCTGTCCAGTTGGGCTTTCTCATCTTTCTCGTTTTTTATTCCATGTTTGCTTTATTAAAACCAACATTCAAACCACCACTTAAATAGACAGCAATCAGTGTAATTAGAAAGAGTGGAACATTTTTTTTTATCACTCTAAGCCAAACAAATACCTAATGTGTGTGTGTATATGTGAGTAAACTCTTTTTATTTGCTCTTTTTTTCCCTTCTTGGACCACCAACCAATCACAGTCTTCAAAAGAGTGTGTCATACATAGCAACGGGGTCAACCCCGCCTACTCACTAAGATAAAAGTTTTTATCTTTTCCTTACTCAGAGTTGCTCTCAGATCGGTCCCGAATCACTCTTAAGCTAGGACTCCTATGTAAAAGTTTTTAAGCTAAATTAAGAGTTTTCTGAGAGGATTCTTAGAATCTTTATGAATACGGGCCCTGGATTTTACTGTCACGATGAGATGTAATCCAGGATTGTTAGGTTCTTCTAAGTCTCATCCGGAGTTGCTGTCATAGTAACAGGTCTGTGAGCTCAAACCTGCTAGAGAGCCGGCTTATTTCAGTTAAACTAGATTAGATTGCATCCTTTTAATTGTAGGGTAATGCTCAGCCAAAATGAAAATATGCCATAATTTACTCGCCCTTAAGGCATCCTAGGTGTATATGACTTTCTTCTTTCAGCTAAACACTTTTGGAGTTATATTAAAACTATCCTGGCTCTTCCAGAGTTTTATAATGAGATGAATAGTAACTTTTGAGATTTTGATGCTCCAAAAAAGCACATCCAACTTAAAAGTAATGGGTTAATAAAGGCATTCTCAAGTAAAGTGATGTGCTTTTGTGAGAAAAATATCCATATAACTATATAAACTGTAATCATTGGCTTCCGTTAACGGCCGTACACACGTCTAGGTTCCGCCGGGAAAGTGACCTCTGACTCGACGTAGGAGTATTGTAAACTTAGGTGAGTAGACACCTCTCGCTGTTTAAACAAATTCTCGTTTTCTCGCTTTAAAAATTCTTGTTTTACACTTTTTTTGCTCTATCCTCTGCACATCAGTGTTTGTCATTACGTCATGTGTTGAGTCCGAAAAACGAAAAGCAAAAGACGCTTCGTGTTCTGAAGGCCTTTAGATAACCCCAGGGCCCGGTTTTTCAAAAGGTTAAATCCGGATAAAATCTGATCCGATTCAGTAATCCTTTTTTTTTGCGATACCGTGTATCACGTAAATCCAGCTTACTTTTGAGCCAGTTTTTCAAAGCAACATCGGATTGGATCAATCTGATCCGGATAGGAACTTTTCAGGATCACCAAATCTGGATAACCAGTGCTCAAACAGGATAGGAAACCACAATGTAGAACTAAGTAAAGAGCAACAGGTAGACAAAACAAGTAACAAACACTGTAGATTGAAGATATTTATAACAAGATGTATTGAATAAAAAAAAAGACTTGATGTCAAATACTCCACAAAAATTTCAGACTTCCTCATCTAATGTGGAGAGACCAGCTTGTCTGAGTGTAGCCTTTAGGAGGTGGATCTCAAAGTCTGGCCTTGGCTTGCTGCAGAGTCACGAGCAAAAAGGACGTGCAACAAGGGACGCAATAGTTAGACACTATTTCTGATTTGGATTTGTTTTGGATTTCAAAAATCAGTGATTGCCATTCTTTGCATTTTTTTGGTTATTCTGTAATCATTGCATGCATCACGTGCATGCATGATTGTGATGAATATATACATATATCAATTAGTGTAAGAGAAAAATGTATTGTTTTTGGTCAATTTTGACAGCTGTTTGGGGGATTATTTTATGTGGCCAAACTCTTTACTTTGCTGTAGGCCTATACTGAAAGGCTGAATACTCTAAAGCCTACCTAATCACTGTAGCCTGACGGATGAACAAATAAAATGAAAACTTATGAATAAAAAGGATATCTTGTAAGATACGGCATGATCCAAATATAAGATTATTCGATAAATTTTTTTACGTTTTCATTACATTTTGGGCATGAAATCCACGTTGAATCCACCCTTCTGATGGGATCAGTTTAATCCAGATTTTTTGGATCAGAGTGATCCAAATTCTACAAAAAAGTTCTGAAAAACCCAAACTAAAGGTTTGATCTGGATCAAAACCAAGATTCGGATTACGGTGATCTAATCCGATTATGTAATCCATTTTTTCTTTTGAAAAACCCATTTTCAAGATTTGATGCAATCCGTTATCCAAAATCCTCAGTGGATTACTTTTTGAAAAACTGGGCCCTGGAGCTGTATGGATTACTTTTATGAAGGATGATCTCAGCTATTATTCACTCTCATAAAGCTTGGAAGAGCCAGGACATTTTTTTATAGAACTCCAATCATATTCAGTTCTTAAAGAAGAAAGTCAGATAAACCTAGGATGGCTAAGGGTGAGTAAATTGTGGGATAATTAAAATTTTGGGGTGAACTTACTCTTTTAAAGAGTACCTTATTGAATAAGGAACAATAATAATTACTGGATGTAATAATAATAATAATAATGAGATGTAAAAATGCGTAATTTTGCACAATATTTAGACAGACAGTTTTACTAATTTGAAGATTTATTTGTGAGTGAATAAATACCTTATAATTTTATTTAGGGGTTTCACACATGATGTACAGCTGGTCTATGCCAGTGCATTAATTTGAGCAGCTGTGATGGGAGTGGCTTGATGCAGATAACTTTGTAAAAAATGCTGTCTGCTGTGCTGTTAAACTTTAATTCAGTGCTTTGGCGTAAAAATTGCTTATTACAACATTGACATAAAAATGTAACGCCTGTGCAAATAGCCCACTAGAAATCATGAAATAATGGAAATAACTGGGAATCATGTTTCCTTATAAAGGTCCAGATATTTGTCAAGTTTTTTGTCAGGTGTTTGATTTTCTTTTTTTAATATGATATAATTTACCTTGCTGCATTGCTCATTGCGTTCTTGTGCCCTTTCCAATGAACACAAGAACGCACAGACAACTAAATCCAGATATTTTAATCAAATCTGTTTGAAGAACCAAATTAGCCAGAGATCAGTTTTCATCAGTTCAAATCAGATTTATTTAGCGAGTTACGAAGAATGGACCCCATATGGCACACAGTAGAATTATGTATATTAGAAGAAGCATAAATAAATGCGCCTTTCTTTTGTCCATTAGTCAAGGTTCCACTTGGGAGCAAAGGATGTATACTTGCCGAAGCCATCCTGGGGAAACCACACCCCTATTTTCCGTGACGGTGGTATGCAGCTGAAAGCGTACCGTTACTATGATTCTTCTACCTGCGGCTTTGACTTCACTGGAGCGCTTGATGACATCTCGGTGAGCCTGAACTTCACAGCACACTTTTCCATACAGTCTATTATTATACAATACCCTTTAAAAGTTTTAGCTCAGTAAGGGGTTTTGTTTTTATTTTCAGTAAGGAAGGACAAGTACACCTGCTGCAATATTTCAATCATTTAAATTAGCAGGACATTCTTAAACACTTAATGTGAAAAAAACCTAAAGTGCCTTGATGTACTAAAACACTGATATATTAAAGGATCAAACTCACTATATAGTCTGTTGATGAGCCCAGAATATGAATCACACTAAGCGTATTCTTTCCTTTTTTTATTATTGAAAAAAAAAACGCTTATGCGAGGGTGAATAAGGTTGCTTTTATATTCTGGATTAATCTGCTTGCCTGTTTGTAGTATGCATAATCAATGAGGTGTATATTGAATTTGGTCTTTTATTATCACTGTCTTCCTAGTGATATTAATACTTAGCTCAAACTTGGAAAAAAATAATTGGTGAGCAATAGCCTTGTTTTTCCCTTCAGGTAGGCAGTCTTATAAAGCTGTGATGTCATGTGAATACTATTTATCAAGTAGCACTTTTTCCAAACTTTTCCAACTGTTTCCAAACATAAGAAACGTTTCTTTAGCACCAAATCAGCATATTAGAATGATTTCTGAAGGATCATGTGACACTGAAGACTGGAGTAATGATGCTAAAATTTTGTTTTGCCATCAAAGGAATAAATTACATTTTATCTTTTAAAAACGCCTTGATGAATGTTGTCCTTTCTGGCTCTTTTTTTTCACATAATTTTGGTTAAAGTCCTGCTGACATGATTATGTGACTAAACTATGAATCTCACTTAGATACACTGAATGTTAATATTTTTTCTCTACCTACAGCAAATTCCAGAACATAGTGTAATCATGCTCCATGCTTGTGCTCATAACCCCACTGGTGTCGACCCCCGACCAGAGCAGTGGAAGGAGCTCTCGGCCCTCATTAAGGTGTGCGCACGTGTGTGGTGTTTTTGTTTGTATCCTTACCTTCTTTTTCATTTTACAGAGGCATGACTTCAAAAGCGCAGTAAAAAAAAAACTTTTTTTAAAATTCTATAGGAACTGATAAGACACTCCAGTCTGTTGTCCTGACATTGCTTCACTGTCTTGTTGTCCACTTTCTCTCTGCAGAAGAGGAAACTTCTGGTGTTCTTTGACATGGCTTACCAGGGCTTTGCTAGTGGAGATATTAATCGAGATGCCTGGGCTGTGAGATATTTTATTGAGCAGGGCCACAACGTCCTCCTGTCTCAGTCATTTGCTAAGAACATGGGTCTCTATGGTGAGTAGGGGTGTGGTCCTGGTCAAGACAATCTCCTGAACTGGAGAATGTCAGAATGGGAAAGAAAGGTGATTTAAGAAATTTTGAGCATGGCATGGTTGTTGGTGCCAGACGGGCCGGTCTGAGTATTTCACAATCTGCTCAGTTTCTGGGATTTTACGCACAACCATTTCTAGGGTTTACAAAGCATGGTATGGAATCTTGTTTCCGCCACAGAATGAAAAATAAAAAAGGTAATTGCGACTTTTTATCTCACAATTCTGACTTTTTTTTCTCACAATTGTGAGTTTATTTCTGCAATTCTGACTGTTTCTTGGAATTGCGAGATATAAAGTCAGAATTGTGAGATATAAAGTCAGAATTGCGAGATCTAAAGTAGGAATTGTGAGATACAAAGTCGCAATTGTGTGTTAAAAAGTCAGAAAATGCATGATATAAAGTCAGAATTGTGACGTATATTCGCAATTGCATGATATAAAGTCAGAATTGTGAGAGATAAACTATTCTGAGAGGGGAAAAAGTCTTTTTTTTCCCCTAAGAATTGGCCTGATAACTCACAATTGCGAGTTTATATCTCACAATTCTGAGAAAGATGTCAGAATTTCGACATATAAACTACCAATTATGTGTTATAAAGTCAGAATTGCGAGATGTAAACTCGCAATTGTGAGAAAAAAAGTCAGAATTGTGAGATAAAAAGTGACAATTGTCTTTTTTTTCTCAAAATTGCGAACTTTATATCATGCAATTCTGACTTTATATTTTCGCAATTCTGACTTTAACACGCAATTGCGACTTTGTTTCTCACAATTCTGACTTCATATTTCACAATTGTGAGATAAAAAGTCGCAATTTATTTATTTTTGTATTTTTTTTTATTCAGTGGCGGAATCAAGCTTCCATAGAATGGTGTTACTTCCCTTTTTTTTTAAAAAAAACAAACTTTTTTGTTCTTTTAGTAGAGTTAAAAAGAACTGCATTTATTTGAAACGGAAAGCTTTTGTAGCATTATAAATGTATTTTACTGTCACTTTTGATCAAATTTGATCTTTTCTGAATAAAAGTAATTTAAAAAAAAAAACATACTGAGTTGTACATTAAAGGATCTGCCAAAGACTAGTTGTTTATACACAATTATAATCTTACAACTGTATATGTAGGTGAGCGTGTTGGAGGGTTTACAGTGGTGTGCGCAGATGCTGAGGAAGCTAAAAGGGTGGAGTCACAGCTGAAGATCCTGATTCGCCCCATTTACTCCAACCCACCCATGAATGGAGCACGCATCGCTTCCACAATCCTCACAACACCAGAGCTGCGTTCTACATGGTGAGAAATGCTTGCACATTCAAAAATGTGTCAATTACTTGCACAAAAAAAAAATTAAATACTTGCACTACATAGTGGTTCAGACGTTCATACTTTTTTTTTATTAATTATTACATAAATGTACTCCTGTAGGCTGGAGGAGGTGAAGGGAATGGCAGACCGTATTATTAAAATGAGAGAAATGCTGGTGACTAATCTGAAGAATGAGGGCTCCACTCACAACTGGCAACACGTGACTGACCAAATCGGCATGTTTTGCTTCACTGGGCTCAAACCTGAGCAGGTACAGCCCTTTACATACTCAAAAAATAGTACAATTAACTAAATGTAGTGTGTTTAACTAAATGTTGCATATTGGGATAAGCTCTGAGACTATGTTTTGTGTTTCAGGTGGAACGTCTGACAAAGGAGTTTTCTGTTTACATGACTAAAGATGGCCGTATCAGCGTTGCCGATGTGACCTCTGGAAATGTGGGATATCTTGCACATGCCATTCACCAGGTCACTAAGTAGACCAAAATGATGCTGATACAGGAGACTTGTGTACTAGTCCTGTTTCTGTTAGTCCACCCCACTATTCCTCTTTGGACTAAGATCTCAGCTTCACTTCATTTGGCTGTTTTTCTAGGTCAACATGGATCTTGAACATGTTATCAGGGTATCTAACGGTAACCTATTGTCATCTCACAGGTTATCTTGTGGTTCTGTTACTGAGCACATTTGAGAACATTTTTTCATCCTGTTAAAAATTCTGTTTTAACTTTATTGTGTGAGTGAAGTCAAATGAATAACAATAATAAAGGTATTGTGTCCATTTATTGTTCTCTGTGATTTTCATTGTGGGGGACAGAATAAAGCACACACATTGTTAACTACGTATAGACAGAAAAGCCTGTATATCAATCAGTATCAATGTAGAAAAATCAATGGAGTTCAATCACAAATCTGAAGATATAAATGACAAATGTACACAAAGTAGTCCCAACGAATAATAGTTCATGTTACATATTTCGATACAGTAGGTGGCGATACGCACTTTCAAAAGTCACGGTTAAAATCTGCCATAAATCAAAAAGACGAAGAGGAAAAATTCGCGCGGCGCTCATCTCTGCGTCCGAAATCTCCCATTACTCACTATATAGTGAGCTCGCCATTTTGTAGTGCTGTCCGAATGTAAAGTGATGATTATTATACCCTATATAGTCCACTCAATGAATCCCAGAATGCATTTTGAAAAGTAGTGTACGACCGATGGTCACTTACCTAATAGAGGTGTGCGATACTGCTAGATTTGGTATCGAATACGATACCGAGTGAATACAGGGCCAGTATTGATCAATACCGATTACCAATACCGATACTTTTTAATAATTAAGGTGGATGCCTCTTCAACCTAAATCTAAATTAATTTATGAGTTTTAATTTGTTTTTGTGATTTGCATTTGGGGTTATTAATCAGTTAAAATCAGTACTTCAAAAGCTTTTGTTCAGAATCAACTTTTGGTTACTTCTGTTTTATTTAAATAAACAAAGTTACAAAATTATTACTTCACAAATATAAAAAATGTAAAAAAAATTCTCTTTTCAAGTAGCATGTTAACAAAAAATGTTTCTCCTCTTTAGTGCACTTCTTTTCAGGATTTTTTCTTAAATAAACAAAGTCACAAGTTCTCCGTCTCTGACTGTGCTGCTGTAGACTAGAAATGCGCGGTTGTGCGCGCCGCTGAAGGTAGCGGTAGGGGTGGGGTTAGACCTGAGTAGCGCGCTGAGTGGTGAGTCACGTGACGGTACAACACAGGAGAGGGGAACGAGAGCAGCACTCTTGGTAGGAGGATTACAGGGAGCTTGCTCTGCTCTGTGACAGCAGCAGCATTTTGACAAACACGGTCAGGTCGCAAAACGAGATAAACTGAAACTTAAGTATTAGATATTTTCACGTTGGTATCAATCAATACTGATCCCAACGTTGGTATCGATATTATCGATATTAGTATCGAATCTGCCCACCTCTATTACCTAAGCCCTACATACCATCATGCATTGCGCTGATCGTAAAAATAAGTTATTATCACGTGTGGAGTAGAGCATTATAACAAAAACGGCCAGAAATCACTGTTAGTTTTTACATTTTGGAGAAATAAGCTCAATATAATGTAATATATTTATTTTAAAAAATCTTTTTAGCCCAGAGCAGGATCGGCACCAGCTGACAGATGATGTAATCAACGGCGCCGAGAGACGATCGAGTAGTGTCCGAATGTGGCTTCTATTATGCTGGTGAGCTCACTATATAGTGTTCTGCTCTCTAACCCCAATATAGGGGGTAGGGAATAGTGCTTTGAGTGGAGATTTCGGTCACAGCTCCATTCATCTGTGATCTCATCACTAATGTTGTCATGTGACCATTTCTGTGTCAGCAGCTAATCGATGAAGCAGTTTCGGTGGAGGCAGCAGCCTCATATTTATTTCAGTTCCTCTCAGGAAAACATCTCGTCTATGCTTTCTTCATCACGGTGCGGGATTAGCGAAGAACACACACTTGAGGTGGGACATCTGCTTTATCACATATCCTTCATACCTGGACAGTTTATTAGCTAAACAAATGCAGTGCTATGTGAGTCACGTGAGCGTTCGGGTGTCATGGCATATTTCCTTTCTGTTTTGTGTTTTTTACCCTCTTAAGAGTAACGTTAGTGAATGTAGAGTTTATTTTCTATGCGATTGAAATCGTGCCTATTTTATCAATTTTCCTTGACTTGGCCTAATGTTTTGATTGAATCTATTGTCAGTGAGCATGGTGGTCAGTGTGTGATGTACGCAAAGACACCGCCATAAACTAACGCTACCATCATTTTCCTCGGTCATTTGAGTTCAGACATTTCATGAAATGATCCCAAATCAATATGTTATTGATCAGCTTTTAATCAAGTTGCTTTAAAGATAAGGTCCTGACAGTGCTGTATCCCTTCTCTTATGGACAGCCTATTTCATTTCCTCATCGTCTCAGATTTCAGCTTACTGATCAGCTGAGAAATACAATGTCCCGTGACTCCCAGACTTGAACTAAAGTGCAAACCTCTGTGTCATCAAAACAACCACGTGGACTGTGATCTTGACGTATTGTTCTCAAGCAAGCAAAAATGTCTGTCAGACAAGTCAGCAAATACACTACCATTCAAAAAGTTAAATACGCTAAATTGCTCAGAAGTCAAAGGTAATGCAACAAAAGATTTATATTTCCAATAAATCATGGTTTCTATTCATCAAAACAATACGGTTTCCACAAAACGAAGCAGCACAATTTCAACCGATAATACAAAATATTTATTGAGCTACAAATCAGCATAATAGAAGGATCATGTGACCCTGAAAATCAGCTTGACCATCACAGAAAATAAACAGTTATTTGATATTGTAATATGCATACCTGTCAAGTTTTGGATTTGAAAATAAGGGAAATTTTCCGGCCATACACAGCCATCGAAACATGTCTATATATATATATATATATATATATATATATATATATATATATATATATATATATATATATATATATAATGAGGGTAGCCTATGAAGAGCATTTATTTAAAGGCTTATTTGCATATTTTCTTTACATTTTATTTTCATTCCACACATTCTTTTAATTTCATATTGCTTTTCTTTTACAGTTTTTCTTTTCATTTCACATAACTTTACTCTTTTTATGAGTTATTGTACAAATTTGTTGCAGACTTTGCATTCTTTAAGACTGTTTTGGAAGGAGTGTATTTGTGGGCTGGGCCACAGTGGTTCATCATTTTACATGAGAGTAGAGCAAACAGTTCTGCTGTCTAGCGTCATCCTATTCTCGGTAACAATCTTTCATACCATGCTAAACACCCTTTCTCGTGCTAACATAAATAATTCCTTCCTTCCCCCGTGTGAGATGCAAAACTCGCAGTTACAAAACGCGTGACTGTCCCCGACCCTGCTCCTTGTTTCCCCCGCGTTGTCACTCATCATCTGACCTCGCGACAACTGTCACCTACACCTACAGTACCTGTAGTTATCGTGAGGCTTGTGACAGACCTCAGATTGGGAATGTTTTTTGTTGTTGTTGTTTTTAACTCCGCCGGGGTATTATTATATTTTAATAACTCCAGGTTAAAATACGGGAGATTTACGGGAAAATACTAATACGGGAGGATGGCGGTAAAGAAGGGTAAAATACGGGACTTTCCCGGCCAAAACGGAATACTTGACAGGTATGGTAATATGATATCAGACATTTACTGTTTGATCAGCTGAGAAATACAATGTCCTGTGACTCCCAGACCTAAAGTGCAAACCACACAATGTAACTGTATGACGGTCATAAACCGTTTTAGTCAGTTTGTGAAAACTACCATGTGATATGTTGCCCTCTTTGTCCACAGATGACATTGAACACTGAACACAACTCTCTGTAACTGAATGGACCCTGTGGAAGTGTGTTTGTACCGTTTCCTCCTCAAATGGTGGTGGCTCTGACTGACCGCACAAGTGTGTTTACCTCTACTTTTACCCTATGGTGTCCCTGTAAGTTTATCTGAGGGTGTGTGAGAAAAGCAAGCGTCATGTCGAGGGCGGACAGGGCTGTTAACAGTGAAGTGGGTGACTGGGGCTACAGTGAGGATGCTGGAGAAAGGGCATGGCTTCTGCAGAGTCCCAGCGTGGACTCCATCCAACTGCCCAACCAATCAGAGGAACGAAGGGAAGGGACATCTACATTGGGAGCTGTTTTTATTGTGGTGAATGCTGCTCTGGGAGCCGGACTTCTCAATTTTCCTGCTGCTTTCAACATGGCTGGTGGCGTCACAGCCGGAGTGACCCTTCAAATGGTGAGAGAGACGGATGGATGGATGTAAATAAAACCAAAAAGTGTTCAATTAAAGATGGAGTCTTTTGAAGTTGTGAAATTCAAAGTTTGCCTTATTCTTTTGCAGTGCATGATGGTCTTCATCATCACTGGGCTGGTGATCTTGGCTTATTGTTCTCAGGTAAGCAGATATCTGTATCGGACACATCAAGAGAAAATGCTCTTCCGTTCAGATTTATTTGAAAGACATTAATACTTTTATTCAGCAAGGATGCATTAAAATAATTAAAAGTAACTGTAGAGACATTTATAATGTCAAAATAAATGCTGTTATTTTAAGCCTTCTTTCATAAAAGAATCCTAAAAAGTGTATAATGGTTTCCACAAAACTATTAAGCACTCTTATAATAATAAGAAATGTTTCTTGAGCAGCAGATCAGCATATTAGAAAGATTCCTGTGACGTCAAAGACTGGAGTAATAGTGCTGAAAATTCAGCTTTGTCATCACAGGAATAAGTTGCATTTTAAAATGCATTTAAAATAGAATTTTTTTTAATGTCTGTTTTTACTGTATTTTTGATTAAATAAATGCAGCCTTGGTGAGCATACAAGATTCCATGAAAATAAAACCTTAAAATCTTACCGACCCCAAACGTTTGATCGGTTGTGTATATATTTAGTTTTATAAAAACTTTTGAATATTAACTGCACAATTGACCATTTTCACATTTCCGGGTTTCTCAGAAGTAGAAGTCGTCATATTTGGATTAACTTAAATAGTGGTGAATGAAAGACTAAATTAAATATTTTTTGTTTCCATTTGCTCAAATAGCAAAAGAAAACTGTACAACTGTGTTTTCACAAGTTTTAAAAGAAGGGGAAAAACAGAGAGATTAACAGCAGGCAGAAGACAGAAAGATGCCGTTTTAGAGCCACTCCCATAGCCGCTGTTTTTTTTTTGTTTTTTTTTTTTTTAATGCAAAGTTATTAAATATAAAGTATAGTATTTTAAATGTACATACATTAAATTGTAATGTGGACTTGAATACATACTAAATATATATATATATATATATATATATCATATACACACACACTACCGGTCAAAAGTTTAAGGTCGGTAAGATTTTTTATGGTTTTAAAAGAAGTCTCTTCTGCTCGCCAAGGCTGCAATTTTTTTAAAATGACTTTTTAAAATAAATTTATTCCTCTGAAAAAAAGCTAAATTTTCAGCATCATTACTCCAGTCTTCAGTGTCACATGATCCTTCACAAATCACTCTAATATGATGATTTTATGCTCCAAAAACATGTATGATTATTATCCATGTTGAAAACAGATTTTTACATTTTTATTTCAGGATTCTTTGATGAATAGAAAGTTCAAAGAACAGCATTTATTTAATTAGAATCTTTTCTTAACATTATAAATGTCTTTACTGTAACTTTTGATCAATGTAACTCATCCTTGATGAATAGAAGTATTGATTTCTTATTTATTTTCCCCAAAAATAAAATACAAATTCTTACTGACCCCAAACTTTTTAAAGGGTAGTGTTTAATGTAACAAAAGCTTTCCATTTCAGATAAAAGCTGTTCTTTTGAACTTTCTATTCAGTCAAAGAATCCTGAAATAAAAATGTAAAAAACTGTTTTCAACATGGATAATAATCATACATGTTTTTGGAGCATAAAATCATCATATTAGAGTGATTTGTGAAGGATCATGTGACACTGAAGACTGGAGTAATGATGCTGAAAATTCAGCTTTTTTTCAGAGGAATAAATTACATTTTAATATATACTAACATAAAAAATTCATTTTAAATTGTCATAATATTTCACAATATTACTGTGTTTTTTATTTAATTTTATTTTTTAATAACAAATACAGCCTTGGTGAGCAGAAGAGACTTCTTTTAAAAACATAAAAAATCTTACTGATCTTAAACTTTTGACCGGTCAGTGTGTGTGTGTGTGTATATATATATATATATATATATATATATATATATATATATATATATATATATATATATTAATATAAAACTTTGCCAAATTTACAATGTTGATGACTGTAAAAAAAACGTTCCTTCACAGTCTATAAAAAGGGTCCATAGGGTACCTCAAAATTACCCTGACTGAGATCCACTGGTTTACACCCCACACCTTTTTCTTTTTTTTCTTTTTTAGGTGAGCAATGAAACAACGTATCAGGAGGTGATTCGTGCTGTGTGTGGGAAGGTTCTCGGTGTCATATGTGAGCTGGCCATCGCTGTTTACACCTTTGGCACCTGCATAGCCTTCCTTATTATTATTGGAGATCAGTTGGACAAGTGTAAGTATATTCACCTATAAAAAGAAATGTCAAAATAGTCTGACTAGAGTTGTCTGATTTTCTTTCTTTCTTGCCACAGTGATTGGTGCTATAAATCATGAGTCAGAAACAGTGACTATTTCGCACTGGTACACAGATCGCAAGTTCACAATCACTTTGACCTCCGTGCTGATCATTCTTCCTCTGTCCATACCCAAAGAGATTGGCTTCCAGAAGTATGCCAGGTAGAAATGTCTTTTTTTGTGTTCTTTAACTGTATTTTGTCATGCATTGCAATGTTATATCACAGCTGTGATGAGTGCAAATATTTTTCTGTAAACACAATTCCTCTCGATTATTTAATCGGTGTAACGCAGTACCAGTAATTTGAGTTATGTAATCAGATTACTTTTTAAGTAATGCATTACTTTTAGATTTACATCAAAATATCTGAGTTACTTTTTCTAACAAGTAATGCAAGTTTTCTCACGTATTGACTGACACTTCTCCTGTCGCCATGTTGAGAGAAATCAGGAGTGAAGAAGCGTTGAGTGTAAACTTGGTGGTTATTGTTGTTCTAAACTAAATCTGAACATGCATTTACTAATCTCACTTGGACAAAAAAGTATTCAGAATTACTCAAAAGAATAAAATCAGTGAAATGCAAAATCAGAATACTAATATGTAAACCTCCAATAATTAAACATGTTAAATAAAACAAATACCTTTATGCATTTAATCTCACTTTATTAACAAATGTACTTGCTGCTGACCTTTGATGGTTCAGTTTAACTAAAAATGACTTTAGATTTTTTGTTTTTATTTGTGAAGTAAGTATCTAAAGTAAGTCTTTCTTCTCCTGCATCCTATTCTTCTGCAATCCAAACTGAAAGGTTTTTTTGAGCTGCGCCCTCTACTATGCATGAATGAATTTGCATTTCCTTCAGCCATATTATTTCAATTTTGTTGTGTTAGGGCCTTTACATTTGCCCAAAAATAAAACTTTTTTGTTATGCAAAAGTTTGAAAAACTTTATGTTTGAAAACGTTACGCAAAAGTAACGTAATGTATTTTTTTCTTAAAAGTAAGTAACACAATTATTTACTTTTTAAGGTAACTTTATATTGCAATGCATTACTTTTCAAAGTACTTTCCCCAACACTGTTCCTCAGTATTTGCTGGTTAAATCATATATGCATTTTTGTACTGATTAATTTGCAGCACCCTGAGTGTTATCGGCACCTGGTATGTGACAATCATAATCATCATCAAATACATCTGGCCTGACAAAGAAGTTTCTCCAGGAATCATCCCGACCAGGTCAGAAGCACATTTTATTTAGTTATTTGAGACAAACAATACAGAGTAAATTGTGATCACTATTATAATGTGATGTTTGTGTCTTTCAGTCCTGCATCCTGGACTGATGTGTTAAATGCCTTGCCTACAATCTGCTTTGGTTTCCAGGTGTGTAAGTAGACTTTACTCCATTTAGTTTTTTTAGACGACTAATTTTTTTTAAAATAAGTCTCTTGCTAACCAAGGCTAACCTGGCCCTAGCCAGATGAATGTCGTTCCGCTTAGCTCCGCCTAGCTTCACTCACATCCATCTGGAACCTCTTCCATTGAGAGTGATTTCTCCAACCAACTTTATGGTTTAGCCAATCAGGACGCAGGGTGGGAGTTTCATAGATGTGACGTAGTGACAAAGTGACTGATGATTGTTCAGAAAGCGGTTCCTCTTCTGCTTTATTGCCATCTTCTAAAATTTGCCAGAGCATCTTCGAGTCTGCCGATCAAGCGAACGCACCGACTGCATATCCGACATGATCTTACCTGAACTTGTAACAATGTTAAACCGAGTTCTGTAAGTCGTTCGTCTAAAGAGGGCTTGTAGTCGTTCGTCGGCTGTTCTGTTTTGTTTTTTCCTGCGTCGCTCTCATCAGCGTCACGGGTTGGCTTCGGTGTGAGTGGTTGAAATTGCACGTCGATAAAGATGACAGACAAGTGGCTTATCCAATCATATGCAAGGATTTTTGATAAGGCCCAGCCTTCTGAAACGCCATTTCAATGGATCGGTTCCAGATGGATGAGTGGAGCTAGGCGGAGCGAAATTCATCTGGCTAGGGCCAGGTTAAACCAAGGCTGCTTTTATTTTATCAAGCCAGTAATATTATTAAGTATTATAACTATTTAAAATAACTGTTTTCTAATTTAATACATTTTAAAATGTAATTTATTCCTGTGACGCAAACTGAATTTCTCCAGTCTTCAGTGTCACATGATCCTTCAGAAACCATTCTAATATGTGGATTTGCTGCTCAAGAAACACTTTTTATTGGAGATAATAAAATAATCTGTGTAATAATTTTGTGGAAACTGTGATGCATTTGTTTTTTCTAGGGCTGTGAAACGATTAATCGCGAATAATCGCATTCAAAATAAAAGTTTGTGTTTACATAATATGTGGGTGCTCTGTGTATAATTATTTTATTTATATAAATACACACACATGCATTTATATTTAAGAAATATTTTCATGTATATACTGTATATAGATTTATATATAATTTATATTATATATAAATATAAATATTTTATTTATAAATAATATTTTTTTTTCTTAAATATACATGCATGTGTGTATATTTATATATAAAATAATTATACACAGTGCACCCACATATTATGTAAACACAAACTTTTATTTTGGATTAATCGCGATTAATCGTTAGACAGCCCTTTGCTGTATAAGAAGTATTAGTTTGAAGTAAAAGATACAGACCCCGAACTTTAAATAGTAATGTATCTGTCTCAACCAATGAATAAATGTCTGAATTCATTCTACTGTTGATATCTAGCAAATCATCCTTGTCCTCACTCTTTTTTCCCAGTGTCATGTCAGCAGCGTTCCTGTTTTCAACAGCATGAAGAAGCCAGAAATCCGGCCTTGGTGGGCAGTCGTTACAATCAGCATGATCATCTGCCTCTTTGTGTATACAGGCACGGGTGTGTGAGCTTGAATTTGCCAACATATTCGAATGATAAATCAGGCCGAACGAGAGATCTAATATGAGCTGGTTGTATATGCTTTGGGCTTGTTCTTCTCCACAGGCGTCTGTGGCTTCCTGTCATTTGGCTCAAGCGTGAGCCAGGACGTATTAATGTCATATCCATCTAATGATGTTGCGGTGGCCATTGCACGAGCCTTCAATCATCATCTGTGTTGTTACCTCATATCCAATTCTGCACTTTTGTGGAAGGTAACAGCCTTTCGTGGTCAATAGATGTGTGTCGATGAAGGGTGCATGTAGTCAGTCTAAAAGGATGTGTGTGTTTGTGTTTTAGGGCAGTGCTGGAAGGTTTGTGGTTGCGTTTTAAAGGAGAGGAGGTGGAGACAGATGTGGCTAAGGAACAGAGACGGAGGATAGCGCAGACGCTCGTCTGGTTTTGTCTCACACTACTTCTTGCTCTCTTCATTCCTGATATTGGACGAGTCATTTCACTAATTGGTGGTTTGGCTGCGTGCTTCATTTTGTTTTCCCAGGTATTCAAATGAGATTGATCTTAGACTGTACTTATGCTTGTATTTCATTGTTTCATCATATTCACTCTTCTAATGTTTGTCTATAGGGTTGTGTTTGATTCAGGCAAAGCTTTCGGAGCATGATTTCAGATCACCCAGGTAACTAATTTATCACTTATTAAAGGCCAGGGTTCACCCAAAGATTCTGTCATTACTTACTCAGCCTCCTGTTGTTCCAAACCCAGATATGTTTAATGAAACTTGAGGATTTCTGGAACTCAGATGAAGGACCATTTCACCAAAAGTTTGACGTTGTAAAAGTAATCCATATAAACTACCACACACACAAAGAGCACATCAAATATGGTAAACAGAAGCTCAAACATACACTCACCGGCCACTTTATTAGGTACACCTGTCCAACTGCTCGTTAACACTTAATTTCTAAGCAGCCAATCACATGGCGGCAACTCAGTGCATTTAGGCATGTAGACATGGTCAAGACAATCTCCTGCAGTTCAAACCGAGCATCAGTATGGGGAAGAAAGGTGATTTGAGTGACTTTGAACGTGGCATGATTGTTGGTGCCAGAAGGGCTGGTCTGAGTATTTCAGAAACTGCTAATCTACTGGGATTTTCACGCACAACCATCTCTAGGGTTTACAGAGAATGGTCCGAAAAAGAAAAAACATCCAGTGAGCAGCAGTTCTGTGGGCGGAAATGCCTTGTTGATGCCAGAGGTCAGAGGAGAATGGCCAGACTGGTTCGAGCTGATAGAAGGGCAACAGTGACTCAAATAACCACCCGTTACAACCAAGGTGGGCAGAAGAGCATCTCTGAACGCACAGTACGTCGAACTTTGAGGCAGATGGGCTACAGCAGCAGAAGACCACACCGGGTGCCACTCCTTTCAGCTAAGAACAGGAAACTGAGGCTACAATTTGCACAAGCTCATCGAAATTGGACAATAGAAGATTGGAAAAACGTTGCCTGGTCTGATGAGTCTCGATTTCTGCTGCGACATTCGGATGGTAGGGTCAGAATTTGGCGTCTACAACATGAAAGCATGGATCCATCCTGCCTTGTATCAACGGTTCAGGCTGGTGGTGGTGGTGTCATGGTGTGGGGAATATTGTCTTGGCACTCTTTGGGCCCCTTGGTACCAATTGAGCATCGTTGCAACGCCACAGCCTACCTGAGTATTGTTGCTGACCATGTCCATCCCTTTATGACCACAATGTACCCAACTTCTGATGGCTACTTTCAGCAGGATAATGCGCCATGTCATAAAGCTGGAATCATCTCAGACTGGTTTCTTGAACATGACAATGAGTTCGCTGTACTCAAATGGCCTCCACAGTCACCAGATCTCAATCCAATAGAGCATCTTTGGGATGTGGTGGAACGGGAGATTCGCATCATGGATATGCAGCCGACAAATCTGCGGCAACTGTGTGATGCCATCATGTCAATATGGACCAACCTCCCTGAGGAATGCTTCCAGCACCTTGTTGAATCTATGCCACGAAGAATTGAGGCAGTTCTGAAGGCAAAAGGGGTCCAACCCGTTACTAGCATGGGGTACCTAATAAAGTGGCCGGTGAGTGTACTTGCTTGCTTGACCTTTGAGATTCTGTTTACCATATTTAATGGGCTCTTTGTACTTTGATCAATGTTTATATATGAATAAAAGCCTAAATTTAATGTGTTTATTATATAACGTGTTTATTATATAGCGATCAAGTCTTTTTAGAAGACTTGGATTAAACCGGATTGGATATGGATTAGTTTTACAATCACTTTTTGGTGGAATGAACTATTAATGAGAGAACAGAAATCTCAGGTTTTGTTAAAAATATCTTCAATTGTGTTTCAACTGTACAAAAGTCTTATGGGTTTTGGAACAACATGAGGGTGAGTATATGATGAGAGTATTTTCATCTTTGGGTGAACTACCCCTTAACAATATTCAGCAATGCCTTAAGATTTGTGTTTTAAATGATAAACCTAATTCTTTCTCTGTAGTTGGAAAGCAATGGTGGCCTATGGAGTCATCATGGTTACAATTGGCGCGTTCATCTTTGGCCAGACTACCACGAATGCTATCTACAAAGATATCATCAGCAGCCCATAAGGAGAGGGAATGGGGTTCTTGTGACCTCACCAATATTGGGCTATGAACCATAGAGATAGTTAAAACACAGGAATGAAGACTGTCCAAAAATCATGTCTACCACTGACCTCTATTACCTATTCAGGAGACTGTTTTAAATGTCTAATATTGCAAAGCATGCACTCCCACAGAAACCTGTACCTCTTGATGTAGTGGATCAACCACCAGCATGCAACATCAACCTCTCTGCTCTGGCTGTCTGTGAATGGAGGACCCCTGGAAAGGATGCGGTACTTCTCTATTCTGAATGGATGTGGACAATGTGTTAAATGCTCCTAAAGTTAGATCGTCCAAATATAATCTATTTCTTTTGAAGTGTAAATTTGTCCCTTTTCTCTTCTTTTTAAGTTTTATATATTTTTTTAAGAAAGTGATTTTATGATGGCCTTAGATACTTGACATTGTTAATATGGTCTATCTATGTTAAAATCGTATTGCAAACTTTGTTTTTCTCAATGATTTGCACTGCCAAACATGTAATACTATAGTTCCAAGATCTGGGAAGACTAATAGTGTGTGTCGTGTGCGTGTATATACACACCGCTTTAGGCTGAAAGTGACAATTTAAGATGATGTTTTTATTTTTTTGAGTATTTTTAGTTTTTTTATTTGAGTGAAAAGTTTTATTTTTGATTTTATGCATTGTTGTTTTAGCTAGATTTTCTAATTGTGCTTTTCATGAAAAAGATGTTTTGGTTGATAAGGATGCAGCAATCTCTGGTTTTGTAATTTCACTGATACTTGAATGAGTGTAATGAAGACTAAATGGTTAACTTGAACACTTCAGCATTAATTTGCATTTCATTTTGTTTTAGGGTGGAATCATTAGTATTGAAAATGAGCATTTCACTAGTAAATTCATTTAAGCCATTTCCCAAACAGTTAAATTGTGTAAGTCACATTGGTGTGCTGGTTTCTTCTTTTGCACCACATGGTCCGGTTGTCAATTGTGTATGGATATTACTAGCAAAATTCTTATGTCATACCTCATGGATTTAATCAGTAACACTAGCATGCATGTTTGCCTTTTCCTCAATCATTCGTTATTGTATGTTTACAGTTTCAGTGCAATCACTAAAGGGATGTTCCACGTTATTCTGCTCTTGTGCTCTTTTGTCTTCAACTGCAAGATGCTGTTCAACTATCATGCATTCAACTAACAACTAAAAAGTATCAAATTTAATACTCAGAAAATGTAAATGGTTGGCCAAATAATGAAGGCTCAGTTTTAATTAGTCTGTAAGACTAACTCATTAGACAAACTCATGTCATTTTAGGGCAGGAGATGGAGGATGAAGCATGAGCAATATAATAAAAATTAAAAGCCAGTTCATAAGCCCTTGGTTTCATTTTCCCTCTCATATAGGCCTAGTTTGTTGCTTTGGTGAACTCCAAGGTATAAAATACTTTTATTTTAATTCTATTTAATACATTTTTCAAAAATGTTATTTTAAAAAACATCTCACATTCTTGTATAATTATTAACTAACATACATGCTGACCTTAATTTCTTTAACTAGTCATAAAATAGCCCAGGTTTGGTTAATGAGGGTAAGTTATACTACCGTCTTATCTTTTCTAACCTCATTTCAAGCGATCTACGTTATCAAGTAATTTAAAAAAGCAATTGTATTATACATTCATTCATAACATTGTTATAAATATATATATATATATATATATATATATATATATATACATATATATATATATATATATATATATATATATATATACATACACACACATATATATATATATATATATATATATATATATATATACATACACACACACACACACATATATATATATATATATATATATATATATATATATATATATATATATATATATATATATATATATATATATATATATATATATATATATATATTAATATTACCTAGCTGATCCAGCAAATATGGACCCTTGATATAATCTGATATACTCGATAAGCTGAGAAAAAGGTTTGAAAAACAGAACAAGGTGATTGTTTACACACGTAGAGTTTGGTTGCTTATGTAAGCGGAAGTACTCTAGTTGATGTTTGTCAGCATCACCTGACGAATGTAAAAGTCATATGACCGTGAGAGGAAGGGAAACTCAAAAGCTCACGGTGACGGCCAGACAGGAGAGGGTCACAGCCATAAAGACAGTAAAAGAAAGCTTGCTGAAGTCTTCGAGTCCATGTCCATCGGACTGTGTAAAATGTTATCTCTCCATGTCTTCATCTGTTTTCTGTCCGTGTCGGTGCATGTCGTGAGCGGCATGTATGATCCAGACGAGGTGCTGGATCTGCCGGGCATGTCTTTTAAACCCAATTACCGTCAGTGGTCAGGCTATCTGAAGGCGAGTTCGGGCAAGTTTTTGCACTATTGGTGAGTTTAATTAATAAATATGTCTGAGCGTGAATATGCAGCATGTTTTGTTTGTGATGAGGATGTGTTTAGGCGAATAGCCATTCCGCCTTCACACTGAATGAATGCAAACAAAACAAAATATAAAAACCTTTTTATACCTTTTAACCTTTAAAAGTAGTTTATATATATATATATATATATATATATATATATATATATATATATATATATATATATATATATAAAATATTTTGTCGATATGGTCTATTGCATGGACTCTGATATAAAATAATATTGTACTTTGTACCATTTTCATACTATATCATGTGCCTGTCTAGAAAGTAAGTTAGCTATTACATTTTTAGCGTTACATAATTGTAATACTAGGCTATAAGTTTTGGTTTTGAACTTTTATTGTGAGTACGAGTGACTGTAGCTGTGCAAACAAGGTTTGAATCTCCTCAGTAAGGCAGAAAGATAATGTTTTGTGTATTAATAATAGCATTGATGAGAGTGTGTATGTTTCAGGTTTGTGACGTCTCAGAGGGACCCTATCAAGGACCCCATTTTGCTGTGGCTGAATGGAGGTCCGGGCTGCAGCTCTTTGGATGGGTTTCTATCAGAGAATGGACCCTTTCATGTAGGTTAATAAAATACTTTCAAATTTACTCAAGAGCGGATTTAATTTCAAAGGACTAAGAACTACAGAGCTGTAAAGTTTAGAGAGGGAAAACGTAACGTTTGACTTCTGAATCGGTCTAAATTGCCTTTCTGTTCAACAAAAACAGTGTGTATCTATCTGTGGTCCTTAGGTCAATGATAATGGAGCCACTCTTTACGAGAATGAATTCAGCTGGAATAAAATCGCCAATGTTCTGTATCTCGAGTCTCCTGCTGGAGTGGGTTACTCCTACTCAGATGACCAGAAATATCAAACCAATGATGATGAGGTAAGTATGCAAACATTCATAGACATTAATAGCCTTTAAAAACGTCTGAAATCCTGAATATGTACTTTTTCTTTAGGTAGCGGATAACAACTACCTGGCTTTGCAAAGCTTTTTTACCAAGTTCCCAAATTTCACCCAGAATGAGTTTTTCATTTTTGGCGAGAGTTATGGAGGCATCTATGCACCCACACTCAGTCTGAGAGTTGCCACTGGAGGCCAGCTTAAAGTGAACTTTAAGGTATATTTAAAATATGCTTGATGCATTTTTAGTATGGATCTTATACTTGAAGACTGTTGAAAGGTTTTTTTTTTTTTAGTTCTCAATTATGATCTTTTTATTTCTTCCTCTGGTTTCTTTTGCAGGGCTTTGCTGTTGGAAATGGCCTTAGTAGTTTTGCTCTAAATGATCAATCACTAATCTACTTTGGTAACTATCACGGCCTGTTTGGAGAACAGTAAGCTAAATCAATTATTTCTATGGTATATGTGGCCACTCATGTGTGTATTTATATTACAATAATGACAAGGAATATTTTAATTTAAGTGTTTTTTTTCCTATGCTATTTTGCTTTTAGGTTGTGGAAGGATCTGAATGACAACTGCTGTCAAAATGGAGTCTGTAACTTCTACAATAATTCTAAAGAGTCCTGCTCTCTCATGGTAACGTGAATACATGCACATGCTTGCTGTATAACCCTGAAATCAAAATGTACTATTCTAGTTTAAATGGAATATTGCAGTTTTTATTATACATGATTTATTTGTGCACAATATATTTAATAAAAAAAGTTTGTGCCCTCATAATCTTAATCAAAATAACTACCACTCACACTTGCAGCGACTTCTCTTCGGGGCGGGACAGCCCGTCATTCACATGAGATCACAGCAATAGCAAACCCCAATGATTCAATCAATTCCTGATGGGGGATTTCTTGTTCGAGAAGCCATATTAGAGAAAAAAAGACTATCGCAACTTCTGTTTCATGCCGACTTTGTGATTTGTCTTCTGTGTTTTGCAGGTATCGCATGCATTTAATATAGTCTATGGCTCTGGGTTGAATACATATGCGCTGTATCTTGACTGTGCTGGTGGTGTCACATCTCAGAGAGCCTCGAAGCACCTTTTTTTAAACTTCAGGAAACATTGGGAAGCTAATCAGGTGAGGCCTGTTTGCTCTACTCATGCAGCCTTCCAACATCTACTTTAATAAACCAGAGAGAACAAAAAGGTGAATTGTGCTCTCGTTTGTATGTTCAGTTAGTAGGAAACACTCCAAGTGTTAATGGAGTTCCTCCCTGCATCAATAGTACCGCTCAGATGAACTGGCTTAACCGAGGAGATGTGAGAAAGGCGCTGCACATTCCTGATGTCCTACCACCATGGGACATCTGCAGGTAAACTGACTCCTGTCCTGACTGTTGTGTGTGTGCATAAGATCATGTGTACAAACAGTGTCTTTCCTTTTTATGCAGTGATGTTGTGGGAAACCAGTATCACACCATTTACCAAACTGTGAAGGACGTCTATCTGAAGCTGCTGGCTTTGGGTCTGAGAGCTTTGGTCTATAATGGAGACACTGATATGGCTTGTAACTTCCTTGGGGACCAGTGGTTTGTTGAGCAGCTTGGACAGAAGGTAAGTTCTTTGAGATCTTTGAGATGTTCAGCAGGTTTTATAGCACCTTCTAGGTTTAATGTTTGGTTTTCCTCTTTAAGGCAAGCACACTGTACCAGCACTGGATTTATGATAACCAGATTGCTGGATTCTACCAGCAATTTGGCAACATCACTTTCCTCACTGTCAAGGTAAGTTTGTGTTGCTCTTTTTCAAAGTTGTAGTAATACTTTACTTACTTCCGGCTTCAATGAGATCCATTGATGTGCAACCTCTGTTTGTAATCTTTATAGAGATTCATATGGCTGGCTCTAATCAGTTAGACATTCAGGATAAACCGTAAAAGCGCCAAACTGTTATTGTAATATGCCTAAAAATTTAGCTGGTATACATTACTGTTAGCTGTTTAAAGGTAGTGTAGGTCAGAATTGAAAAAAACAACTTTTTTTCCAAATTTCTTTAAACTTTCTGTATATATCAATGCATAATTAAAATCTAAGTACTCTGAAAAAGAAAGTATAAAAATCGAGTGTCTGTAGACCTCTCACGACTGTTTTAAAGACAGCTCATTATTTCCATTCACTTCACCCTCTCCCTTCTTGGCTCCTTCCAAAGCCACGCCCCCAAAACACATGAACGCGCAACTCCGACAGCTGAGCTGAAGACGCATTATTTACCTGAGACGAGCGGAGAGGAGAGGAAGAAGTGCATGTAGTGACATCATGTCAGAAACACATGTAAATAAAAAAATCTAACTATCATTATGAAGATAAACAAATAAGTTGGATTTTATTACTCTCTATCAAGCTAGCATATTGATTAGGGCTGTAATCAACCAAAGAAATCCTTAGTCGACCAAGGTCTTGTCCTGCGCGTACGATTAGTCGACAAAAAACAAAAACAAAAAAAAATTCCTCAGGGAGTTTGGTCCATATTGACATGATGGCATCACACAGTTGCCACAGATTTGTCGGCTGCACAACCATGATGTGAATCTTCCGTTCCACCACATCCGAAAGATGCTCTGATTGGATTGAGATCTGGTGACTGTGGAGGCCATTTGAGTACAGCGAACTCATTGTCATGTTCAAGAAACCAGTCTGAGATGATTCCAGCTTTATGACATGGCGCATTATCCTGCTGAAAGTAGCCATCAGAAGTTGGGTACATTGTGGTCATAAAGGGATGGACATGGTCAGCAACAATACTCAGGTAGGCTGTGGCGTTGCAACAATGCTCAATTGGTACCAAGGGGCCCAAAGAGTGCCAAGAAAATATTCCCCACACCATGAGACCACCACCACCAGCCTGAACCGTTGATACAAGGCAGGATGGATCCATGCTTTCATGTTGTAGACGCCAAATTCTGACCCTACCATCCGATGTCGCAGCAGAAATCGAGACTCATCAGACCAGGCAACGTTTTTCCAATCTTCTATTGTCCAATTTCGATGAGCTTGTGCAAATTTTAGCCTCAGTTTCCTGTTCTTAGCTGAAAGGAGTGGCACCCGGTGTGGTCTTCTGCTGCTGTAGCCCATCTGCCTCAAAGTTTGACGTACTGTGCGTTCAGAGATGCTCTTCTGCCCACCTTGGTTGTAACGGGTGGTTATTTGAGTCACTGTTGCCCTTCTATCAGCTCGAACCAGTCTGGCCATTCTCCTCTGACCTCTGGCATCAACAAGGCATTTCCGCCCACAGAACTGCCGCTCACTGGATGTTTTTTCTTTTTCGGACCATTCTCTGTAAACCCTAGAGATGGTTGTGCGTGAAAATCCCAGTAGATTAGCAGTTTCTGAAATACTCAGACCAGCCCTTCTGGCACCAACAATCATGCCACGTTCAAAGTCACTCAAATCACATTTCTTCCTCATACTGATGCTCGGTTTGAACTGCAGAAGATTGTCTCTGACCATCGCTGCGTCGAAATCCCCCATTACTCACTATATAGTGGACTATATAGTGAGCTCGCCATTTTGTAGTGCTGTCCGAATGTATAGTGATGATTATTATACCCTATATAGTCCACTCAATGTATCCCAGAATGCATTTGGAAAAGTAGTGTACAACCGATGGTCACTATCCTAAGCCCTACATACCATCATGCATTGCGCTGATCATAAAAATAAGTTATTATCACGTGTGGAGTAGCGCATTATAACAAAAACGGCCAGAAATCACTTTTAGTTTTTACATTTTGGAGAAATAAGCTCAATATAATGTAATATATTTATTTAAAAAAAATCTTTTTAGCCCAGAGCAGGATTCGACACCAGCTGACAGATGATGTAATCAACGGCGCCAAGAGACTATCGTGTAGTGTCCGAAAGTGGTTTCTATTATGCTGGTGAGCTCACTATATAGTGCTCTGCTCTCTAACCCCAATATAGGGGGTAGGGAATAGTGCTTTGAGTAGAGATTTCGGACACAGCACATGTCTACATGCCTAAATGCACTGAAGTTGCCGCCATGTGATTGGCTGCTTAGAAATTAAGTGTTAACGAGCAGTTGGACAGGTGTACCTAATAAAGTGGCCGGTGAGTGTATATGGTGTTCTGCATGTAAGAGTTTGCTTGATGAAAGCATTGTTGATTCTGATGAGGACTACACACCCGAGACAAGTAAGTTACCCATAGACAGTATAAGACAGCAAGTACTGCATCGTCAGCTCGAGGACAGATCCGTGGTCGAGGGCGAAGCAGAGGATTTTGCTATTAGGGTCCGAGGGAGTAGAGGCCGAGGACGGGGTAGTCGAAGTGCAGGGCAAAGAGCACTTTTTAGACAAGACAAGAGGACCTGCGTCGGGTTTTGCATCTTCAAGCTCAAACAAGCACGCGAACAGGTACGATCTGGATACGCGCAAGTGGGCAGGTCCTGTGTGGCAAAAGGGTGGTTGCCATGGTTGCGAGAGAGTGACAGTCGCCTAAGCCAATCCGTTGTTTCGTCCCGGTTCGAAATAATGAGCTGCGTTTAGTGCAGATTAAACGGTCTAGAGTCACTCGATTTTTATACTCTTTTTTTTTTCAGAGTACTTAGATTTTAATTATGCATTGATATATATAGAAAGTTTAAACAAATTTGGTAAAAAGTTTTTTTATAAAATTCTGACCTACACTACCTTTAATACATTTAGCTGTTTAATACATTTTCTAATTAGCAATAAATGTCATTGTGTGCAGAATATACAATACCTTTCTGAAGTTTGGGGTCAGGATGTTTTTTGAAAGAAATGTAATACTTTTCAGAAAGGATTAAAGAAAACTACAATGTCACGTAAGGTTTCCATTTTAAATAAATGCCAGTCTTTCAAACTTTCTATTCATTAAAGAATAGAGAAAAAAAATGTATCACTGTTTTCACAAAAATATTAAGAGGCACAACAGTTTTCAACATTTATTAAACAGCCCTGCGTCTTGAAAAAATAATTCTGCTTATTTGCTAAACAAGCCTATTATTACCTAATTTGATAGTGTCAAGTTCAAAAATATAAATTAAAACTTATCAAAATGTACAGGTTTTTTATCTTCTCAAAAAAATTATAATAAATTTTATCTTCTTTTCAAGTTATATGTATCAATTTTTTTTGTTTTTTTTGTTTTTTGCTTTTTAGATTACATAACAAAAATGACATAATATGACAACACAAACTTGACATAAACCTACACTTAATCAAATGAAAACCCCCACACCCAAAAAAAATAAAAAAATACACAATAAGGCCTCCTAGACAAGACACATCCAACAAAACTTTCCTTACATATCTTCTAATATATCCTCAGACACATCCCCATTGTTTTCTTTTTCCAAGAAACACATGAAGGGTTTCCAAGCATCTTCAAAAGCCCTATATCTGCCCTTGATAATGTCATTTTTTCCAACGACATATTGATTGCCATCTCCTTGAGCCATCTCCCTATACTTTGTTATATGTATCAAATTTAATTCACTAATCAAAATAACAAAAGCAGTCATATGTCAAAAGATCCATTACAAAATAAGTTTAATTTACAATCTTCATGTAAACATGAGTTTACAGAAAAAAACTACTTAAAATCTGTAATTTTCTGTCGCTGGTTGACTGATGTACAAAAGCAGAAATCATCTGGTTCATGTTTGCATGTTATTCTGTCACTTAACATCAGGATTAGGCATAAAATGATGTTATATATGTGAAAATCAGCTGAGAATTGATTAAATAGTTCAAACTTGGTTTAGAGGAAGGTGGGAATCATGTCTGAGGGGAAATATTATACGGTAATTTTATATCATATTAATTAAGGGCTAATGCAAGACTTATTCACCTTACAAATGGTTGTTGAAAGCAAAAATGCTATGAAATTCAAAACGGGTGCTTTTTTTTGGAATTCGCACCCTAAAATTAGTAAGAAAGAAGGATTGGATTTCATTTACCAAATATGGTTTTGTGGTCGTAATGATAATACCGTTAAATGTTTCTTGAGCACCAAGTCAGCATATTAGAATGATTTCTGAAGACTAATCACAGTAATCACAGGAATATATTATATTTTAAAAATATAATCAAATATAAAAAAGTGATTTTAAATTTTTAATATTATTTCACTATATTACAGTTTTACTGTATTTTTGAACTGCCTTGGTGAGCATAAGAGATTTCGGTAACACTTTATTTTACGGTGTCCGTGATATAGAGTAATTACTTAATTTATTACTTAGTAGTAAACATTGTAATAACATGTAACAAAATGTTATTAGCATGTAACAAAGTTATGTACTTACAGATTGTAATTACACTCATGTAATAGGCAGCTACTGTTACACATGTGTAACAGGCCGAGTCGGTTACATACGTGTTACCAACTTGGTACAATGTAATTATATAAAAAAGTATAGTTGTACTACTCAATGTAACAACAACTATTTAAATATGTTACTAAGGTGTGAAAAAAGCCTGCAGTTCCACATGGTCATTTTGTACCTTATAAAATAGTGTATCAAGATTGTACTTAAGTGTACTTCATGTGTATAAGGTATGTAGATACACATTAAGTACACTTAAGTACAGTCTTGATACACTTTATTTTACATAGCTTATCCCTGTGTAATATTATGTAATTGCAATGTAATTAGGAAGCTACTGCATGCATTTATGCTGTGAACGAGGGAGTTAGGCCTAATTTAAACTAAACCACATATGGATATGGTATGTAGATACACATTAAGTACACTTAAGTACATTCTTGATGCACTTTATTTTACGTAGCCTATCCCTGTGTAATATTATGTAATTGCAATGTAATTAGGAAGCTACCGCATGCATTTATGATGTGAACGAGGGAGTTAACTTAGGACTAATTCAGACTAAAGTACATATGGATAAGGTATGCAGATACACATGTAGTACACTTAAGTACAATCTTGATGCACTTTATTTTACGTAGCTTATCCCTGTGTAATATTATGTAATTGCAATGTAATTAGGAAGCTACCGCATGCATTTATGCTGTGAATGAGGGAGTTAAGCCTAATTTAAACTAAACTACATATGGATAAGGTTTGTAGATACACATGTAGTACACTTAAGTACAATCTTGATACACTTTATTTTACGTAGCTTATACCTGTGTAATATTATGTAAATTGAATGTAATTAAGAAGCTACTGCATGTATTTAAGCTGTGAACTAGAGGGTTAATTCAGATGGATAAGGTATGTAGATACTCATGAAGTGCACTTAAGTACTTGATACACTTTATTTTAGAAGGTACAAAATGACCATGTGTAACTGCAGGCTTTTTACCTTAGTAACATATTAAGTACTTGTTACATTGTACCAAGTTGGTAACACATATGTAACCGACTCGGCCTATTACACATGTGTAACAGTAGCTGCCTATTACATGTGTGTAATTACAATCTGTAAGTACAGGCTGTTCCATAACTTAGTTACATGTTAATTACATTTTGTTACATGTTATTACAATGTTTACTACTAAGTAATTAATTAAGTAATTACTCTGTATCACGGACACCGTAAAATAAAGTGTTACCGAGATTTCTTTTCACAAAACGTATGAGTGTGAGTGTAAAAATCATTCTTATCAAAGCTGTTTCTGCTCTTCCAGGGTGCGGGTCACATGGTTCCTCAGTGGGCTCCTGGTCCATCTCTACAAATGCTCCAGAGTTTCCTGTCTAATAAGCCTTACTGAACTTCCTCCAGACCATATCCTGTCTTAAAGCGTGAAATCAGATTATCAGAAGTTGTCCTGGATTGATTTAAAGAAAGAGTAATTTTGTTCTTAACTTTTGAAATTTGACATGAAGATGTAAGACAGTTTTCTCAGGGACTGTTGTGTGTATTTGCATATGTTTGGGAATTTGGTTAAGCTGATTTTATTTTTTTTTTATGTTTCAATCTTTTTTTATGACTTTTTCCTTGAATATGGGTGGTGGTGGTGGTCACACAGTGATATTTTTAAAAACATGCACTTTTAAAAATCACAAATGTCTTTGCATTATTGGTTCATTTTATGAGATTTGTTAATTAAATGAGTGCCAAGACTCTCTTTTGTAAGTTGTCAAATAAAGTATTCTGAGAAAAATGTAGTCTTCATTTTGTTTATACCCTTGAAACAATAAAACTGCCATCGTCAAATAAAACCAAAACTGACAGCAACATTATGCTCATAATTAATATGCATTGCATCTGTAGTTCTAAATGGTTTACAAACCCATCTGATTCTCAAATTATCTAAGAATTGTTATATGGATGAGTGACAAAAGATACTCCTTGAGGTACAGTGTGTGGAAATTCAACCTAAAAGAAGTTTACAATTTTAAAGTGTTCCACATGGAACTAGAAATATAAACTGGGAAATAATAAAACTCTTTTGTAGTGTAATTTGTCTGCACTCCTTAAATCAATGTACTGTACCTGCTAACGATTTGACTAATGTAGAGGTGTAATGATAGCCCTGTCACGATTCAATACACATCACAATACTGAACTCACGATACTATGCTATTGTGGATTGGACTTGGTGCTGGTAACCCAATGCACAGGAGAATAGTGACACCAGAATAAAAATAAAAATACTGAATTATTTTAGACGAATATGCAATCAATATGTGAATATATATTAAAATGTAATTTATTCCTCTGAAAAAAGCTGAATTTTCAGCATCATTACTCCAGTCTTCAGTGTCACATGATCCTTCACAAATCACTCTAATATGATGATTTTATGCTCCAAAAACATGTATGATTATTATCCATGTTGAAAACAGTTTTTTACATTTTTATTTCAGGATTCTTTGATGAATAGAAAGTTCAAAAGAACAGCTTTTACCTGAAATGGAAAGCTTTTGTTACATTAAACACTACCCTTGAAAAAGTTTGGGGTCAGTAAGAATTTGTATTTTATTTTTGGGGGAAATAAATAAGAAATCAATACTTCTATTCATCAAGGATGAGTTACATTGATCAAAAGTTACAGTAAAGACATTCATAATGTTAGAAAAGATTCTAATTAAATAAATGCTGTTCTTTGAATTTTCTATTCATCAAAGAATCCTGAAATAAAAATGTAAAAAACTGTTTTCAACATGGATAATAATCATACATGTTTTTGGAGCATAAAATCATCATATTAGAGTGATTTGTGAAGGATCATGTGACACTGAAGACTGGAGTAATGATGCTGAAAATTCAGCTTTTTTCAGAGGAATAAATTACATTTTAATATATATTAACATAAAAAAGTCATTTTAAATTGTCATAATATTTCACAATATTACTGTTTTTTTGTGTATTTTTTATCAAAAAATTGCAGCCTTGGTGAGCAGAAGAGACTTCTTTTAAAAACATAAAAAATCTTACCGATCTTAAAATTTTTGACCGGTAGTGTATATATATATATATATATAGTAGTTTAATGTCTGACACTGAAACTCTGTAAACTTGAATTTGTTCTTACACAGTCATTTTCATTTTGGGTGAATTACACAATACGTATTGTTACTATTCATGATACATATTATTGATGCATTTATGTATTGCGATATATTGTGACAAAATATCTTGTTACACCCCTAGACTGATGATATGGTATCTTTTTAACTGCAACATAATCTTAATAAGTAAAAAATAAATAAATAAACTGATTTAAGTTGTTTTCCTGTTGTGTGGTGGCCTGAAAATCCCAGAGGCCAGGGAGTGTAATGTTGTTATAGATTTCAGAAATTTTTATATTTAAATAATCTGAATTCTAAAATGTCATTCTGGCCCCTCTAGTAAATGGGTCCCACTATTTACACCCCTGGCTGGTTGTGTGTAAAAATCTAAATGAGTGTGGACATTATGTAAGGGTTATATAGACAGGGAATATAAATTATATTTTAAAGGTGGTGCTGGAATATGGAAATAGAGGAGCAAATGCAGTAACCATAGACTGTAAAAAAGGCAGTAACCTGTAATCAGTTAATAATGTACAGTAGGGGGCGGTACATGCCACTTTATCTTGGTCGTACCGTTGTGTATTCACCCAAGACAGACGCAGGAGAAAAAGTCTATTTCGGTCTATCTTGCGCACGTGGTGGCAATGGCGGAACCAGCCAGACAGGAGGTTTATGATCAGGTAAAAGAGTGTATGTCGGTTTGGAGTTATTTTACTGATCGGTATCGACTGTAGCGAAACTGCTATTTAATTCTGTTGTTAAAGTGCACCGTATTTAAGCTTCCGTGTCTGTGTGTGACTGTTGGAGCTATGCTGCGGTGCAACAGTATCTCTCTTTCTCTATCGTTTGGGCTTTATCTTACTGCTGGTTTTGCCCTTGTGAAAAGAGACACAAAATATTGTTCTGAATATTAACCAACTATAAGCTTGTGTGATGCTTAAACTATTCTCTCATGTGTTGTTTCCATTATTTTCATGCCTAACAGCAGCTGGAAGAACACATCGATGGACAAGACAAGAGGAACCGTGCCATTTGATGTTTTGTGAATAAATTATATATTTTATTTACTTGCATATTTTTACAATATAAATCATCGTCCAAACATTCAATTATTTTGTAGTCTGACAGACTACATCATGCTTAATCAATATGAAGCTGAGCTTTCTAGCAGCACAATATTATATATATTTTGTTATGGTAGTGTATTTTAAAAAACAAAATAAAAACAAATACTAAACAGCTACCACTGGAATTGTCATGATTGCCAAATGGATTGTGAATTGTAAAAAAAATGCATCAAAGCTGCCTGTGATCAAGGTTTCATTAACCATTAACATGTTTAATGCATTTAAGAGATGGGCTTGTTGTCACTATGCTAGTCTTGGTAACTAGTTTTCAGTGATTTTGTATGTTAACTTTTTAAACGTCATTAAAATTACAATTTATTTTTGCTGTAGGAATTGGGTAAAGCAAATACAAAACCATATTGAGTTGAACTTCTTAGGACAAAGGTATTATTCATAAATGTCATTGCAAGTTGTCGGACGTGTTATGTTTTAATTTTCCAGTAGTTTTTGTTTTAATATTATGTGTAAATTGATAAAAAGCTGAAAATACTTTAATGGCAGGTAACATTGTGATTGTATAGTGTGATGTATATCCCACTACTGGGGCATGTTTTCACTGAAGGGCAATATATGTTCAATGAACAGTCTCCCCAGGTGTACGTAAGTTGTACAGTCAGACGGTAAGGTTTCACTGATTGTGTCCCGCCATATATATATTTGAAGTCTGGCTCTCCTGCATCCTTTGGCCAGATCAGATTGAATTGTCGCAGCACCGTGACCAGGATGAGGAAGAGCTCCATGCGAGCTAGATTTTCTCCTAAACACACACGAGATCCTAGGAAATAGAAAAGTGGATGTACATAATACAAACACACAGTTTGTTCACATTCTACTACACAAATGTGCTTTCTATTTGATCAATGTATTGTTTCTAATCATACACATGACCCTGTCTGCATAGTGTGTATTATTTAAACAGCTCAGGGACACCTCTCTGGATTACATATAAATAAAATAAATTAGTCTAGATTAAATGACCTCTTTACACTGACTAATAAAACATGCACAACATACCAGCAGAAAAAGGCATGAATGCGTCAGGCTTCACAAATTCCCCTTTTCATTCAAGAAGTTTTGGGGGTTGAATTCATGTGGAAACTTCCACTGACTTTCCTCTCTGAGAGCAGATGACAGATAGGGGATGATAATTGTCCCCTGTTAGAGCAGATGGTTTTAACAAGATTAGCAAACCTCCCTTTTATAGTGAAGGAGTTGCAGTAATAGTTTGGGTGATGGATTGTTTTGATAAGATTAAATAATGGATTGATACTCAGTTTTTATGTGCTATAGTAACTCTACACCTTTGATGTAAAGAAACATATGTTGCCACACAGTAATTATAGTAAATGCCACCTTTGGGATGCTGTAGCCCTGGAGTTGAGTGTCTGTTCTGGTGGTGTGAAACATACTGAGAGGAACAATGTCACCAACACGCTGACCCTCATGGATCACGGCTTGAACGAAAGGCATTGCGTTTCTGTCCTCATATGTGACATGCTCACGAGCACCAAGGACTTCATCAATCTCCCGCTGACATTGTTCTGAAGATGTATAAACAGATATTAACACAAAGACACAAATAGACATTGAAAGACTATGAATGCTAAAAATCTAAATCTAACCCAGCCTACCTAATTGTTAGAAACAGAAATTTGCAATAAATCACACACACTCTCGCATATTCTTGAATATGGTTTACTGGGACTTACTGTTTTTATACAGTACAAACTGTGTATTCCATTCCCTTACACTAACGTATGTATATATATATATATATATAATTTATATTAATGCAAGAATTATGACCTGTTTTCCATTGAATATATATATCATATATATATATATATATATATATATATATATATATATATATATATATATATATATATATAAATTTTTAAAGCTGTATTTCATTTTAGATTCAAGCCTAGGCCTCATAAAAGCAATTTTTTAAATGAGATGGATGCCATCTGGTGGACAAACTGAGCATTTAAAAATGCAAAACACATGTATAATCAGAATTTTTTGGTGTGTTTGTGTATAAAAGGTGTGTTGTGTGTGTGTGTGTGTGTGTGTGTGTCTGTTTTGCACTCTTGATGTTTTATAGATTCACCCCTTTACTGTTTTTCTGGATCGTGGCTGATTTGTAGATTGTACGCACAAAAAAACCTCTGTATTTTCCGATTTTTGCTAATTTCCCATTCATTTTCCATGCGGGTCCATTTGGACCCGAAGGTCCTGAGTGTGACTATTTTTTTACAACCACTTAGACTATTCACATCCTGTCCCCAATTTTTTTTGGGGTGTTCATATACCAAATATCAACAAAGTCACCAATGTTTGGACCATTCCAAGGAAGCTGTGATTTTTTAAATTATTTTAAAATGATTTGAATTCAGGCCATTTGGGCCAAACAACCCTAGAGGGCTAAAAAACATAATTTAGTATGCTTCATAAGCTGTTTTCCTCATGGGGACCAAAACATGTCCCCACAAGGACAAGGCATTTAGATATTGCCATCTCTGTGGGGACATTTTGTCCCCATAAAGTAGTGTTAACCTAAACCACACACACACACACACACACACACACACACACACACACACACACACACACACACACACATCATTTTGGAAAATATATATAAAAATGACATGTTATTATACATGGCGATTCACCCACATGTATCATTTATATTCCTGACATGGATAAAATAATAGATAAAAAGGTTTTTAACATAAAAACCCTCAATTAGACACATCTTATCCACATTCCTTACCCTGAATATGAGTGTGCTGTCATCAAATAGAGTGTTAAAGTTCGGAGTGTGTTAGAGGTTGTGTCGGTTCCAGCCACAAACAGGTCAAACAGCAAAGTGACCATTTGTAAGTCATTAAAGGTGGTGCGTTGATCTGCTCTCTGAAAATAAAATGATCTCACTCACCACTTTAAATCAAAGAATATCAAACTCATTTGCTGCTGAAAAAAAAATCAATAAAAATACATAACACACACTTACCTTCTCCATCTCCTCCAAATAACAGTCAATCACGTCTCTTGGCTCCCCGGTAACATGCGTCTTCCTGTGCTCATCCACAACTTTAAGAATATGTTTTCTGATTGTCTCAAAATAGTGAAAAGCTTTCCAGAATGGCAGTGGAAAAATCCTTAACACTGGGGCTATTTCATAGAGCTGCAATTCAGAAGAAAAGCTTTTTTACATAAAAAAAATAGTGAAACAATAGCACCATATAAATAAAGGTAACTTAGCTTATATATATATAATAAAAAAATAATTTATATTTATATATAAAAATATTTATATATAATATAAATTATATATAAATCTATATACAGTACATACATGAACATATTTCTTAAATATATACAAGCATGTGTGTGTATTTATATATATTAAATTATTATACACAGTACACCCACATTTATTATATAAACAAAAACTTTTATTTTGGATGCGATTAATCACGATTAATCATTTGACAGCCCTAATATATATATATATATATATATATATATATATATATATATACATATATTAACAGCTTATATATATATATATATATATATATATATATATATATATATATATATATGCATATATATATATATATATATATATATAAAAATCATTAAACACAAAAATCTGTGAATGAAATATAAAAATGTCTGTCGTTCCACGTGTGTACAATCTATATACACTATACAATTTATTTCCGTGGTGCCTATTTACACTAAGTGTAAACATACAGACAGCAGTAGAGAATAAAGTGTAAATATAAGTAATGTGCCTATCGCCTATATCATTTATGAGAATAGCCTTTAACAACAAGGTTGGCTATTTGCATGTAATTAGATGCTCTTTATTTTGTGTTGTATTTACCATTGCCCATGGTCCAATGACAATCTTTGTAAGTTTTTCCATAGTTGTGATCAATGTCTGGAAATATTCATCCTGATAACTGAAACGTGACCCAAAAATGAGTGAGGCAATGATATTTGAAGCAGCTCGGTGGTACAGATGTTGAGGGTCAATTGACTTTCCTGTTAAAGTTGTAGAGATACAAAGACAAGGAATGTTTTCCATTCATGAATTTCAATGTTCTTTGGCAATTTTGAGATTTTCAAAAATGTCTATATACAAACAGAGGAAACTGAACATGTGAATAAATGTGTTACGTTCAATAGAGATTGAAGGTGCAGGAGGCCGTATTTACCAGCAGACTCCTCCAGTTGTGCGCAGATATATTTGACTTCTTCCAGAATCCTCTGCTCCATACTTCTCTTTTCCAAGCCCAAAGTTCCTGAGTGTGGTCAGAGCAAAGCGCCGATGTTCCCGCCAGCTGTCTCCATAATCTGCCATGATCACCCCTAAACACACAGACACTTGTCTGTGAGCAGTGTGATTTGCTGCTTGAGATACTCTAGTATTTTGTGTATCCTGCATTACCTTTGCCCCTTGTTACATGACTGACCATCATGTTCTCTGATCTACCAGCAAACTCCGCGCCTTGTGATCAGTGCCTCCCTGATCATCTTCTGTTCCCGCCAACACCACTGCTGGCTGTCTGACCAATGTTCAGTGCGTAGATTGATCCATAGCGCCTGAGCAAACTGAAAAACATTCAAGTTGAGACCACAAACTCAGAGCAGGATGTTATTGCTGTGTCATGCTGTATGAATGAAGTTTGATTTCCTTTTCTTGGGCTGTCAAACGATTAAGTGCGATTAATCGCATCCAAAATAAAAGTTTGTGTTTACATAATATATGTGGGTGCACTGTGTATAATTATTTTATATATATAAATACACACACATGCTTGTATATATTTAAGAAATATTTTCATGTATATACTATATATAGATTTACATATAAATATTATAGAAATATAATAAAGAAATATAAAAGAAATATTTTACATACAAATATTTTTTTTCATAAATATACACGCATGTGTGTGTATACAAAATAATTATACACAGTGCACCCACATGTATTATGTAAACACAAACTTTTATTTTGGATGCGATTAATCGCGATTAATCATTTGACAGCCATATTCTTTTCATAACTTTTCATGCTGTATAAGTGAAGTTTGATTTCTTTTCATAAGGGTATGTTTACAGGACAACGGCATGCTTAAAACGGAGAAGTTTTTCCTGAGACTTTTCCGCGACCATTGGCAAAACGATCCCCATTCACACGGATCCGTAAAAAAATTAAGTATTCAGCTGCCAGGCCTTTTTTAATTATTATTGAATGCTAGTCACATGGCTGGCATTAGACCTTGGAAATGGTTTAACTGCTGTGATCTTTGTAAATGACTACAACACAGACTACAACAAACAAAAAGAAAATAGTGTAATTTATAAAATTATATTATTACTAAAAACAAGTAAAAAATAATAATATAAAGCCAGGCCATGTGCTTACCTTGTCAAAGTTCTTTAATGGGTTTATGCGGTCAAATTGTAGCAAATTTCCAAAAAATGGAACAGGAGTGGGTCCAGGGGGGAAGTTTTAGGTCGCCGAATTCTGAACTGCAAGTATAGAAGAAAGGCTCCGAGACACAACAGAACTAGTGCGGTCCACATGGTTACTGATCTACTGGACAGCACTCCTGAAACCTGCTATTTAATACAAACAGAGAACTGATAAGCATGTACACAAAACAACCTTTTTGAACTCTGCTGAACTCTTAAAACTTTGTTGAACTGGAGTCGGGAAAAATATAGGTGAAAAGTTAAACTATGATATGAGTGGAAAGGTAATATCCCAGCAGAGGTCAATGTCTGTACTTTTGATAAAGTTGCTCCTGGAGGTCCATTATATATGTACTATAACATTGTCCAAGTTTTTTTTTTTCAATTTACATTAGTTTTTTAAAATGCATGAAGAAAACATTTTGCATAATAGTCCTAATCCTCATTTACAATGCAAGGTTATTTTGAGGAAAGTTGATTTAATCTATAGCTTAAATATATATATATATATATATATATATATATATATATATATATATATATATATATGTATGTATGTATGTACATATTTGTATTTGTTGTATATATACAACATATTTGTTGTATATGTATTATTAGGTGATGCATAAAGTCTAGCTCACTTGTGCTCTTCAAAATGCACAACAAAGCTTAAACTGGATTGTCTAGTAGCCAACTAAAAATTAAATTGCTTATTATCTTTCCTTTTTTATCCAGTGACTCACTGTTACCTATTCTCAAACACAATGGTATTATGCCCATGTTTAGTTTTCAATATCAGGTATTCTGAAAACAAAATGAACTGACAAAATTTTTCAGAGCAAGTATATTTAGCATATCAATAATACTGACCACTCAGTTGGGATTGGTGTAGTCAATGTGGGCCCAGTTTGCACATCATGCACAATTATTATTAGACTTGCTTTTTGCTGTTATGTCCTCCAGCATGGGGAATTTTTTTCCCAAACAAAAATTTACTTACCAGGAAGTAGTTTGAAAAAGTTAATCATATTTTGGCTCAAAATAGCCATATGCAACTATCCATCCAAGAATCCTCATTAGGCCTAGCTAATTGTGATATATATAATGTTAAGCTACAGATTAAATCAACTTTCCTCAAAATAACCTTTAGACATTGTAAATGAGAATTAGGACATTATGCAATGCATAGTGGCAAACAAGTGGTAGCTAGTGGAAGTTTCGTGTTTTCAGGAGAAACAAAAAATTGTAAATGTTTTTTTTTTTTAAAGGTAATATTTTATCGTCTTCGTTGGTGTTTTATGGCAGTTCGCACCAAAACAATTACCTACAAGTAATTTTTAAACCGCATGTTTTTGCAGCAATCCTGTAGTACATGAGGTTTTTAGGTTTAAGTTTATATTTATTTTCATATACTTAATTTAAATTACATTCATTTTATTAGAAACAATTCTTATTTCTAACAATTATTACAAAGAAATTTCAGGCGAGTCGAATCCAGGACGAATCCACGAGGTGGCGTTAAACCCGGTCAAGTCCAGTTCATTGCATCTGTGACGCATTTTCCAAGCGCCGGAAACACGTTCGCGAACGCTGATGTGTTATTTGCAGTATGTGTTCGTAGTTTAATGTAGATTATTCCTTAAAAATAAGAAACCGTTAGTTTTTTTAGATGCATAAAGGTGAAGGCCTCATCATCGGGTTAACTAAACGAACAGGCACACAAGAAGAACTCAGGGAAGATGCCGGTATGAGTCGTGATTAACAACTATCTATTCAGAAAGAATCATGATTAATTACTGTGTCATTAAAGTTTATTCATATGATAATTGTAAATTATGACTGGTGATATTTAAGTGTTTTGTGTGTCGGTGCTGTCCTGTGAAGTAGATATATTTCTCATTAGCCGAAAGGTAAAGTTGGAACCAAAGGCAAAAAGCAAATCTATGAGGAAAACCAGGATACTCTAAAGTTCATCTGCAGAATCATCCTAGGAGCAAACGTAAGGCATCTATCTATCTATCTATCTATCTATCTATCTATCTATCTATCTATCTATCTATCTATCTATCTATCTATCTATCTATCTATCTATCTATCTATCTATCTATCTATCTATCTATCTATCTATCTATCTATCTATCTATCTATCTATCTTTATACCTTTATCTCTGAATATATATTTATCTCTAGATATAAGTCTATATCTTTTAAAAAGCAGTCATTTAAGTGTTTTTTTCTTTTATTCTTTAAAGGCTATTTATGCAGCAGTCAATTTCTTGCTATATTCAGTCTACATTTTGGACATGGGTAAGTCACAGTACGATGTGCATATTTTGTTTTTGTGTTGTTCAGTGATGTGAATGAGCAAATCCAGATTGTTGTATGCGTTAACTTTTTTCTCAAATGGAAATAGCCCAGTGGTTTTCAATCTTTTTGTTGCCATGGACCCCCAAATTATAATAAATTCTCATCCTCATGTGAGGAGCCTCCACCCTAAAATGTTTAAGGCAGGCCACTATAAAGAACCAATTTATACTGTGAAAAAATAGTATTATGTGTAAAATATTATTTTAGTTTGTTTCTTTTAATTCAAATCTTACTTTATTTTTGCAATGTTTAAACTTGTTTTTCTATGCTGTTCCATGGACCAGTTCAGTCAGTAGGGGTAAAATCTTTGCATGGCAGGGGGAGCTGCCACTCAACCAGTCACCATTATGTGCGCCTGCCACTGGACCAGTCACCGTTATTAATGTGCCTTCCACTCGAACCAGTCATTGTTACAGCCGTTTGCCACTGGACCCCAGTCACTGTTACATGCTCCTGCCACTGGACCAGTTACCGTTATATCCGCCTGCCACTCGACCCATCACGGCAGATACGCTTGCCTCTGCGACCTTACACAATATGTAAGATGTTTTTTAATCCAAATGCAGCGCGGTCAATACGATAATAGGTCAATATTCACCATTAACCAATTGCTTTTCACCTGCCTTACAGTTACTAGCAGACACTCCAACTGATGCATATGATCAAATAGACAGTTATGCATCCGCGTTTCCTTTTACTCTTATTTAGGCTACTATATTTTTTCTACTTTAGATTGTTTTATCTTATCTATTGTTTATCTTATCTTCTTTTTTATTATTAATTTGTTTTTATGTTTTGCCCATAATTGAGCGCATCTTGTGGTTCTTACTACCATAAAACTTCAAATAATAGCCGAGTCCCAAATAGACACCGGTCTCTTTTACACGCCTGGTGTGGCTGCTGGTTTGGGAAAATAAAAGCTGGCTCTCAAATAGAGGCCAGGGGCCTCATTTATAAAACTTTGCATAGGATTTGCATCAGAAGTGGCGTACGGATGAAACATCAGGACGTGCGTATGCACAGAAATATTCGGACTTATAAAATCGTGCGCACGCACATCCTACGCATTTTTCCCTTAATAAATCACGATCAATTCTAAATGTAGCGCAGCTTTTTGCGGCTTCATGTCACGCCCATAGTTGCCCATAAATAGTCTGTGAAACGCCCACAAGTTAATATTCATCGATTGCGAAATCATGTTAAACACAGAGAGGAATTAAAAAAATAATAACTTCACTCAATGTGAAGTAGAAGTTATCATTTGTGAGGTGGAAAAGAGGAGAAAAATGTTGTTTGGAGGGCACAGTGTGGGCATTACTAATGCCAAAAAGGCACTTGAGTGGCAAAAGGTTGCAGACGCCGTAAATGCAGTAGCCTCACAACCTCGGACTGTGGCCGAAATAAAAAAGAAATGGTCGGACATCAAAGTTGAGGCAAAAAAGCGTCTAATCATTAATTTAATCAGAGAGGTGGCCAAGGAGTTGGGGCGAAATCAAGACTGTCTTAACTGAAATAAACTGCACAATGTGGGAATTCTTGAACAAATAATATATTTTCTTTTGTTGCGAAGATGATGCGTTCACTCCGAATCCTTCCATTTAATTTCCACATCTTCTAAGAGCGCAAGATCAGCTATTGTGCATCATTAGCCTACACATTGTGATGGGGCATTTTATTTCCATCCATTTAATTCTGCATCTGACAAGGTACAGATGTCGGTTATAATCTACTTGGAAATGGGAAATAGTTCAGCGCAAATGTAATTTCTTGCAGCTTTCTGAATGGGTGAGACATACGTCATAGCCTACGTTATTTTATAAAAAATTAAAGTTTACTATGAAAACAACTTTCCCCAGTGGACAAATAATACATCTATCTATTTATCGATCTATCTATATATCTCCCTAATTATCTAGGCCTATCTATCTGACTATCTAATTGCTATATCTGCTCCGTTAGACGGACACATTGGCGAGAATATCAGTTTTGTACATTATTTCGTTTTGTTTACCATCTTATTTATGAGGATGAATTGTCTAACATGCCAATATTATTGCAGAACATATTTCACTTTTTGGAAATATGTGTTAATTTGCATTTCTGTTACAGATCGATCAAACGGTGTTCGTGTAGGCTGTTAATTGTAAGACTTGCTTTGTGAAGTCTTCGTGTTATTTATGAGAGTCATTTATTTTACACAACGGTCAACAGTTTCACACACTTTCACGTGTTTTTTCCAACTGTCGACGGTGTCGCCATTTCTCATTTCATCCGTTTTTGTGTGTACGCCTGGGTCAGAGCTTGCGTGAAAGACCGCACATTTTACCATCAAGTTTGCTTTTTATAAATACCAACTATTGCGTAGAGAGCGGCGTACACCTTCTTTTGTGCGTACACAACGTTTATAAATGAGGCCCCTGATCTGTTTTTTAGTTTCAGGTTGTTAATCTTCTAAAACCGTCAGATCTTCTGCTTTTTGGTGGCCGCTTTTTGTCCCGCGAAAGCCTATTTTGATGTAGTGATGAAGAATAGAATGACTGCTGCACTTGACAGGGCGCATAATGAGAGAGCACTTTTTTTTTGCTCTGTTTCGCTCGGACATTTAACGGCGAGTACATGCCACTCAGACATTTAATGGAGTAGATATACACGCATACACGTGGATAGCTCAAAATGTGTATAGATAACACACCACCTGACTTGAAAGTGACCGGTCCAGTGTCAGGCGCATGTAACGGCGACTGGGCGAGTGGCAGCTCCTCCTGCAATGCAAAGATTTCATCCCCTCTCGACCAGTTTGAAAAACCCTAATGATAATATCCATCTCTCCATATTTGCTTAGGCTTTAGATCCCTGTATGCACTCAAAAGGGTTCTATTTATGTAGCATAGGGTTCTTTACTCAAGTCCAAAGGACATTTTATGCTAAAAAGGTTCACTAATGACAAGAAAGAACACTTTTGGCACAAAGGTTCTTTAAAGGCTATTATTCATTCATATATTACATTATTCTGCAACATTTTGTAGTTGTAATTAAATTATTGTTTATTAAACTGTTGTAGTAACTTAATATCACATTTTAATCATGCAGATTTTTGGAGGAGAAAAACTGAAATGGCACTCTTTGTGTGATATTGATTAATTAAATTTTTTATCTCGCATATCTTAAATTTTGTGATCATTCACATGCATTGCATTTTAGGGGTTTCAAATACGTCAGCGCTTTAGAACCTTTTATGGTTCTATATGAAGAGTTCAGATGCAAAAGCCTCTAAATGCCATTTGAAATTTTCTTCTAAAATGACCATTTTTATCAAGCTTGTATATTTAAGTTCAGTAATTTCACTTAATTGACAATTAATAGGTAATATGCTTCTGCCATTTAAGTGAAATTACTGAACTCAAACATACACTCACCGGCCACTTTATTAGGTACACCTGTCCAACTGCTCGTTAACACTTAATTTCTAAGCAGCCAATCACATGGCGGCAACTCAGTGCATTTAGGCATGTAGACATGGTCAAGACAATCTCCTGCAGTTCAAACCGAGCATCAGTATGGGGAAGAAAGGTGATTTGAGTGACTTTGAACGTGGCATGATTGTTGGTGCCAGAAGGGCTGGTCTGAGTATTTCAGAAACTGCTAATCTACTGGGATTTTCACGCACAACCATCTCTAGGGTTTACAGAGAATGGTCCGAAAAGAAAAAACATCCAGTGAGCGGCAGTTCTGTGGGCGGAAATGCCTTGTTGATGCCAGAGGTCAGAGGAGAATGGCCAGACTGGTTCGAGCTGATAGAAGGGCAACAGTGACTCAAATAACCACCCGTTACAACCAAGGTGGGCAGAAGAGCATCTCTGAACGCACAGTACGTCGAACTTCGAGGCAGATGGGCTACAGCAGCAGAAGACCACACCGGGTGCCACTCCTTTCAGCTAAGAACAGGAAACTGAGGCTACAATTTGCACAAGCTCATCGAAATTGGACAATAGAAGATTGGAAAAACGTTGCCTGGTCTGATGAGTCTCGATTTTTGCTGCGACATTCGGATGGTAGGGTCAGAATTTGGCGTCTACAACATGAAAGCATGGATCCATCCTGCCTTGTATCAACGGTTCAGGCTGGTGGTGGTGGTGTCATGGTGTGGGGAATATTTTCTTGGCACTCTTTGAGCCCCTTGGTACCAATTGAGCATCGTTGCAACGCCACAGCCTACCTGAGTATTGTTGCTGACCATGTCCATCCCTTTATGACCACAATGTACCCAACTTCTGATGGCTACTTTCAGCAGGATAATGCGCCATGTCATAAAGCTGGAATCATCTCAGACTGGTTTCTTGAACATGACAATGAGTTCGCTGTACTCAAATGACCTCCACAGTCACCAGATCTCAATCCAATAGAGTATCTTTGGGATGTGGTGGAACGGGAGATTCGCATCATGGATGTGCAGCCGACAAATCTGCGGCAACTGTGTGATACCATCATGTCAATATGGACCAAACTCCCTGAGTAATGCTTCCAGCACCTTGTTGAATCTATGCCACGAAGAATTGAGGCAGTTCTGAAGGCAAAAGGGGGTCCAACCCGTTACTAGCATGGGGTACCTTATAAAGTGGCCGGTGAGTGTACAAGCTTCATAAAAATGATCATTTTAGAAGAAAATTTCAAATGGCACTTAGAGGCTTTTGCATCTGAACTCTTCATATAGAACTTGTTCTTCTAAGAGGGTGGTCTTTAGTCAACTGTGAGATGATGAACTGTTGGCAGTTTCTAGTTTCTTGGTAAAAGTTAAATGTTATTCACTCAACTCTTCCAGTCTGGTGCTGACATTCTCTTTTGTCTCTTTTGTACCAGTTCTCGCTACTGTTTGCAGTGGCGGTTCTACTTTGGCAGCTACAGATCAATGTCAGCAATGGCTAAATCCACATTTGCTGAAGATGGTAGCTTGATAGATGGAGGGATTGACCTTAATATGGAACAGGGCATGGCAGAGTGAGTTGGATGATTATCTGAATATTTATATCCTCGTTTTATGTGTTTTTTCAGTTGGTGTTAAATATTCCTGATATTATTCATAAGCTGCTTTTTCTTACATTGACATGCAGACACCTGAAGGATGTGATTATCCTTACTGCCATTGTTCAGGTCCTCAGTACTCTGTCATCCTACTTCTGGTACTTCTGGCTCTTGGTGAGATTGTGGAATTGCTCTGATTGTAACATTATGGAGGTTTCTCTATTCCAGTTTTACTGTAAATGTATTATTTGCTCTCTCTTTACACCAGGCACCTGCAAGGGCTTTGCATTTACTGTGGGCAAACTTCCTGGGCCCCTGGTTTTCTGCCGATTCACAGGCAGCCCCTGAAGAGAACGAGAAGAATGACAAGAAACAGAGGCGACAGGAAAGACGACAGATGAAGAGATTCTAGACTCTGTTTAATTTTTTTATTAATTGTACAATTACAAAGAACATGCAATCAACTGCTCTTTCCTTTTCAGCCATCTGGATCCTTTTTTTTACTTAATGTCCGTCTTAAAATCTCTTGCTCAGGTGCACCACAGTCATACATCTTCTGACTTGTTTTTTTGCAGTGAGTAAATGCACACAAAATGCCTTTGCTTACCATAGTAAGCTTTCATTAGTTTGAGTTGTTAATTAGGACCTCTCAAAAGGTGCAGCTATATGGCCCATTGCCCTCAGCTATTTAGACCTGAGGCTGTATGAACCTCAACAACCACATGACATTTCACAGCACTTGAGTTCAGCTATTAGAATATCCTCTTTAGGCTGTTTAGAAAATCATGTGCTGATTCTGTATCAAAGATCAATCTTTGAGATGTGATGTTCTGCTGAAGTTACATGTGCAGCCTGGTGCTGTTTGGAGGGATTGCAAGATAAGACATTTACCTTGTGTTGCAACAAAAGACTGTCTGGTTATACATTTTTAACTGTTCAAATTATATTATACTCTTTGTATAAAGTTGGATGGGATAGTATTTAAATATATAATACATGTGACGACACAGTATTGACTGGCCCATGTGAATTTAACTGTTCAATAGACTGAAGCAATGAGCAAAAGAACATACAAATTGCATCTTGACAACATTGTAAAAACAAGTTGCTTCTGGTGAAATTTTTATGTACCCAATGATTATAAATAAAATATTATACAATGGTGATGAGTTTTAAAAAAAAACACAACTCTGCCCTGACCCTGTTCCCTGAGGTCCTCCCTCCCAACAGTACGTTTTAGATGTCAAGCACACCTGACTCAACTCTTTTTTTTTTATAGATTATAGTGGACTCCCAAGACCTGAAATAGATATGACATGTTTACTGTTAAGTTAAGTTTTCTCTACAAATGACCAGGATTAACCTTCAAATGGACTTCGTTTCCTGTTTACACTTCTGAGCTTTGGGGTCTTTACGACCCCAACAGTTGATTGTGTAATTGAGTAATTGTACAAAAAATATACCCTTTCAATCATACAAATAATATTTTTTTTGTTTACTTCTCATCTATTCATTAATGCTGTGATTTTGAAGGTATAAAGTACTTTTGTATCCATATACCACACAATTCCCAAACTACACCATTAGCTTGCATATGAATATTTTTTATCACATTGCATTTATGCTCTAGTTCTAGGCCTTCAGTATCTGTAAACATTTTCAGATTTATGTCGGATTTGTTTTGTTATTATTTTTTGGACATATGAAGATTTTTTTTTTCACATTTCCCATTAATTTCAATGTGGGGTCAGTACCTTCAGAACAACCGAATTAAGCCCAGTTATGTGTGTGTGTGTGTGTGTGTGTGTGTGTGTGTGTGTGTGTGTGTGTGTATGTGTGTGTACAGATAGATAATGTTTGAAAAGTCACAAAATCTTATTCCACTGAGATGAAGGAAACCTTTTTTTTAATTAAGTAAATGTCGATTTGGATCGTATAAACCGCATAACCCGATTGAGGGTTCAAGGCAACTGTAGCAGTTTTTCTGCTTAAAAAATAATTTTTAAGCTAACTGTGGTTTGTACTTGAACATTTCTGAAATGCATAACTTGGACACAGTCCCCCCGCTTACAGATCACTCTGTAAAGAGTTCTAACGCGCATGCTCACTCTGAAAATGCGCGCACGCGTATCTTTTCTCGTCCTAAACTAATCTTTTTCTCATTCATTAGTGCTGATCTGATCTGTCTGTCGGCAGACTGCAGCCATGATAGTTCCCAATTAATCCAGACTGACCGTCACCAGAACAGGGAAGGTAAGAGGAACTGTTGCTAAGCTACCGCTAGTTAGCAACCAATCAGAAACAATATGAGACAAGCAAAATGTGTGTGTAAACTGGCTCGAATCTATGTTTGTCGGCCAAGTGTGTTATCAACTTTCATCTCATAAATTCATTCCAATGTTTCTTGGACTTTGGAAGAACAGCTCAGAACAGATAATGAGGTAAAGGTTGGTCATTTGTTTACAGTTCAGATGAGTTCGTTTGCTAATTTACATTGAGAAGCTAAACGTTAACTGTTAGCTGAAAGTTATATAGCAACAACAAGACTTTAACTCGTGTTTGCTAGTATGGTTAGTTTTTATTAAGTATTTTCACAAAGTTGAAAAAAAAAACAAAGGCAGAAAGTTGATCGATCAATCGCTTGCAAATTGGTCGTTTTTAATAAATAGCCTAAACTGCTAACTTAGCTGTGAGACAGGCTGCGCGTGGCCAAGTACCTTGAACTGGAAATGCTTTGATGATTTAATCGATGCCACTAGTCGCGAACTTCATGTGAGTGGTAGAAATGTGAGTTTCTAATGTCTATGTAATGTCATATATATTTTGTGAGACTAATAAGATACGGTTTCAGCACCGAAATGAAAGATCATCGCTTGAAAAGGTGATCCCTGGCTGGTCTTTGTTCTTTTTGTTCTTCACCTCCGTCAAGATGAAATGACAAAAATAAGAAGAGACTATCCATTCACTAAATGTTTTGATATTTTGTGCCATCTCTGGTCAAGAAGACGAAAAAATGGAGTTTATTCAACCCTTCTGTTTTCATTTTAACTCGCTTTTGTTTTGCTAAAGAATAGGCTATAAATACTAAAACATGTTTTGTATTTGAACCAGGCTTTTTGACATTATCATATACAGTGTCATAAAAGTTGACATAATACAACTATAATTGAAGCTTTAAGATATAGACCCTTCATAGGTATGTGGACAAAAAATTAAAACTCAACAAATAGACAAATGGATAGCATGTGTGGAAGACCTGGGTACCCCTTTACAAAAAAAAGGAGAAAAAGTAAATATGTCAAGTATGAAGAAAGTTACAACATTTTATAGTTCAGTAATCAGCACCTATTTTTGTCTCATTTCTAAGGTGATAACAATAGAATTTAGTGTGACCGGAAACAAGTTGGATTTTTTTCACAAAAATGCTCATAACTTTCTCAATATTCAAGATATCTTAATTAAATTTTCTGTGGAGATGGGTTTCATATAGTTATTTGGATCTAGCGTGGGTTTCATATAGTTATTTGGATTTTTACTTGATTTTAGCACACATAAAGACTGATTTGGCCTATCTTTTATAGTATTTTTCTGACGAGCAGTTGTTGAAAATACAAATAATTGAATGGAAAACAACGATCCAAGGAAAATTATATATCCTTAATTTAAAAGATGGATTTTGGTTGATTCATGCTATTTGATTCATGCGGTAGTCATAAAAAAAGTGGGGGAGTTTAAATGGCCACGAAATTTTGTACAGCACACCACAAACATATGTTCTTCATGTCTACCTTGCTCTGGAAAGTGTCCAAAGTGGGTAAAAATAATTTCGTGACAGTTGAATTCTTCCGTATTGTTTGAAATCGCCTTTCAGGAGGAAAATGCAGCCTGACTAGAAAAAAATGAAAACAAATGTGCAGCCGAAACCCTAATGATGTGATTGGCTAAAAATAATCAAGGATTCCCACAGCGAGTCAATGAAAACAGCGCATTTTAGGAGACCCGCTGAAAATGATTCGGGAAAATCCGGCACAGAGATTTGGAACACAATGGCGGCCGCTATTTATTGAAATGTCCACATACCTACCCTTCATTAACAGACCTTGAGATATTATGAAATGCAAAAAGAGTTCACCTTTTGTTATTGTTGTTTGTCCTGCAGTTGTTTATTATCATGTTCATTATATTTACTCTGCTGTTTGTTCTGTATTTATATGAGTTTTTCAATTTGACAGATGGACAGAGAAGATAAACTAATATCGTCGAATCACTGACATTTATGTGTTGGTGAAATGAGAGTGAGTTGACTCAATCGCAATATCGTCACGATGGCTCTCACCAACACCACAATAACAGCATGGAAACTGCGTGAGTACAATGATCCTCGTCATGACGCTGCAGAATATTTAAGTAGTCAAGATCTCTGTTTAAAGTTGTGCGAGAAGTGACTGGCTTTTTTTTGTCATATGCATTTTTCAGAGGAGATTGTGGCTCACTCCAGCAATGTGTCTTCACTGGTGTCGGGGAAATCATCGGGTCGTCTATTGGCCACTGGCAGCGAAGACTGCAGAGTCAATATCTGGGCTGTCAACAAACCAAACTGCATTATGGTATGTAGCTAACCCTGTGTTGTGCGTTTGCCAGAAATGCGTGTCTCACGACTATATAATGAAGTGTTTTGTCCGTTCTGTAGAGTCTTGACGGGCCACACCAAGCCCGTGGAGTGTATCCAGTTCAACAGTTCTGAAGAGCGGTGTGGTAGCTGGTCTCTCTATCCGGCTCTCTCCGACTTTGGGATTTGGAGGCTGCGAAAAGTGAGTGGAGGGTGCTCCACATTATGCACTTTGGTTAACTTGAAACCTAGTGATTCTCTTGAAACCTGTAAAGAAAATGTCCAGGTTAGGTTGATCACTAAAATCAAGAGAAAGAAAAATAGTAGTTCAAGACACCAAATAATTTAGTCAAAATGAATAGTTAGGTACAATGTACTTATGGAGTTCATGATGTTTTGAAAAACTTATTTGCTGGTCTTGAGATGGGAAGTGGTTCTGGTTGAAGGACAGATTTAGTTTAAGAATAGGTCTAAGTATTAAGTAAAAACATGCATGTAATCAATAGTGTTTAATAATTAAGCTAAATGTTAGTATGTCATAGTTAAAGACACTTAATTAAAGCTAGGTCCAGGAGTTAGAATTTATATTTTAAATGGCACATTTTTGCTCATTACCACAATGTGAGAAAAAAAACCCCAATACCATACTGATAAAAAAAAATGATTAGGGCTGTCAAATGATTAATTGCATCCAAAATAAACGATTGGTGTTTACATAATATATTATGTGCACTGTGTATAATTATTTTGTATATATAAATACACACACATGCATGTATATTTAAGTAAAAAAATATTTTTTATATAAAATATTTATATTTATATATAATATAAATTATATATAAATCATGTACAGTAGTGAGCATTAAACATTCTTAAACCAATACAAGCATGTGTGGTGTTTTGATATATATATATATATATATATATATATATATATATATATGATTAGCTGTCACTTAAATTATTAACCTGTGGTGAAATTGCAAATCACTTAAGTTGTATTTTTGAATTTGCCATGATTGCTTCTGTCCAGCAGTTCTAAGTTTTTTCACAACAGACAGCTTTCTGCAACAGTACTTGGATGTGCCCTATTCATTTAGCCTGCTCTCTGCTGCGAGATTCACTGAAGTCGCTGAAGTCAAATCCAGGTGTCTGCCTGTGCCTATGTTCTGTTTCTGGTTGAGCGTCTGCCTTTGATCAACAATATGAACTCTGCCTGCCAAACAATTGAAACGAATGTTCCAGAGAGCGTTAGGAATTGTGGCTCACACACCTCTTCTGCCTTCACTTGCCAGTTGCGAACAGGTGTGTTTGAGTGCAACTACCGCTTGGACAACTTTAAACGATGCCAATGGTATTCCCCAGGTAAGTTACTTTAAAAATTGCGACATTGTTTGATTTAGATAGACTAAGTGAATTTTAATGTTTCTTTTTCTTGCCATGATGTGACTTAGCTACCATTATTCAGATGGTCCAGCTGCTAAACACCACTTGTATGATGCCAGCAAAGCATATACACAAAGCAGATGATGCAAATTTTCACTCTCTCCCTTGACCTATACTCTTGCGATATTTCCTTCAACCTTTTATCCAATGACAGGTTCATCGCGGGTGAGAATATGATTTTAGGCGTGATATATGAGAGAGTGAAATCCAACATGATTCTGATGTTATTTTCAATAATGAAAAACATTATCCATGAAGCTAATCACTTTTCATGTTGAAATAAAAAGAAGACATATGAAACGAAAAATGTAACAAGAAATTATAGACATTAAGAATATAAAGTGGCCCTATGAATTTGAATGACGTTAACATTAATGGTTATTATTCCTTTACCTAAAGATTTAATTTGTTTGACAGCACTAATAATTATACACAGTGCACCCACATATATTATATAAACACAAACTTTTATTTTGGATGTGATTAATCGCTATTAATCATTTGACAGCCCTAAAAATTATACATTTAATTTTTCTAAACTAGGAAAACTGTGCCTTTTCTTTAGGACTCTAGCATGAAATATGACTCTAGGATTCTTGATGAATGATATTCCCCTAGTCCATTGATTCCCAAAGGGGGGCTCGGGACGACAACTGGTTTTTACCACAGACCAGTGTGAATTTTTTCAATTATTAAATTTTCAGAGTTTTGCAATTTAAATAAGGCCAATTTATTGAGGCGTCTCCTAGGCTTACGTTTTTATATGACAAAGGGCCTACTGATGTATTTGTTATTGTATTATCAATATTATAGGCTATTATTTGTGCATAAACATACTGTTTGTTTGAAAAAACATATTTTATTATCCTTGCTGCAAGCTTACAAGAGTGATAATATTATTAAATGTGAAAGGGGGCCCTAAAATATTTTCTTGGTGGAAAAGGGGTCTCAGACAAAATAAGGGTAGGAACCTGGACCACTGCCCTAGTCGATCTTAATTGACAAGTCATGGTTGTAAATGTGCCGGCCTATTTTTGAATTGATGTTCTGCACATTGATGCACAATATTCGATATAGAGATGCATGGAAGAAATGTTGTCCTCATGCTTTCTGGAATGATTAAATGAACCTGTTTGGTGGGAGAGGTCCTGTAGTGACACTTCCACTCTGAACTCTGAAGACCTGCACAGGGGCCATCTGACCAGAAACACTTATTGAGAAGGACACATTGTTCAAAGTATTTATCCACAGCTGAATTCGATTTCTTGGAATTTGTTTGTTTTATTTTTCATAAGTTCTGCGCACTTTGATGGGGCACAAGGCCAGTATCTGCAGTCTGGACTTTCATCCCATGGGAGGGTACCTGGCATCTGGTTCTGTGATAGCAACATTAAGGTGAGTTAAATGCTGTTGCCCTTTTTTCACTAGTTTTATTAAATAATCAAAGAATTTGAAAAAAATGTTGGTTAAGATTTGATGAATGAACCCAAACACTGGGTTGTCAATCACTAAATGTGCTAAATATTTGTATTCTTTTGCATGGAAGACTTTCTCCATTAAAGATGCCTGCCTAATTCATAACACTTGTATGCATATGAATTTGTTGTCAACCTTGTTCTTGAGTATTCTAAATAATAGACATTTCCATGTATGTGCTCAAGGTTAGTAATTTGCATAAACGTGCCCAAACATCTCCATATGCTCTCAAAAAATGGACTCTTACCTCACAGCATGCATAGATCCAAGTGTGCCTTCCTCAAAACCAAGAATGCAAACCTTTACATAAATCATATCTTATTTAAGACGAAAATGTGTTTGTTTTTAAAAATATTGCTCCTTTGGGATTTTTTCATACATTTAGAATTAATTTTAGTATGAAATTTGATGAGTCATAACTTGTGGAAACGTTTGTACACAGATTTCACACACATTTGTTGAGGCACTGTTAGTGAATGTTTTTTGCAAATAAGATTTGTATGTCTATCTTGATGACTACATTTTTCTTAATTTTTTCTAAAATTTTTTAAATAATTTCTTTTCTAGCTGTGGGATGTAAGAAGGAAAGGATGTGTGTACAGATACAAGGTAAGTACTAGACTAAAGAAGCTTGTGTGTGTGTCTGTACAGTCAGAAGCCAGGCTAATTACCCTTAACACTCAGTTACTGTCTGAGTACACCGATTAGACTGTGGATTAGTGAGGCGCTCTCAATCTATCTTATCCTACTGTTTTGTGATATGTGCGTATTTTAGTCACATGTTGTAGGATTCAGCCGTTGTTTATCCACATATTTTTAAAAATCACTGGATATTCACTTTTGTATAATGGTACTTAGCAGGATGTTTTGAGTTTAATGGCTTATAAAGCACTTTAGTTTGGAAAGTGTCTGTCTGGTACACATTGTGCAGAATAGAGATGCACGCATTGCACTAAAACGTCACCCGAATCTCCCTGTTAAAAATGAATCCTTCACCCTAACCTATGATTTTCTCTCATTTACAGATATCTGTTGCCTATTATCCCAGTACAATTATTCTAAATCTGTTACCCATGATATGGTATCATATTACACTGAAGTGGGGTGCTTTTAAATGAACATTTATTTTAAAGTAAAAGTTCTTCTTTTGCCAAATTGCATTTCCTTAATAGCCTAAACACAAACTTTACTCCTTTCAAACTTAAATTAGAATGTCACCGTTTCCGTCACTGAAACTTTACGAACACACACACACACACACACACAAAATTAAATGGGTTCAATCCCAAGCGAAGACTAGATATAGGCTTAAATCAGTTTGTCATATCGAGGGCTTGTGAGCCAGAGGGCGTAAAGTGGCTTTTAACAAACTTTACAGGAGAGACAAAACAAAATTTTGACCACATTTCAATCACCTATATTAATAACCTTAAACCACAAACATTGCAACCACAGGCATACTTACATGAATGAGTATTTAAGTAAAAAATGTATGCCATATATTAACACAATGAACAATGTTCTCAAAAAAAATAAAATTAAAAAAAGTACAAATATGTCAGATGCGCCTTTTTGTTGCTTTATTCAATACAGTTTATCTCAGATAGGTATTTTTGACACCATTAGATAGAGCTCATAGAGACCTTTATTTTGATATAAGAACTCATGTTCGCCCAAAATGCCACTACCCCTCTGGCTCCCAAGCCCCTCGATATACAGACTTCACTACCGTTAAATATTTGGATAACCAACACTCTGACTGGTCCTGATTAAAGGGATAGTTTCCCCAAAAATAAGCCTGATCTCATGTTGTTCCAAACCTTTCTGAGTTTCCTTCTTCTATTGAACTCAAAAGATGATATTTTGAAGAATGATGGCTTACCAGACAGTTTCTGGACCCCATTCAATTTTATAGTATTTTTTTTTCCTACAATGAAATCAATGGGTGCCATCAACTGTCTGGATACCAACAAAATATCTTCTTTTGTGTTCAACAGAAGAAAGAAACTCAAACAGGTTTGGAACATCATGTGGGTGAGTAAATGATGACAGAATCTTTTTAACTATCCTTTTAACACTGTGGTACTTTTATTTAATTTCTTTTGTTTTTGTTGTTAACTCTCCTTTTTGAAATTTCTCTCTTGATCTGTTTAGCCTTCATTGCTATCTGGAAAAGTCTGAAAATTAGTGCCTGATAAAAAAAAAAAAGCTTTAAATGCATTCCATCATGTTGGAAAACACTCTTTATAAGAATAATTTCTGTTAGCTTTTGTATATTTTTAGTTAAAGCTGTTAAAGGTGGAATATCTAAGATTTTTGCATTAAAATTTCCCAAAATCACAAGGCCAGTGTTATATATTTAGTTAAGATGATAACTTACAATATTCCAAATGTTTCAAGCAATGTTTAAATCGCGAGAAAATAGAGATTTTAACCAAGGAAACGGGGCGTGTGAGCAGGGGTGAGCTGGGAGTCGCCAGTCAATTCGCGTCATATCCGCGTTACCTTCGGTTTCCGCTCGTACTACGTGTAGTCCTGGATAAATGCGGAAGTTGTAGTTGTGCGTTAGCGTCTATCAAGCAACAAACGTCAGCTTGTTTCGCGCATTTGTTATGGAATGGAGCACATTCTGGTGCATTATTCTTTTCAATTATTCTCGGAATGTGAACTGTTGGCTGTAAAGGGTCGCACACGGACGAGAAGAGCCGTGCCACGTCTAGGACAAAGTCCAGTATCGCACACCGGACGCGCACTTTCTCATCAGTATATGGCCAGCAATATTGTTATGTTTAATGACATGAAAGGAAGATAATGTCTGTTCTATGTTATGATTGTACTGTACAATTAAATACAATCGTTGCTGAGTCTGCAGTCTGAAAATTTTACCTCAGAGCATCCGTTAACTGAATGAATTGAGAATATCACCTGAAAAATCTAATAACATCAGTAATTGTCATTCAAGCAGCTGATTTCTGTAAATGAATGCAAAACTAAATGCATATTGCAGCATAGGGCGAAGTCAGGATCCATTAGCAACGATTTGACTTCAAACCCTCTCCACCATAGCTTCGTCCAGTGACTCGTACAGTAACATCTGTGATAACTAATTTACTTTTAAACCTGACTTTTCTTGCGGCTATTTCAGTTTAATGAAAAACAAGCATGTCATTAAACGCAACATTTATAGAAATCAAACTTTACCTCATCCATGACAACTAATGTTCGATTCCCGTCTGACTGATTTATTCACGGTGGAGTTGAAAACAATAGTTCCCATCATTCCGCGTTCCTCCACGTCGTCATCAAGCAAAGCCGTTGTTGTTGTTTTGAATGTCAGCGCCCTCTAGCGCCATGCCAATCTTAGGTATTGTAGCTTTAAGTTATAGACCTATGTCACGAAATTGAAGACCGGACGTACGTCTTTCAGGAGGGATACGACTCTTCCGGTTAGCTTTTTACAATGGTGGAGTTCGATAGATACTGCTGGACCAAATCTCTCCGCAACCTGCCTGAAGTCACATATGACGACGTGATTTGGATGGTAAATAAAAACTCTCAAGTGGGAAAGCGTGATAGCTGAGGTATGGCTGTCTACGTCCTGATGCAGTGAAACCCGGTACACTACAACAACAGCCGCGGGTAGCACTAGCCTATTCGCCAGTAAGGTATACGTTTCTATGGTAACAGCGAGTTTGATCAATCAGCAGACATTGCTACTCACGCTTAGGATTGTGAGTAGTGTATTTTTTTTCATAAGATTGCGGATAAAACAGGTTTTTCTTTAAACAAGGTTGATTTAATACAAACTTATAGCTTCAACAGGAGCAAAAACCTTTGTTTCACAACCTCATAGCTCGTGGTCAGTCTACCTCAGATGGTTTAGACTTTAGGGCTGATAATCTAAATCCTTATCGAGAAATACTGTTGACCAGAAGTTCTGTATCCCTACTCTGCGTTCTGGAAGCAGGAAGTGTGACCTAGGCATAGCTAGAGTAAATAAACCCTAAACCAACTTTTTTTAGTTGATGATCTGTAAGAATGGATCTTTATTAATACCAGTCATTGATTCGAGTAACTTTTTTGACATTTGTGTATAAAGTGTTTTATTTCTACAATATATGGTGTAAAAACGTCTCAGTGCTGCCCTCTTCAGGTTGAACGGTGGCTACTGCAGTTGAATTTTCCTTTTGGATGCTCTGCACTTCGTGACGTACGCAGGTTTCAGCTCACCACGCTCTGCGTACGCAGCTTGGCAGTATAAAAACCAGCTTGTTTCGTCAAAACCACTGTAGGGAGTCAGGAGTTGGAATTGCGAGTATTGAAAACGATCAGGATAGAGTGTTTTAGCATCTATTTCGTCCCCTCTATCTCTGCTGGGGTCTGCCCACTTTTTCAGCATTTTTCAAATTTTGCCAGTGGGTGGAGTCAGGCTCTGACCAGGGGTTTAGTTACCCTTTAAGCAAAATATTGTGTAGGTTTTTTTCTTGTGTTTTATGATGACCACTAGAGGTGCTCTAAGCACGTTTTCCTTGATTGGTGTTCCCTGAAGAGATGCATTGTATGTTGTTGAAAACGAAGTAAAAGTGGTGTATGGTTTATTGTGAAATGAGTTCTGTGTATTTAATAAAATCAACACATTATAATTGTTGATCTCATCCACCTGCAATTAATTGGAATGTTGTTATTGTTTTTTTATTACTTGGTCCACCCGATACCACGGATTATCCAGTGTCTGCAATTCGTGCATCACTAGTGCACAAGATCTCAATGAATGTGAAATGATGGACTCGTTTCAAAAGGTTAAAATGAGTGTGTGTTTTTTTCAGGATCACACTCAGGCTGTTCGCTGTCTAGCCTTCAGTCCTGATGGGAAATGGCTTGCTTCAGCCAGTGATGACAGCACAGTAAAGGTAAGAGCTATCCTGTACTTCTCACTTGCAGAAATTGTGTTGCCTTGTAGGTAAATGTAGGAAATTTAGTTTTAATGTGTACTCTCATTTTGCTCTTTATCTAGCTGTGGGATCTCATAGCAGGCAAGATGATCACTGAATTCACATCACACACATCAGCAGTCAATGTTGTGCAATTTCACCCAATGAGTACCTGCTCGCCTCTGGGAGTGCAGATCGGTACTGAGTGTTTGTGTGTGTGTGTGTGTGTGTGAGTGAATGAAGGGTTGATGTGTGTCTATACATAATGCGGCTTGAATTTAATGTGTTTGGTGCTTTGTTACCATCTGTATTTTGTACATTTGCTGCAGGACTGTTAAGCTGTGGGACCTGGAGAAATTTAACATGATTGGCTCGTCAGAAGCAGAGACGGGAGTTGTGAGGTTCTTATCAGTTTTCCAGTCTAGATGTGATTGTTTTTCTCTGTTTGACCTGTAGCTGAATTCTGTCTTTTTTTGCAGAAGTATATTGTTTAATCCTGATGGTAACTGCTTGTACAGTGGGTCAGAGAACACACTACGAGTTTACGGCTGGGAGCCTGACCGCTGCTTTGATGTAGTGCATGTCGGCTGGGGCAAAGTGTCTGACCTGGCCATCAGCAACAACCAAATGGTTTGTACTTCATACACAACCATTTTTTCCCACACCCATAAATCAGTGTGTGCAGTGCTATTGGGTGAACTAGCATTCCTCTTGCTTTCTGGGATGATTAAATAACCTGTTTGGTGGGAGAGGTCCTGTAGTGACACTTCCACTCTGATCTTTGAAGACATGCACAGGGGCCATCTGACCAGAAACACTTACTGAGGACATAGACTAAAATTGTAGTTGTTAAAATGCCTTTTAACAATTTTCACCTGTTTCTTTAATAGATTGCGGTGTCCTACAGTCAAACTAATGTGAGCTGGTATGTTGTGGATCTCAACCGAGTGAAGAAGTCTGGATCTGTGATCGCAAGGGTTGATTCAGGACAAGCCGATCCCAGCTCCCACATCTGCACTGGGAACATCACTACGAAGGAATTACGAGCGGCCCTCTACTTCCTGCACGGGACAGGAGTAAGATTCTCTTTCTGTCCTTGTCTCATGCACGTACACCGCATGTGTTTGTGGAGAACTTAGCATGTCACTTCTAGAAAAGAACGTCAGGGAACTACATGAGTGAATAAAATGCACACCTTGAATGCAGTTTCCTTGCATGGTTTTAAATGGTTTGCATTTTAATATTTTCCTTCCAGCCCTGTGTATTTCCACTTCTAATTTTCTAACTGTAAAATGCCAGTGTATTTCTAAAGCAAAACTGAGGAGATGAGGCAATTATTTTCTGTGGTTAGAGCATGGTTGTACCTGGAGCACAAAATTATGACCAAAAGCTTTTGTTCTTCAGTTATTAAACATGAATGTGCCAGGTTTGCAATTGATGGATCCAATATGTTGTATCGATCTTTCAGACACTTATCTGGCTTCATGAATATTTTCTTTTTTAAAGAGATGTATCTACATAGAAAAGTAATGCTTTAAGTCATAGGAAGATGTCTACAGTAAAATCTACTTCTACTGGAGTTTTTATGGTGTTTCTGATCCATCAAATGCAGCTTAAAGGGCCGTTCACACTAAGCAACGATAACTATAAAATAGATAATCGAGAAGATAGAACTGTAACGCTTCTTCCTATAGTCCAGTTACCTATGTAAATACTACAGATGTATCTGATTCTGTAAGTACTAACAATTACTGGGTAGTAACCAGTACTGAACCCTGAACGCTGCCCCTAAACCTGGACCCTGTCCCCATGTATCTCTACCTTATATTAGCCAGTACCTCGAGGTAAGTACACTGTAAGTACCCTGTAAGTACTGTACCTGGTAGGAAGCTGACTCAAGATAAATCTAGACATTAGCTGTCCACACCAACGAACCGAGAACGTTCTTTATTATTCTAGCACGCACGCTGCACTGCGGATTCTACAAAGAAGAGCGAGCCGCACTGCAAATGACCTGCTGTTGCTACTCTCATGTTAATACAAACAAATATCAAAGGAAAAAACAGCCGCTTTGTTGTTTGGGTAGTATTGAATCGATATCCTTAAAATACGAGAGGTGTTAAGAGCGAGAGCGCATCTAAACAGTGAATCTAGCATGTCTAGTGGAATAGTATCTGGATTTAGCTGAATCGATGATGGGATAAAAACATCACCTAGTACTTCAGCAATGTTGCTCTCCGAAGCGCTGGATAGCCTACCTGAGGTAATTTTGTAACACTATGCTAAACTGCATAATCTCATTGCTAACTCTCTCACGCGTTTGATTCCCAGGATGCCTTCCATATATCCATCTTTTTTAACGATATCATTCAAAAGTGAGTTTGACTTGTCAAACAGTGGAGGATTTTTCTGTGACCTTTACGATTAGCTTCTTGGATGTCATCTGCCATTCTCAAATGTACGATTCTGATTGGGTTGTCAGTGTTTTATCGCTGCAAGACAGCTGGAAAAAATTCGTTCTGAAAGTGATCTAATCGAAATATTTGCTCCTCACATCCTCATCGCCATAGCTGTGGTGTGAACTCTTGTTATTCTCTTAATTTGGAGAAACAATTTTTAGTAATTAGTATCTTTTATAGTTATCGTGCTCTGGTGCTAACGGGCCTTAAGACAGGCCTGAATCCGAAATTGCCCCCTAAACCTCATTCACTATTTCCTACTAGTAGCTACTAATGCTGTCTATTGAAGGTAGGGTAATGGGATTTGCTGAAACAGCTGGCAGTATTTTGAAAAATATAAATACCCAATCTCAAAAGGTCCTGACCTTTCTTCCCTCCGACGTGGGCCTGTCTCTACCCACATTGAAGAAACATGGATGTATGCAATCATGACATCTGCAAACTCAGATGCTGTGAGACTGCACTTACAGTCCAATGATTCTAGGTGGTCTTGGAAATGATTGGCTGGAGGTTTTCGAGTCCTGCCTATCCACAGATGATTAAATAGCCTAATTTTCATTTCAGTGCTTCTTACTCAGTGGCTGTAAGTGGGTTAGGAATAGGGATTTCAAGTTATTTTGAAAAAAATGGTCAAAGAGAATCACATACCCCACCTTTAAAGGAGTGAATGAAAACGAGTGAGTGAATTCGGACAGTCATTGAGCGTACATCGGTTGTACACTTGCCATTGCGGTGTAATGTGGGATTAAAATATGTGTACTCTAGTAACATCCACACTTGTTTCAGACACCACTACAAATGGCTGTGTCCTCAAATAACGCCCTATTTGAGGGTATCAGGGGCAATTTTGATTTAGCCAGTTTTTCCCACCTGTGGGACATGTTTTCGGACTTTTCCTAATCAACAGTCCAACTGACTCATCAGCTCTTAAGTAGAGACTCCAGGAACAGAAAATGATGGGTCAGATAAGGGAGATGCCCATAATGTGTACTGCTGGTGTGCCTCCAGCAACTGGGCTGGGATACACTGGCATAGAAGACTTCCAGAAAAATAAAGTCTTATCCACTCTAAAATATATGAAACCTGTAGTGTATCTTTACAACTTATGATGCCAGGTCAAAAACCAGCTTATGTAAGGTTTTTGTCTGAATGTTTTCATATGCATTTAAACATGCAGATCTTCTGTGCTTGTGTAGGATGAAGCAGAGTTCAGAGGCCGATCGCGGAGTCCAGAAGGAGAGAGGAGAAGTCCCAGCAGTGAGGATGAGAAAGAAGACAAAGAAAGCAGTGCAGAAATCACCAACCCTGAAGATTTTAAAGAGATCTTTCAGCCCCGCAGTGTCATCTGTGAGTTTAGTCGCATATTAAGTTCAGCAATTTTGTTCACACATGCTGCTTCACATGTGCCATGGTATATAATCTTTCTCATTAACATTTCGTATTTTGTCTTTTGCTTCTGGGTCATTCCTTCCGCTTTTCCATCCTGTTCATGCAGCACGCACTCCACCTAAAAGTATTGGAACCTTTCCCAGCACCCCTAGATCACTCTTTCTCAGAGAGTGTGCTAGAGAAACCCGGCCCAGCAGTTAAGATTGTGACTCCATTAATAGACAGGGTAGGTTTTTCCACTTCTTAAGTGTCTTTTGATAATGTAGTAAGTGTGGGCTGTGCTTCTGTATAATAGGGGTGGAACGTACACAAGTCATGGTTCGGTCAGACATCACAGTTTGGTACAAGTTTTTTATTGTGAATGTCTCAGGCTGTACCACCGAGTGTATTACTACATTTGAGTAGTTCATGTAATTAACATATTACTTTTGCAGCATTTTCTCTGTCTCTCCATCTCTTTGTGTGGGCATGGGAGAGCTGGGTTAAAAGAATATAAATGTTTTAAACCTTATATTTTTTTAAACAAGTTTTATTAATAAAGGCATAGAACCAGTTTATTTGTAGTGCATTCTACGTTCGTTTTTATAATCATTTTATTAATTGAATTCTGTGTAAAATAATACCACTATTTAAAAAAACATTTGATTTTCTTTTTTAATCAATGTAGCAATGTGTACTGAAACTTAAAAATAAACAGAGTACTAGTGCTTTGTTTGAGGACAAGAAATGAAAACCAATGCAATATGATGAATGTCCAAAAAAGATGGCACCCACAGACTGTTTTTAAATGGGCTGGACAAATAGAAAAGATAGCAGCTGTCATCGTGACTCATGAATGTTTTGCAGTTCTAGGATCCAGGTGGTTTAGTTTGTACATAGTATAAATGTGTGTGTGTGTGTGTGTGTGTGTGTGTATATATACATATATATATAACATAAGATTATGGAATAGAAAAGCTCCTGCAGCAGGTGGATTAGAGCAAGTAGCATCAAGCTACATGACACAGTTTAAAAGATTAATATTACACTTTTACTTAAAGCTCACTGTAAACCACCATTGAGCATTTGTATCATATTTGTGTCGCGGTTTAAAAACGTTTTAAAGGGGACATATCATGCAAAATCCACTTTTTTAGCCCTTAAATGCATTTTGTTGTAGATTTGAAGTGTTATAAGTACAGAAAAGATGAAATTATTCTCTTCAGGTGCTTCGTTTATATCTTTATATTCTGTTTTGGTCATATTTTTCAACCTGTTCAGATTTTTCTGTTGTCTATGACGTTTTTTGATCAAGTACGTCACCGTATTTGCAGCGGAACTGACAAATAAGGACATCGACTACCGGTCCAACACTTCCAGCAATCCGCCATTATTATTTCTCACTCCGATTTTGTAGTCCAAGCTCAATGATGCAGAAGTTACGAGAGGGCTAGTCAAAATGTTCGGTTGTTGGATGTAGTGACCTGAAGCACTTCAATGATCCCCACTTCAACATCCTCTGCCAGTATACAGAAGGGTTTGCCGATCGACTTCTATCATTTAGCTGCTGTGTTTCCTGATGCTTTCTAAACGTATGTTATCGTATTATTATCAATACAGATTTTTAGTGGTAAGATCAGACCGCAGTCATTTATCTTGTCAGTGTGCTTGTTTTAACAAGAGAAATAGTCGACTTTCACTAATAACACAACATAGTTAACTTACATACCTGCCTCCATATGAACTTAAGACATTGTTCTGCAGGTTCGTCGTCATCATCTTTTTCAAATCGCTCGCTCTTGCTCGAATATGTAAGGCTTGGTGGACAAGCCTTCCGTTGTTGACATTTTGTTAACGTGTGAATAAAAATGTTCTTTGAAGCTACAGTAATCATATCTCTTATCAAACTACAATAATGGCCGAAACGTAGAGTTGAGCTGACCGTGAACTCAGCGACCTGGAAAGCAGGCGGGGTAAGACGGTGATGCCTTTTTATTTAAAGGGGCCGCATTGAAACGACTTGCTCACAGAAGCACGTCAGAAAAGGGGTAGAAAAGGGGCCTGTGGAGCTATAATAATGAGGAATTCAGACCCAAGCATTGCAGTTATGCTTTATATAGACCACAAATGTATGATTTTATAAGTAAAAATGAATGATTTAAAAGCATGATATGTACCCTTTAAGTCAAAAACATTTTTGAAAATATGTTATGTTTAGCATTTTATATGTAGCTAATGGCTACACCTTGCTTAGCAACACCTTAAACATTCTTTATTTCATATGAAAATATCCAAATTATACACAAAAATCATACATAAGCGTGCATACAAAATGCATGCATAGGCGTCAGCTTCCCTAAGGCGGGGCTTACAGACTATGTGCCCCCAAAGAACCCATATGTCTAATAGTAGTTCGCATTACATTAATTAATTAGTTTTATTTATTTTTAGAGTGTGTATTTTCCGTGTAAATTAATGCACCGAACCATGACGCCGGTACTGTTTCGGTTCAATACTGAATACATGTACTGTTCCACACCTAGTGTATAATGAAGTGTTTGTATATTTTCAGGCAGGACAGTTGAAAGGTCCTATTATCTCCTCTACTCCAGTACAAAGAGTGGAACCAACCGTGATTCGCTGCTGCTCCCCGTCCAGTTGCTGTGGTGACCACATCAGTGACCTCTCCCTCTCGTCCTGTGGTTACTACCATGAAACCTAAACCCTCTACAGGAGTCATTCTCTCAACACTGCAATCGAGCCAATTGGCCTCAATGTAGGGGACTTCCTTTCTGTAAGTTCAATGGATGTATTAACATTACTGTCAAGCACTATTGTTTCCTATCGATGATTCACTTTCATGCTGCGTTCATGCCGTGTCGGAATTGCTGTAATTATTCAGATGGAGTTTCTTGGAGCTGCTGGAGCTGTTCACGTTCTTTTGATAATTTTCTGTTTCTATGGCAATGTTCATAACCCCTAAATGGATACATGAGTTCCTTTGTTGATAATGATAGCAAAATACTTCCTCACTACTAATTCACCTCTTGCAAAATACTGAAGATCAAAGACATTTTTTTTTTATAGGCAGAGACTGCTACACTCACCGAACAAAATGTTACTACAGCTGTCACCAGGGTGATACCCTTCGATATTACCTTTCATGTAGTATTTGAATGATAATGGTCTGGCATTTCAAGATCAAAATTCACAGTAAATGGAGAGACGTTTGATCGAGGTGTTTCAGCCACTGAGAAAAGAGGTGATACTGCAAAGTATATTATGAGAAATGAAAGTGTTTTTTGTCCTTGGATGCATGTAAACCTTTTGTAGGAGACCCAAAAACTAAACTGAGGAACCTTAAAATAGCATAATAAGGGCACTTAAAATGGTACATATTAATATATTTTTTGAAACTACTGCCGGTCACAGCTTTTTTAAAAGGATGTAAAATACGGAATGTTTCTGTTATTTTTCTGTTTTAACAGCATGCAAGAAACGCTAAAGCCAGCGTGATGGGAGATGAAGAGGCGTTGGCACAGATCAGGAAAGGGCATGACACCATGTGCGTAATGCTGACCAGTCGATATAAAAACCTGGACACAGTACGCTCTGTCTGGGCCAGTGGTGATGTTAAGGTAAGTGCAACAGCACTCAAGCTGATGAGCTTTGATAAATTGTGGGACAGACAGATTGTAATGAGAGATATGTTATTGGCTGATGGATACATTTACTGCTACACATCGAAAATGTATTTCTAATGTAATCTAGTAAATGCTGTAATGGGCTATTATTGAAAGCAGCAGTACTCTTAAAGCAGTGTTTGCATTTCCCTTTCATGTTGCCCAGACTTCCCTGGATTCAGCTGTGTCCATGAACGATCTGTCTATTGTGGTGGACATCCTTAACATTATCAATCTCAAACCGTAAGCGTCTCACGTACATTTTCAGTCACATTGAATGCTTCTGTCCCAACTGGCTTCATTTTAGCTGAATTCACTAAAAAGTGCAGTTATAATTATCTTTCAGATCACTGTGGAAATTGGACCTCTGTACATCCATCTTGCGCACAGATTGAGGAATTGCTGCAGAGCAAATATGAAAGGTGACTCATTCATGCTTATGACGTTCACTGTGCTTCAAAACGTGGTGAGCTCTCTACCTAGATTTTGATCATGTGCAGTAAGGCGGTCACTAATGATTATTTTGGTAATCAGATCATTTTTTATGGTAATATAAATAGTTGTGAACAGCCGTGATTTCAATTACAGATTTGCGCAAAACTTTGCAATATTTTCTAAATGTCGAGATTTTGCCATAGTCGAAATGCAAAAATTTACCGTTTCTTTGGGTGTATTTTAATTTGTGCAACTTGAAAGGTAATGGAAACGTGGTGAATAACCTTTTAAAATATCTTAAAATACATAGGTATAATAACAATGAGACCGTAATAACTAATTCAGATAAAGTATCAAAAGCAAGTTATTATATGGTTTTATTGAACTGTATAATACATTAAGTAATGTAATGCTACATAATAAATAAAGCATTGTGCTTCACCCTGAAACCTGCAGCGCATACACCTATTTAACTGAATCGCAGCCATTGTGATTTTACTTTCAATGTGACAATCTGCACCTGCTATATTTAGATTTTTAAATGGTTTTCATATATCGATTGCGTGCAGCCTTTAAAAACAGTCCGTGGAATATCAAACTTCCGGTATTTTGCTGGTTAATTGACACAGACAAATTGCAATCGAGGATTTAAAAAAAAAAATTGTTATTAAAATTGTAAATGAAAAAAACCTGATAAAACATTGTCTAATCTTTTCATATTCATATCCAGTTGGAGAATTTATCATTTTTGATGACTGTTTTGGGTTTAGGATTAGTTTCTTTTACAAAATACTATGGCTGCCCTGATGGAAATGTATAGCTGTTCCAAATAACTGTTGTCCGACATCCTATGGGATGGAAATATAGAGGCCGGACCTCTTGGAATACTAAATGGAATAATAATTAAACAAATGTATGATATATTATTGTTTTGTTAAATCATTATTAATATTTGTAACAATTATATTAGCCATTTAAACGTTGTAGTAAACTATACTTTGTAGTAGTACCTTGTTTAATAAACTTGTTTGGATATATTTTTTAAATATTTGTATGGTTAAATTATGAATAAATCAGAAGTTTAATTATAGTTAAACTAATTGTTTTTATAATTATAATTAATAATAATGCATCATTGCTACTGATGTTTAAAGGGACAATGTGTACTTTTTCTTTTCTTTTTTAGGTATTTTATTATCTTAAATCCCTATTTTTATTCATAAATATGTCCTCAATGGTGTACAAATACCTCTGCCAATTACCTGACTTAGCCTCGTAAACAAAGAATTTATTATCTTTATTTACATGGGACGGGAAGGTCCACGGAGGCTTCCATGTAGTTCCGCCTTCTTGAAAAACTATAATGGTAAGAGAGGGACAAAGAGTACCAGGCCAACGCGTTTCCACAACGTGTTTTCTTTCAGAGCCAGCATGACGTAACTGAAAACAGCAGAGCGGTGAGAGGTGCTTGTCGCTGCCCGCCAAGTTTCACTGTCAGGAATTAATTCTGTAACATTCGTTTGTTCGTTGTGTCAAGTTGCAGTTTGTTTGAAATAACGAACCTGTTCACTCGAAGGAAATCTCGACGCGGTCTATGCGTGCTATTAGACGACATCCTGTCATAGCTTTTTGGTACATCTACACGGCTACCGTACAACAATACGCATTTGAAAAACGAATCGCTGGAGAGCACAATTTGTTTGAATGCAAAATACAATTTCGTTAATGCTTTCGAAAATGCTCCGTTAACATCATAATCAAGTAAGCATTACGTCTCGTGCAGCTCATGAAGAGTGCTTGAGTGGCTGTTAATGAATTTCCTGCCTATTTCAAATCAGTTGCTTGAGGATTCATTTTGATTGCTTTGCCAGCAGCACATAACGCAGTAAAACACAAGCCAGTTTACAAGTTTTTGAGGCGGCCATTTATTAAAGTCATATCCATGTACAGACAAAGCGATCAAGTAACACATGGTCACTTTTCCTTCAACAGTTATGTTCAGACTGGTTGTATGTCGTTGAAGCTGATTCTGAAGCGTTTTTGGCCTTTAATCTCAGACACACTGACTGCTCCTCCATCTGTCAGGGTGGACATTACTCGAGAGGAGAGGTTAGTACCTAACAAACACTTGTGTTGTGATATAGTGTCTGTCTGAAATTATACACTTATTGATTTAAACCTTTTTCTGTAATGTTGGTTTGGTTTGATTGGATTCTTAACCGTCCAGGGCACTGAAATGATGCCTCTTTACAATATATTCCCCCATATAAATCAAGTTCTTAATGCATTATGACAATTCAGAATCTATCAGAATTTACAATTTGTGCTCAGCAAAAGACCTTTGACGCATCCACTAAACTTTAATTAAACATTCGCAGTGCTGGCTGATCTGCTGATGATCCTCATTTTATTCAAACACTCTTCACATGACCAACAATGTAACCAAACAAGTTTGATTAAAACCCAAAAAATGTTTAAAGTCCCCATGAATTCAAAATTGACCATACTTACTTAATTCTCTAAATTGATTGTTTTGCGGTGAACAATTCTTCCATGCAAGTCAATCCACTCAAACAAATTCTTTTGGCTTCGTAATCTTTAATCAAAAACTGAAAATTCCCCTCCCCTCTGCATTGGAGGACCTTGCCTGATGGCGTAGGTTTGACGGTTTGGGTGTCGTCTGTTTAAAGTCGGCGCTGAAACCGAAGTTGAGTGTCATTTTTTTCCTTGTCGTGACATATCCGAGTGAAATCATTTCTGAAATTAGAAGAAAATGCAGGACAGGGCTTGATTTCGTCCTTCGGGAATTGATTGGATAGTTGGAGGTTGGGCGTTGCATACAAAATGGAGGCAGATTGGAATGCAAGGCGGTGGACCGAGAGCCGCACCCACATCGGATCTGGCCACACCCTCTTTCGCCATTCCACGTGACCGAAATAGAAGAGAGGTCATTTCGATGGGGCAGGGTGATTAAAGATTATAAGGGTACATGAATTTAAAAAAAAAAATTAAGTGCACAGATAAATAATTTATAAAAAACACTATTTGTCAAATTTGATTTCATGCTGACTTTAACATCTGTAACCACGCCCCTTCAACTGACCATACCGGCTGCCTGTGTGTTTGCGAGCATTGACAGCATGTGAAAGGAGAGATGGCGATGAGGTGCATTTTTGGTTGTGGCCCTCATGGGTTATTGAGTTACTATCATAACGGTTAAGGTTGCAACAGTAATGGCAAATAAAAAAGTTTCATAACTCTAATTAGTGTTACACCTATTTTCTAGACCCAATCAGGGTACTTGTTGGAAAAAAACAAACCCACTATTTTGCCTCATTTAGTATTTCGTTTCTCTCCGAAATACGTCACAACACTGGAGAAAATTCTTTTGCAACTTCCGCTTCACAGGGTATTTAATGTGGCCTTTACTGAGCCAATAGCTTCCATATAGTGAACTGTAAGGCCGTGTGTCCACCAAAGCATTTTTATCCAGCTGAAAACGCCAGACGCTCTGCTGAAGACGCCGTGCTTTTTTTCCGTTGAGACGTTTCGTTAACCTGGCCCTAGCCAGAATGTCGTTCCGCTTGGCTCCGCCTAGCTTCACTCACATCCATCTGGAACCTCTGCCATTGAGAGTGATTTCTCCAACCAACTTTATGGGAGTTTCATAGATGTGACGTAGTGACAAAGTGACTGATGATTGTTCAGAAAGCGGTTCCTCTTCTGCTTTATTGCCATCCTCTAAAATTTGCCAGAGCATCTTCGAGTCTGCCGATCAAGCGAACGCACCGACTGCATATCCGACATGATCTTACCTGAACTTGTAACAATGTTAAACCGAGTTCTGTAATTCGTTCGTCTAAAGAGGGCTTGTAGTCGTTCGTCGGCTGTTCTGTTTTGTTTTTTCCTGCGTCGCTCTCATCAGCGTCACGGGTTGGCTTCGGTGTGAGTGGTTGAAATAGCACGTCGATAAAGATGACAGACAAGTGGCTTATCCAATCATATGCAAGGATTTTTGATAAGGCCCAGCCTTCTGAAACGCCATTTCAATGGATCGGTTCCAGATGGATGAGTGGAGCTAGGCGGAGCGAAATTAATCTGGCTAGGGCCAGGTTAACGTTTCGTTGCTATGATACAGAATATCCGCAGCACAGTTTACTTGTAACTGATTTCACAGATAATTTTTTCATACTGAAAAAAAATAATTTTTCATCCATTTTGTTCGGTTAGCTCTGCTGGTTGATTGTCGTTGTACAGAAAGAATGTTGTGACAGTTGGTCAGTGTTTAGTCCCGCCTCTCCTCCACTGTGATTAGACGGCTGGTAGAAAGTGACAGTGATGAGCGCTGCGTTTTATCTAAAGCTGAACATTTTTTAACTCCCGCGACTCAGTAAAAACGCTGGGCGCTCGGTGCTTTAGCGGAAAAAAAAACGCTCCGGGCCTTGTTACAGCTCATGCCGTTTAAAAAATGCAGCGATTCCATTGAAAACACACCAGGCGCCTGGAAAAATGCTTTGGTGGACACACGGTTTAAGTCTAAAGCACTGCAGTCTGTTAAATGGATGTTTTTATTTTTGGAGTCATGTGACTGGAATGTGTTTTTATGAGACTGTTTGTGATGTTTTTCAGGCATCGGAAATGTAAAGCTTGCTATAAGCAGTTGAAGAACCTCAGTAATGTAGTGAAGAACCGGGCGGAGCAGGTTGGTCGTCATGGCAGCACTTTCAAAGAGCTACAATTACTTATGGCACCATTGGACTACTGACACACACACGCACACAGAGAAACACTCCTCGATCCAAACACAAATCTCAGTCAGAAAGAGTCAACAATGGGTAAAGCACTGAGCTCCATGACTGAACGATACACTTACACGTGCGTGTTTGTATGCGTGTCCATAAGCACACTTATGATGGTTCTTTTCCTTGTGCATAAACCTTTTTTTATGCACAAGTTGTTTTTCTAAGCACTGTCAATAATAAAGATGAACTTCCATATGAGAGAGATTCACAAAAAATGTTAAGTGGTGTTCGGCAAATTTTTTTGTCTTTAGTATGCTTTATTCCAGTGTTTGTAATCGCTTTTTTATTCATAGATTTACTTTGTACGTAAATCACTTGTAACTGCAAAAATTCTAATAATGTAAAAGTGCAGACGCATTTACATTTTATTTGGGCAAAATCCTAGTCTGACTTAGTCATACTCATTTTCCTATCGGAATATGAGTCTGATATCGCTCCGTCTGAGCTTTGATTATGAGGCGTGTCTTAACCGAAACCAGGAAAAAACAACAACTCTGCACTCAATTGGATAGTCCGGTAAACCTACAACCAATCAGAGGCAACCCAGTAAGTCAGCTACTTTGCATACAGTTGTCAACTACAGAACGTAGCCTAACTTTACTTATTTTAGAAGTTAAATAACGAGTGTTGCTTCTTTTACTTACTCCTTCATGAGTGCGACCAAAGAAGAAACCCACAACGACCACAGACTTTTCATTACGTCCCATCTTCTTAGCGACCGTCAGAGCCAGCTGATAAGTTACACTTTTCCCGAATCATGTGGGACGGCCAAAATATCTTTCCGATCGACAAATGCCTTGATTGCAGTTTTCTGTTTGTCTATTAAAATTAATGTGCTGTCGATTTATTTCACAACAGACACGACTGAGGGAAGACAGTTAGCGATCTTTGATAACGTGATGATCTACATCCCTGCAGATCACCTGTCCATCATCGTATAAAGCCCACCCTGGCAATTTGATTGGCCCGATCAGTTTTTAACAGTTCATAATTACTCCTCAATGGTATCGAGTCCAGAACTTGAACTTCTCGTCCAAAAAATGTTGTGGGCGGAGTTCGGGCTGGCATCCAGGCTAGCAAAATCCAGCTATTCCAATAGGAATCTGTGCAATCTGGAGTTCTGCATGTGGACGAAAGTGTCCCAGTCTGATTTTTGTTGCTCTTGCATATTCACCCCATTGACCTGCAGAAAGCTTCTTAGTAAGTGAATTCCGAGTAAAAGCAGTGTTACATGGAGTGACACTAGTTGACAATGGACCTAATCCGGTGAAATTCTGCAAAAAACAAAAATTCAATGTGACTAAGGTAATAAATTCAGTAAAAATAAAATACTGTCTAATGTATGCGATAGAACAATGCAACATGTTTCCATGCCTAAGCACATGATGTATTAGTAAGGACACATAATGACAATGACAAATAATAAAATAATTAGGTGAGGGTTTTTCAGAGCCCAATGTCTCCATTTTATTTTTAAAAGCCATTTTAAATAACTTATATTCCTCTGTGAATAGCAAAGTACAGCCTTAAAGATGACTTTTTGATGACTACAGATATTTAAGATCACGCTTACTTTAAAGGTGGGGTTTACTGCTTTTTTTCTTTGCATGATTGTGTTTATGGGGTGCAATATAGCATGTATCCGTGGTTTTTCTTTTTTTTAAAGTCTTATTTTTCATAAATTTCACCTTTACTGTCAGCCGCGCTCTCCTCTGTCCCCTGAACGACCGGTTCACTTCCTGATTATATGAAAACACTCCCTCAGAATGATGTAGTGGGCTCAGATTGGTTAGTTTGGGCTGGTGTGTTGTGATTGGCTAAACTGTCGCTCACGTTGTCCGGAAGGTTAACGCCCATTAGCTTTACGGGAGACGCGAGCTCCGGTCCAGAAGTAAATATATGTCGAGACTGCAGTATCAGTGTGAGGCAGAATCAGACCGAGAAGCCGTGATGAAGAGAGTCAAACAGAACCTCACCACACACGGCTCTTAATAAAGGTTTCTAAATGATAATTCGCTATATTTTTTAACTTTATACACGTTTGTTTTACATAATAGCATCTGACTGGCAACAATAGCAACTGGCTGGCTACTAATGTTATACTCAAACAGCGTTGGCAGGTTTACGTTCTTGATAAAATCGAAAATAACGTCATAAAACATATTTAACATGAAAAATACGTTTACAACATTAGTACTTATACAAAATTCAGGTCCATAATGTTTGTACGCATTTGTCGTTGACACAAAATAGCATAACTGCTAGCCCATAAAGCCTATAAAGCCAGCGCTGACATTTTAAAAATAATAAAACACAAGGCTACGTCTGGAATTATACATGCAAATACATTTAAAATGATTAAGTCTTAGCCTACTTACAGGTTGTGTCCGGTTGTGTCTGCCTCTTGTTTTAAAGTTGGATCTGCTTCATGTTTAGTAACAGTTTCTTGTTGAATTTTGAACTCGTGGAGATTCTGGAAGCTGTCTCTCGTAAATGCGCAGCACAGAGAGCTAGATTACCATCGTCACTTTCAGGAACATAATCAAACATAAATTGTATCCATTGTTGTCGAAGTACAGCGTCCGTGGGAAGTTCGAACACAGAAGACCTGACATCTGCGTGAACAACAACACACTCGACGAGGAGCTGCTGAAATATGATCGTGGCCTTTCCTGCATATTCCGGAGGGAGTGGTTGATGCAAATGTGTGGGTTAGTGACGTACCATAACCCAGCTGTAGTCCAAAACGAGTCGTTTTTGTAGGCAATTATACTTCCTGATTTTTAAAAGACGATATCTCTGCTTACACTAAACTTTCAGCGCTGCAACTTTGCAGATACTGTTCATGCACCAACAGCAACATTACACACTATTTAAAATCAAAAAAGTGAAATCGCAGTAAACCCGCCCTTTAAACCTGAACACAGACTGAACAAATAAATCGGTTGTAATGTTTTCAATCCAAGTTGTACTATTTAATAAGAGGTTAAAACAAGCTGTGTGAATGTAAACAACGTATCTGATGCTCAGCACATTTGTGTGGTATGATACTAGTGCTTGCATCATATAGTACTGATGTTAGGGATTAAAAAAAACCTAGCAGAAACCGTCCTAGTCGTCTGAAAAAGGAAAACAAATGTAAAATGCATCTAAACATGTTGTGATGCATACTAAACACTTAAGTTACACTTCAGTTTAAGTCCTAACAGCCACGATGAGGTTGAAATGAAGACCAAAGCTGCTTGTACATTATTCAGGTTCATATTCATCTATAATCATGTTCTGTTATGAATGCTTAATGTGGAGAGACCTTTGCTTGGGCAACAGGAAAATAAATAATTTGAGCTTAAATTTTTAAGCTTCATAATAAAAATGCGAGGACAATGTGTTAGTGCAGATAATCGTTCATGTAATTGTTTTTCTGTACACCTTTTATGGCCATTACACATAAGCTTCTTAATACAGACATGGGTAGAAAAATATACCACAACATTCCTCTGTAAGCATAACATAATCTCCATCTGCATTTAACAATAATATATATTCTGTCCAAAGTTAAGACTTGTAACATCACCTGTAAAAGCCTAAAGCATCGCTATATTCTACATTCTGGAGAGAATAGACTTAAATGTCACTATGTACAAGGTGTAATGGTTGCTAAAGATATCACGTATGTCTACATACAATACAATAAAGCATCTTGCGGTCATATACATTTCCAGCATTATGAAGAACGGCCTCCGGAGAAGAACTGCAGAACACTTAAATGGCATCACTTTGGCACTTTTACGCAATGAATTATCTATAGAGAGGAATGATTATATAAACAATGACATCATTCTTATATCATCCCATTTGTATTGACTCCGGCCTCAACATTCAAGCAATCGAAGCGTTTCGGCGTATATTGCAATGCATTAAAATAATGTGCTTGGGAAGCCATTTCACAAAGGGTGATAATGGGTTTGGGTTTTGCCCTCTTCGGTGTACTTGCATCCAGTTAAACCATCTTTCAAGAGCAGCAGAAACATAATTTTCCTCTATAAAAAGCATTCCGCTTTGTTACATTTCCCATGGATCCATCACCTTTCTGTCCTGCATTTATTTTTTTTTGGTTTATTTTTATTTTTTTTAGAAAAAGCATAGAAAATAAGTCATAAGTCTATGAAACAAATTCTTAGGTCCAATGCCATACAAAAATGTATGAATTAAGTCATTTTTAAATATTTGTTCATATTATAATTATTTAGTGTAACTCGGGTTGATATTTTAGTAGCTCACTAATAATTTCCTTATGTTTATTTCCTTCTTTTATATATTTTGCTAAAGAGAAAAAAAAAACCATGTTTTACAACTGTTGCATTTGGTCTTCCAAGCGACACACTGAACAGTTTGGAAGAAAAAATGTATACAAGGCGCCGTAATACCATTAATAACTCTGCGCACACTGTATAAAACACCATTTAAGAAGATGCTGGAGTAATAGAAGGGAAATGTCTACCTTCTCCAAAACAATACATCCCCTAAAATTCCCATGCGCCTACTCTGATGCATCAACATGCAATACCTGCATGCATTGAAATAATTCCATCTTTCCATCCTTCAGTGTCCTCTGCTTGATAACAAATACTGATTAATGTTACATGTTGCTCAGGACCACTGCAGATGACAAATAACGAGGCATCACAAAACTAATGGACGTTTTGTCTATTCAAGCTATACGTTTTTACAGACACGGGCCTAATATGTTAACCATAATGTATTTAGGCTGATTAATAGGTTACATGACTTGTGTGAACTCTGCACGTGTATCTATGTCTTTTAAAGTCTAATGACTGTACAGAGGAGAGATTGAGCAAAACATCAAGCTTTCTAAGACCCTCCATAAAAATAGACTGATTAGAGCCTCAGCAATATTCAAGTAAACATATTAGCTAATATTCATAGAACTCATATGCTAATATTCTTTACATTTTTTAAAAAAATACTAAAAAGACCATCCAAAATGAAACCTAAAAAAGGTGCTTATATATGTAAGCTGGGGCTAGTTTCGACTGATGGAAGATTGAAGGCCTGTTCACACCAAGAACTATAACTATAAAGATAGCTATAATGATAATAACTGTATTAGCGGCCGTCCACACCAAGCGCACACTATCGTATCACTATATTTTGTCGTCAGCTGGAGCTCTTTAAAGCAGGATGGATTCTGATTGGCTGTCGATGCTGTTATCATTCATCAGCTGGAAAAAAAATCGTTCTGAAAGTGATTCTAATGATATCGTTTCTCTGTTATAGTTGTGGTGTGGACTCTGCTATTCTTTTATATTAGAGAATGATTTACAGAACTGTCTTTGTAGTTGTCCTTGGTTTGAATGGGCCCTAATTGTTCGGTTTTGAACTGTAACCTAATACATTCCCTAATACGATAGATGCGTTTCATCTCCACATATCATATATCCAGCATATACAAGTCCTGACTACTACAGTAACAGTCAAATTCATTTGGCTCTGTTTAGTTAAAACACCCTGGATGCGCTAAAAGAGTGCCCATTTCTCCCAAGCGGGAATGTGCAGAAATCGGCTTACATGGACTTTCCTTTGAATAAGAGACGTTATGAGACTAAATTAGCATGTGCATATAGGCCAGCTGGCCCTCTTTGGGGGGGGAGAGGGACTATATGGCTGACTCCATGTTCTCGCTCCAGGCGTGGTCATCTAGGTTGTAAATGAACTTGGTGCGGCTGGAAGGGTTCTGTGCAATGTCCTTGCCCAGGTTGTCCAGGGTGAGGTTGGAGCGGAACAGCTGGCTTGGGGTCAGGGTAGTCCTCACTGTTCTTTATGTACTTGGAGTAGTTCTGACGCAGACACTGCCAGGTGATGGCGTAGAGAATGAAGGCGCTGGATTTGAGAACAATGGCGATGCTGACGTAAAGATCAGCGGTAGGTGACGTTGTCGTAAAGCATGCAGGCCCCTTTAATGCCGCACACAGAGCTCCACAGTAGGCAGGTGGAGTCGATCCCAATGCCAAAGATCAGAGGTGGAGGAATGAAACCTGGGACAAAGAACACAGAGGTCAGTATAATTGTACAGTACTTGTTTTTAATACTTATTTCTAACGCAAAAATACAAGGTGTTTTAGATTCCTTTCTATATGATTTTGCAATTATTCACAAATGTGTTATTTAACTTTCAAATGGCCTTCGTTTCCCTGTTCTCCACTTTGAAAAATTGATTGAGTAATTGTACAAAAAATATACATTTTTAAAGCTGCACTGTGTAACTCTTTTAGTTTATTCTTAGCTAAAAACACTTAGTTCTTTCAAAAATATATGTGCTCATTAATGTATATTTACTTCGTTCAAGTAATAAAGTATTCTCGTGAGTGTATAATATGCCATTGAAAATACAATACGGGTAAGGGGTTCTAATGTTCGGCTCGCCATGTTGCCCCTCCATCTTGAAAGTACATTAGCCAAAGAGGGACATGCCCGTTAATTCAAGCTTCGCCTTTCGCGTCTTAGGTTTGAGTTCACACTCATGGACGAGGTCAAACTGGAAGCCATGTTAATCTTGGACTACATTGGCCACCGTAGGAGCTGAGACGTAATCGGAATTGAGAGGAACAGAAACTAATATTCACTGGATGGTCGTATACCTTTTCACCACTAAATGGGGGTAAAAATCACACAGTGTAGCTTTAATCATACAAATAATATAGCTTTTTTTTGTTTACTTCTCAGCTATTCATTAATGCTGTGATAATGTATGCGACACTTCCTCAACTACACCCTTAGATTGCATGTGAAATATTATTTTTTTATGATACATTGCATTTATGCTCTAGTACTAGGCCTTCATTTCTGTAAAAATTACAGATTTATGCCAGAATTTTTTTATTTTTTTATTTTTACATGAAGAAAATACATTTCGTTTTTTTCACATTTCCCATTCATTTCAATGTGGGGTCATATTGACCCCGAAGACCAGAAGTTTACATACCTTCAGAACAACCGAATTAAGCCCAGTTTTTGTGTCATATAGATAGATAATGTATGAAAAGTCACAAAATCTGAGCTAAACGGAACCTTTGTTTTTATTAAGTAAAAGTCGATAAAAGTCATATAAGAGTATAGACCCCATGGCCCGATTGAGGGCTACAGATTACATTTACGCCGATGGTTTTATCCAAAGTGACTTGCATTTTATGTGACTTACATTTTATCAGTTCTTGATAGGAACTACCTTACAAAAGTGTTTTATTTTTTTAAATTATTTTTTTCCATGAGGATTCATTAAAACTGATCAAAAGTGACAGTAAAGACATTTATAACATTTAAAAAAATTACTATTTCAAATAAATTGTTATTTTGAAGTTTTAAACTTTCTATTTATCAAAGAATCCTGAACAATATTTCCTGATTTCCACCAAAATATTAAGCAGCACAACCGTCTTCAATATCGATAATCAGAAATGTTTCTAGAGCAGAAAATCAGCATATTAGAATGATTTCTGAGGGATCATGTGACACTGAAGACTGGAGTAATGATGCTAAAAATTCAGTTTTGCCATCCCAGGAGTGTATTACATTTTAAAATGCAATATAATAGAAAATGGTTACTGATAATTATAATGTTATACAGTTTTTACTGCATTTTCGATTGAAAAAAGCTTGTGAGCATAAGAGACTTCTTACTGACACGCGGTAGTGTACACACAAGTTATTCAAGCTAATTGACCTCAACCAAACCAAGATAAAGATAAGGATGCATGTTTAAAAAACGTGGACAAATGTGTAATGCAAATATCTTACCTAGCAGCCGGAGCAACAGGAAAAGAACTCCAAGGGCGTAAGACTTCAGCTCTGGGCTCACAGTTCTACAGACACCAATGACTTATAGTTTAGTGCTAGTTCATTATGATGTGCAGATGAGACTCATGAAACCAGTGACATGGACTTAAATTTACTGGTGTCAGCAGCACTACCTGATCAGGATGATGACGGATGGAGTCTGGGCCATGGCTCCGATCATGCTGCAGACGCACACGACTGCTAGGAACGTGAGGAAGGCCTGCTGACAGCCTGGGCTGGAGCATTTCCCCGGCATGGCTGTCCCAGGCCCGTCGCCTTGGGCGATGCACTTACAGCCTGTCAGATTCTGAGAGAGGGAGGGAGGGAGGAGAGCAGAGCTGACTGTATATTTCATGATGGATCTTAAGTGCTGCTCTGGGGATTTCCAGCAACCATCCAGAGGAAAAAAGAACCAAAATTTTAGACAAAGGGGACTGATGCATCTACACGGAAAAAGGAGCATTCCCAAAAGAACTCTTGCTACTTTTATGGGAGCATTTAAGCAGATGTGTGCATGAGTCTTATTGATCTGTGTGATTTGGGGAGTGTGTGTATGAACGTCTGCAAAAGGAGACTCACTCCTCGGGTGCAGCCAGCCGGGCAGGCGGAGAGGTAGGTGATGCCGTTGGAGCCGCAGATGGGGCTTAGAGAAGACGTGTAACAATTACAGCCTGACAGAACATGCGGCCTCCGTCCGCTCCCATGAGCCTAGACTCCTAAATGGAGAGAATAATTACGAACAACAGTAAGAATGACATGTTCCTTTCAAATTCACAGTTTATAAACACAATCCTCTGTAAAATTAATGCTACATGCACTAAAGTGTTTATACTCTAAGTGACCGTATTTATTGCCAATTGTTCTGGATCATTAAAAATTTGTGAGGCTTTTATGTTGTTGTAGTGCTCTACTCACTCGTTGCCATAGGCAACAGTCACCCAGCGACTGGGCCCGTATCACAGCCAAGGAAAAGGAAGAGAGGACGTAGCAGGCCGTAGAGATGATATTGACTAGCATGGCCAGACAAATAGCCCCAATGCACACAGATCCAACTTTTTCACCAGGAGGCCACCCAGGAAAATACCCAGACAAGCACAGGGGATTGCTGTCATACCTGTACACACAAGCAAAAAAAATGTAAATAACAATTGACAAGCAGCTTTCAGTTACTTGCAGTGATTTTTGAAACTGTGTTTTATGACATGGATGTTTTTGTGGATTTGCCTACCTAGGAGCTGATTGGCAGAGGACGTTGAGAGGTTGAACTGTTGTTCGAGATATTTCCCTCAGGAAGGCAGCGAATCCAGCCACCACACCGATTTCCATACAGGCAGCGAGAATGACACAGGTGAAAACCGGATTGGACAGCAGATGCTTAGTGACCTTTGGGATAACTGAGACGACATTACACTGATATTAAATGGATGATCAGATTAAGATGTAGTTGAAGAGAATGTTGTAATCCAGGAGTTTTCAAACGTTTTGATGTCAAGGATACGAAAATATGTGGTAACACTTCATTTTGATAGTCCACCTTAGACATTCAACTAACTATAAGTAACTTTGCCGCTACATGTCAACTAACTATACATAGGGTATTAGTAGACTGTCTGCTTAATATCTGCTAACACTTTATTTTGTTGGTCCCCCAACAGATATTCTACTGACTATAAGTAACTTAGCAACTACAAGTCAACTTGTTCTCCAAACCTGAACCGGTGAACCCTAACACCTAACCCTAACCTAACAGTCTACTGACAGTCTACTACAGCCTACTAATACTCTAATGACAGTTAGTTGACATGTAGTTGAAAAGTTACTTATAGTTAGTAGAATGTCTAAAGTGACTATCGAAATAAAGTGTAACCAAATATGTTGCCCCTCCCCGTCCTCTTACTAAATGTAAAGACAGCTGTTTATTTTTATATGTAAATATCTAGCCTAGAAATCTCAGACGCACCCTAGCGGCAGCAAAATTTTTTGCTGCAAAGTGTGGTCTAGCAACTCTCCGTTGACTTTCGTTGTGGAAAAACCAAACTCTGGCCCGCCAATCACATCATGTATAGAGTTGGTGGGCGGGGCTTGACAATGACGGCAGAGTTGTGACGGTTCTACGCGTGATTTCCATTGGTGATTTCCCTGCTACTTAAAAACAAACAAGATGCAGCTGGCGAACAGCGGTCTTTCGATTAGGCTTTGGCCGCGACTTGGATGACTTGGAGTCAGAGAACGTCAATTGAGTCATTCTTAAAAAAGGAAGATGTGTTCGGAGTTTTGACGACCGGATACGGCAAAAGTTTAATATATCAACTTGCTCCGCTGGAGGGAAAGCGCATTGGACTCACTCATCCACAGCCATTCGTTGCTCTGGTTGGTTAGCGCTATCCTATGGCGTGCAGAGGGATATTGAAAGACAACCTTTTATCCCGCCCTCAGATTGACAATTGAGAGTTCCCAGACCTAACATCCTGATGTAGGTCTGGCATGCCAGGCTAGTAAATATCCATATAAGCATCAAAGTTTTAATTGCGTCACTCAGCTGTCAATGGAGGGACAGAAAAATAAATCTAAAATAAAATCTAAAACTACTACAAGTAATGAACTGACAACAATAACAAATCAAACTATGCGATTGCTTATAAAAGCTCTGTGTGTTTAGACAGGCTTTCTCTTTGTCCCCTGTCTCACCCTGCAGGTGCTGGCAGCAGGTTAGGCCAGTGCTGATCTCCGGGTCATCTGAGGTTTTGACTCCTTCATACTCCTGCACCAGCTCAGCAGGCAGCATGGCCTGTTCGCTCTCACCCCCGGGCCCTCCCCAGGCTCGTTCAGCGACTGCGGGAACCCGAACATGAAAAACGAGGAGAGGAAGAGGAAAAGGCCACATATGATAAAGCCGCCCCACCAGGCACCGATCCAGCGTGGATCGTCTGGAGTGATGTCCAGCGTGGCTGTTAGAAGTGAACAGAGATCTGATTACATATTACTGAGACACAGTTTCATTCATAATTCTGCTTTTATCCAAAGCCATTTTCAAATAAGAAAAAAATGTAATTAAAGGGATTGATTTTTGAAGCAGCTACTCACATGTGTCAATGAAGACTGCATCAACATAAACTTTGGTGCACAGAGAGCCAAGAATAAAACCACAGGCAGGTCCAAAGACCAGTGTAGAGAATAAGATACCTGTAATGCAATGCAACCAACAAAATAGTCAAAATGAGAATATTATATTCATTATAGCCAGAGTTTTGGCCAGATTAATGTCGATTCACTTAAAGGCATAATATGTAAGGTTTTTGGATTAAAATATGCCAAACCACTAAAACAATATTAAATATTTAGTTGACTTGTGTATTTACATTATCCCAAATGTTTCCAACAATGTTTAAGTCTAGAGAAATCAGCTATTTTAACCAGTGTAATGGCCTGTGTCATTGCTTTGCCTGTCAATGACGTAATATCTGCGCTACCCTCAATATCAGTAGAAACCATGGAAACACGCTTTAATATATGATGTGTTTTACTTGACAGGTGAGCAACCGTTACCATTTGGGGTACTTTCCTGTTATACGGACCCCACCATATACCATTTTCGGAACGTATAGTCATCCCTGATTGGTCTTAACCCCAGTGATGGGTAGGTTTAGGGGCGGGGTTAGGGGTAGGCCATCGCCCCTGATTGGTCGTAACCCCAGTGACGGGTAGGTTTAGGGGTGGGGTTAGGGGTAGGCCATCGTCCCTGATTGGTCTTAACCCCAGTGACGGGTATTATTGTTTGAATCTCGTTTTCTTGATTTACCACGAGTGACATGTTTGTATCATACCTCAGAGACAACACTCATTTTATTTTTATTAATATGATAATCTAATATCAACAGCCACTGAGAGAACGCACAGAGTCATAACTTTCAACACACTTAAACATATTATATAGTATGATTGTTTTGACCAAGTAAAACAGCGCTGCTTTAACTTACCCCACAATATACATTTTTCAAATAAAGTGACCTGTATGAGTAGAAATGTGGCACTTGTGGCTGTTTTATTGGAATGAAATTAAGTAATCAAATGTAACTGTAACAAAACAAAAGGAACGGCAGCGGCATATAGGCATAATAAAACAACAAAGAAAAATGTAATTGGCTCTCAGCCCCGCCCTGCTTTACACCACAGTAATGATAATAAAACTTTACTACATCAGCTCATCCATGAACATGATTTCTGCCTTGAGTCCCGTCTGGATTGCTTTCCATCCGCTGTGGAAGTGAAGAAGACAACTTCTATGATTCTACACTCATTCACGGCATCATCAAGCTACGCCTTTATTATTGTTTTAATAAGCTACCTCTAGTACCTCTCTTGACGTTTAAAGTATTTTCAAACAAAACAGAGGCTAGATGAGACCCTCCCCTGCTCCTCATCTGCACTGACCCCCCAAACCCCACCCCCAGGGGCCTTCTTGTCAGTAATTGGCTGGAACAGTTTGTTATGTTTCGTGGACGGGTTGTCGCAGTTTGTCTTTGTTGCCATGCCCAGAGCTGGCTCGGCACCAGCTGACAGATAAAGTAATCGACGGTGCCGAGAGACGATCGAGTAGTGTCCGAAAGAGGTGTTTCTATTTTGCAGGTGAGCTCACTTTAAAGTGATCTACTCCCTACCCCCTACCCCACTGGGCTGTCAGACTGAGGAAGTCTTCACCACCCCTTCCATTGGACCTGGAGAGTTGTTTTGAGGGAACCCGTCTGTCCAGGTGTTCTGGGACCTGCTGAGGTGACAGGAGAGGAGGTGATAGAGGTGAGTCCCAGTATCACTCTTTGCCTCTGTCCCTCCTTGATCCTGGGCTAGTAAGGCCCAGTCCAGAGCTCTATTTACCACTGTTCCTGTCCAGCCCAGAGTCTGCACATCGGCATCAGAAACAGTGAAGGAGGGGAAGACCACCAGCCTCCTCAAGAACCGGGAGGCTGTGCCCGAGCAGCCCACTGCCGTCCCGGAGGCCATGCCCGAACAGCGCGGCTGTCGTCCCCGGAGGCCATGCCCGAACAGCCCGCTGTCGTCTCGGAGGCCATGCCCGAACAGCCCGCTGCCATCCCGGAGGCCATGCCCGAACAGCCCGCTGTCGTCCCAGAGGCCATGCCCGAACAGCCCGCTGCCGTCCCCGGAGGCCATGCCCGAACAGCCCACTGCCGTCCCGGAGGCCATGCCCGACCAGCCCGCTGCCGTCCCGGAGGCCATGCCCGAACAGCGCGCTGTCGTCCCGGAGGCCATGCCGAACAGCCCGCTATCCATCCTGAAGGCCATGCCCGAACAGCCCGCTGCCGTCCCGGAGGCCATGCCCAAACAGCCCGCTGCCGTCTCCGGAGGCCCTGCCCGAACAGCCCGCTGCCGTCTCAGAGGCCATGCCCGAAACAGCCCGCTGTTGTCCCAGAGACCATGCCCGAACAGCCCGCTGCCGTCTCGGAGGCCGCCCCCAGCGTCTCTCCGCCCTGACCTTGTCATGTCTGCCTGGTCCAGAGTCTGTTCCTGTGCCTGAACAGGTTCCTGTTCCTGAGCCGGTCCCTGTTCCTGAGCCGGTGTCTGTGCCGGTGCCTGTTCCTGGCCCGGTGACTGTGCCTTCTCCTGAGCCGGCCCCTGTTCCTGAGCCGGTCCCTATTCCTGAGCCGGTCCCTCTTCCTGAGCCGGTCCCTGTTCCTGAGCCGGTGCCTGAGCTGGTCCCTGTTCCTGAGCCGGTGCCTGAGCCGGTCCCTGTTCCTGGAGCCGGCCCCTGTTCCTGAGCCGGTGCTCTGTGCCGGCCCCTGTTCCTGAGCCGGCCCCTGTTCCCTGAGCCGATACCTCTTCCTGAGCCGATACCTCTTCCTGTGCCTGTTCCTGAGCCGGCCCCTGTTCTTGAGCCGGGGCCTGCTCCTCAGCCGGCCCCTGTTCCTGAGCCGGTGCCTGTGCCTGAGCCGGTCCCTGTTCCTGAGCCGGTCCCTGTGCCTGAGCCGGTCCCTGTTCCTGAGCCGGTGCCTGTTCCTTGAGCCGGTCCCTGTTCCTGAGCCGGTGTCTGTGCCTGAGCTGGTGTCTGTGCCTGTCACTGAGCCGATGTCTGTGCCTGTTTTTTTGCTATGGCCACCCGAGGGGTCTTCACCGCCGTTGCCGCCCCAAGGGTCTTCTCCGCCATGGGCGCCAGAAGGAAAGTCTTAACCCTGGCCGCCCAATGGACTGACGTCTCTACCCTGGTCGCCCAATGGGTCGTCTGCCTCGCCCTGGCCGCCCTATGGACTGTCTGCTTCATCCTGGCCATCGACTAAACAGTCACCCCTGTTCCTGTTCCCCTTCATGGACCTGGCCCCTCATCCCTTTTTATCTCAAAGCCCTCAAAGGTTTTCTGGTGCAACAAATGTTAAACATATGAATAAGGCAGCCATCTCTCATTAAATTGTATTGGTTTGGAAATCTTTTTGTAGTCATAGACTTTCTAATGTAATACAACAGTTTGTTCTCTATAGCTTTTGTGAGAGCTTTTTTAACTTGGCCATCCATATTTGCTACTCAACTTTAGCACATGCATGGGTTAAATGTATGTATGTGTAACAGCACAAGCTAATTCAGTTTTGTTAGTTTCCAAACTATTGACTTTATGACAATAATTATGACATAGCTGTATTACAAAAAAATGCTATTACCCAAAAGCATTTGATTAAATATTGAAATTATCGCTTCATTTTGCCACTAAACTGTTATAGATAAAAAAATGTTAAACTCTGTATCATTAGAAAAAGCTTACATTTGTAAATTATTACAGTCTCCGGGGGTTGAATAATTTTGATTGCAACTGTATTCCCTTCTGAGACACAACATCAAGTAGCCCAAAGTAAAGAAGCTATTTCCTTTAATGATTGTGTATATTAAAAAAAACTCTAATAGCTAATTTGCATTATCTACATAATCATTGCTATGATTACTGGCACCTAAAGACATTTCTGTGTTAATTATTATATCTTGTAGGAATAATAACAGGGGGTTAGCCAACATATAGATTATTCATGTGTTAGTAAACCTTGTACTATCAGCTGTTTTACCAATCGGCGAGTAATTATTTGTCTAGACACACCATAAGCATGATCAGAGAACAATATAAATGAACATGTAACAGATAATGTACAGTCAGGTTTACTCAAAGGGTTTATTTTGCTGTAATGACTGACTGTACATTAACCTGTGCATCGTATGGCTATACATGAAATAAATTAATTAAAAAATAAAACACTGCCATTCCAAAGTTTTTGAAATAAGTCCCTTTTATCCACCAAGGCTGGATTTATTTTATCAAAAAACAGTCAAATATCTATTTATATATATATATATATATATATATATATATATATATATATATTTTTTTATATATGTAATTTATTTCTGTGATGACTGAATTAAATCTACACAGACACTACGGTTATGTTGTCTACTGCGTTAAATGCTTGAGCTCTTTAAAGTCTTGTGGATTCTAATTGGCTGTCTATGTTTTCATCATCAACAACTGGAAAACAAGAGTGATCCCAACGATATCTTTCTGATCTGAGAGTGATTCCAATATCTTTCCTCTGTGACGTTATCGTTACAGTTGTGGCGTCGACTTTCCTATTCACATAGAATTAGAATGATTTTTAAAACTTTATAGTTATAATAGTTATTGTCCTTGGTGTGAACAGGCCTTTACTATGGAAAGAATGAACCTAATCTCATTGCTGTAAAGGGGCAGAAGGGTCTGTAACATGACCTTCAACGTTGTATTTGCTCTGGATCTTTAAAAAGTGTTTTACTTCTATCCATTAGTCTGGATGAAATTGATTAAGCATGTCAGTCCTAATGTTACCACTATGTAATCCTAGATCAGTTCTCTTACTCTAGGATTCTGTATGAATACAAACGCTGGATAATTCACTTTAAACACATAGGCCTTTCTGGTTGTGCCTTTATGAAAGATGCCAAATACATTTCTGTTAACCGAAGCCTCTGTGATCAAACAGCTAAATGACTGATACCATTATGCCCACCAGCAATGACTGTCTCCAAAGAGGATGTTTATGTCCGTGCTAGTTTACACACTATGCTTCAATAAGAAACGGGTCCAGTTTTAAAGGTTACAAAGGATTAAAACACGCAAAAGTGAGAGAGAAAGAAGCTTGCTTGGGTTGCACAGACATTAATGCTCATAGACAGTCAATTCAGCTCAATGCAAAGACGTCAAACACCCTGCAGAGAAGGAGACAGCAGAAATGATGTGAAATGCACACACATAAACCCACAGAATCTTCACATCCAGACCTTGAATTACCTGTGCAACTCAATTACAATAGTCAATTTATATTTCGGGAGCTTTCTTAAGACATTTAAGTCTAGGGTTGATGATCTAGTCTTTATTTGTATCAAATTTATGGAGAATCATTATTGTAGTGCGAGAATGAGAGTATGAAGAATAGAGAGAGAAGAAGAGTAGTAGAGAGTGAGCTGCCTGAGGGATGACAGAGCAGCCAGCACACATTAGCTTCTCCGCAGAAATAACAGGCACTGAAGGCCATCATTGCTTATTGTTTACACCCTGAAAACACAGCAACAGGAGATTAAGACCGTGGTGCACTACTCTAAACCAATGGGTTAAAGCTCAATTCTTAGAAATTTCCCAAGTGAGCTCACCCCAAACCTAAACCAGCCACATAAAATTACTATGCGTTTGTGTACATTTAAGACAAAAGCTTTTTGCTCAGGGAGCTCCTCCAGGAAGCAGTAAAAGGCTGATGCGCTGAGCATACAACATTTTGTGGCTTATAAATCATTAATAATAATAAGTGCTGTTATTGTTTCAACGCAGGATATTGACCGTAGTGCTACATGATATGCCCTAAAATAAAAACAGCACTCTGTGGTGTCATTGAGAGACATTTAAAATACAGTATTTATCTTTTACTTACATTCTACAATACAGTAAAATATTTTTTATTTTAAATAGTAGGTAAAGGAGAGCATTTAAACCAGATGCCGTCTCTCTGAAGTGATTTAGAATAGATTATGGCAAATAAAGTTGTTCAAAACAATTAATCTGTATCATTTTACAATAATGTCCAGTCAGTACTTTAGTTTGAAAGCCCAGTTATCACTATTAACACTAACTATTAACTATGACTTTTGCCTCATTAAACTACTAATTACTGCTTATTAATACTTAGTAAGGTAGTTGTTAAGTTTAAGTATTGGGTATTAAGGGATGTAGAATATGGCCATGAAGAATTAGGAAGTTTAACGTGCTTTATACTAGTAAATAATGAGAATTGGACCCTAAACTAAAGTGTTACCTAATGTGCTGTTAGTTATTATGAACCAATAATGAACAATACTTTTACATTTATTGATACAAATTTTGCAATAAGGTTCCATTTGTTAAATTTCATCATTTAATACATTATTAAAATCAAACATTGTCTCTGACTATGAACAGTTGTATTTTGATTAACTATCTATCAAAGATGAATACTAAATACTGTGACAAATGCATTGCTCATTGTTATCTAATGTTTGTTAATGCATCTTACTGTAAATTATTACCCATTACCCAAAACTGAACCAATTATAATGATAATTCTTATTTATTTTTTACTTTGTTAATTTTACTTTTTAAATCCTAAACTGAATCAAAAGTTAAAATAATAATAATTTAATTACAATAAGAATTAATTAATCATTTGATTATTTTAATAAATGTTTTTAACAATAGATTTAATAAAGTACAGAATCTGTCAATAAAATCTAGGAACTAAAAATGTCTATTCCTTTTTAAGGAAAAAGAACAATATAATGTGTGTGTATAATGTGTGCATGTTTAATATGTTTGTATATGAATATAAATATGTACTAGGCTACTGTTTGTCACCCACAATATCTCTGATTAAGGGGCACTTAAGCCTTCCTGAAGGGGCTGGAGGGGGTACGTAACACAATAATGGTTGCGTAGATCACTCTCACCAATATAAAGGGAGGAGTCTTCACGCCTGACATGATCATCGATGTAAAGACACGCCCAGCGGCTGCAGGGGTGTCGCTCCAACCCCCAGAAGCATTTGAGCTCCGATCAGCAGCAGGTACATCATGTTGGTATTTGTTCTATTTCCACAGAAATAATTTGGATCAGAGAGCCCAGCTCGACTGCTATTGGAGCAAACGTCTTTTCCCTGTCCCACAGGTCGTGGCTCTCCAGACTGATATTCATACTGGTGGGTCAAGAACTCAGGCAGTGCTGACAGTAACGCGCCCAGCGCCATCACGATGCCCCCACAACCAATCAGCCGAGGCCGATGGGCCCTGGCCCCAAAGTAGCTGACGAATAAGATGAGGGCAAGGTTGCCAATCTCAAAGCTGCTGGCGATCACACCCACGTCAGCGCTCTGCAAGTTGAAACGTCGCTCTAGTGTGGTGAGGACACTGACCTAAAATATAAAGAAAATTATACAGTTACAATGCTGTGAGATAACGAGCAAAATAACATACATAACATGTTAAATACCTTTACATTTTTATAAATATTTTTTATAGATTTTATAGATAAATAGATAAAGCAAATAGGAAATATTTGCACTTACATATATACAAAAGTCATCATCCTAGGAAAAATAATATATCAATCATATAACTTTACTTAAGAACAGATTCATGTAGTGACGGGACTGTGTGAATCTTTCTCTTGTGCTGAAAGCTTAGCCTATGTGAAGTCTATAGGCAGGCCATTTTAACATTTATTCCTTTAAACTAAATATTGTCTATGTTTATGTTACCACTACTTGTTTTTTAATTAGTTGTAACTAATCTAGTATTAATCCCATTAGCCATTAGTCACCAGGCAGTACCTTTTAGATAATTGAACATACTCCTCTAGTCACTATCTCCCCACTCACTATTGTTATTGGCAACATATTGCACATTTTTGAAGTTTGGCACCCTTTTTTCTGAGACGCGAGTACTTATTTTTGCTTGTTATAACATTTCTCATCTTGTGAGAAAAAAATTAATTTTTTTTATGTAAAGATTAGTCATAATCACTACTTTACACTGTAAAAATATTTTCATTATTTGTAATCACAACATTTTTTCTTTTGTCAAATCAACTTAAATAATTTATGTAGTTCATATAACATAATATTTTTAGTTCATGATGATTAAATCAATACCCTTCATTGTATTAACTCAACTTTTCCTTTTCAATGAACTTACAATTTCAAGGCAACCAGGTTCCTTATTTTTTTTTAAGTTAAACCAACAATATTTTTTAGAGTGTAGTTCAGTTTAAAATGCATGTAATAACAATATACTAGGAAAACTGGATTACTGGTAGCTATTTTAATAGTTACTAAAGAATAACTACTAGTATCTACTTACTATGCCATTAGTGCATTATTAGTTAAAAGATTGCAAAATGCACCTGCATACTATTTTTCCAGTCATGAATTTTGCCATTGAGGATTTTTGAAAAATTGTGCAAAAATCTCGTCTCGTCTCGTTCTCGCTGAACCCAATCTTAGTGTCCAAGGTCTCGATCTCGATGAGATAGGCGTCTCGTTACACCCCTACAAGCAACTGAAATAAGTACCAGCAGCAACTGAAACGAATCTAGTAAATAGATGGAATCCATAAAAATAACCATAGAATTCAATGGCAATCCTTTAATATTATTTTTATTTTATTAATTTACTAAACATGAATTAGTGCACATCCCTAAACACTTCTGTAAATGGGCCAGAGTTAGCAAGACCTTTTTCATCACAGTCACCTTAAAAAACAAAATATAAAATTAAAATGACAATATTTTTAAACTTGCTTTTAAGTATTTTGTTTTAAAAAATATGTATTAATTTAGCATGTAAAAACGGTAATATTATGAGTAAATACGGAATAGTTCCTTATTTCTATGTACAAAACAGTCGTAATATTACTATCTCATAAATGAGTAGGCTACTAGTAAACAGATAGGGCCTACTATAGTAAATACTGCAATAGCACACTAACATCAATTTAATAGCATTTATTTAACAGTTAAAAGTGAAATTGATAAAAAAAATACTAGTCACTGTTAGATAACTTTTAGAACTAGGGTTATATAAAAATATTATTAGCCTACTATTTTTTTTTTTTAGAATAAACATCTTTCCATAGAAGGTCTGATCATTCCAAAATATTTTTGTTTCCAACCATAAGTGCATCCGTGGCTCAAAGACAAAATAAGCTAATCGGCCATGGGCCACTCACTAGGACTGATGATCATCTTCCATTATTGCGCCTCTAAATCATGTAGAAATACAGCAGTCGCAGTACCGCACGCAAAGCCCAGCTATACCTCATGATGTGGTTTATTTATCTTGCTTTAGGGTAAAGGTAAGCGATGCGTACCGGACACCATTCAATGTCATCCACATACGTATAGGCTGCCTGTGTTATCGGCTCGACTCACCAGATAGGCTCCTACGGTGCCCTGTGCCAACATTAAGGCACATTCTGATATGAGGAATATTTTGATGTTGGAGAAGCATGATGTCTTCTTCTGGCACGCGTCTGGCTCAGTGTCTGGCGTGCTTCCCTCAGCGTACATCCTCTGATGCGGACTGCAGCAAGCAGAAAGACAGGCTCGGACAGAAGGTGACCATTGAGGACGAGTGCAGATGGATCCTCAACAAGACGTGCACGGCTCCATTAATATCGCCTCCGGTTCCGGTTCGCTTTCAAATCGAGTCTTATGAAATGAATCTTGAGCGTTCTTAGTTCTGTCACCTCAAACACTGCGCACTCGCATCTGATCCGTTCTTGTGAATGGTCCAGAGAAACCGACGGAAGACCAATGCAGCCTATTAATAACCATGAACATCAGCGACACGCGGAAACTGCGATATTAGGCAATACGTGAGGCGGTTGCAGTGAGTCCGCTGTTCTTCCGTGAGGAGAGTTTGCCGGTGTGGAGGACTCAGCTCATGCGTGTCCCCATCTACACCACAGCCTGCACCAAATGATGATGACCTCTCTCTCCTTTTCATTTCTACTGGCTCTCTTTATTTCCTCCTCCTCCCACAAACACATCTATATTAGGTAGGTAGGTGGGCTACTAGATAGATAGATAGATAGATAGATAGATAGATAGATAGATAGATAGATAGATAGATAGATAGATAGATAGATAGATAGATAGATAGATAGATAGATAGATAGATAGATAGATAGATAGATAGATAGATAGATAGATAGATAGATAGATAGATAGATAGATAGATAGATGCATGAACCGATGTATTAATTATTTTATAAATAATAAAAGGGCTCAATCAAGAGAAAAAATTGATTTTTTTGTGTCAGACTTAGTGCAGTTGTTTCTGAATTGTCAAAGTGAATTTTATTCCCAGACTAAAAATAACCCTGAGTATGTGTCCCCTGGGAGCAATGTGCCAAACTAGGGATGTATGAGCTGTTGCAAATGATCACACAGGCCTGTATTAAAGAAGGTAGGCTACTGTTGACCCCAAAATAAACCTTCCATTAGACTTTATTCTGTGCAGTCATTCTCTTTCACTCTCAGGACAAAATGATCAAAAACATTCTTCTTTATCTCCCCTATAAAAATCGAGATTAAATATCCCTATAAAAAGTATCAGGAATCGTTGTCAGTTTATGCCACTGTGCTGTAGTTCTATAATTAATATGTTCTTGCTTTCTTTGATTTTTAATGAGTAAAATAGTCCAAATACCCAAATAATTTTTTCAGTCTTTCTGATAAAAGACAATACTGTTGACTGCGTCATGCAGCAGTCATTTAGTGTGGCTATATTCACAGCGAGTGTGATTGTAGGTAATGACTGGTTTTGCGCTGAAGGTCTCGGTGCTTCAATACTCTGAGGCAAAGACAATTTACTGCTGCCTGGAGAATGGACTCAGCAATAGCATAACAGTATATCTCAGACTGTCTTTGGAGGCAGGGTTGATTTACACATGCGCCCGCACACACACACACACACACACACACACACACACACACACACACACACACACACACACACACACACACACACACACACACACACACACACACACACACACACACACACACACACACACACACACACACACACACACACACACACACACACACACACACACACACACACACACACAACACACACACACAGTATTGACTGGTTGTTTTTTCTTTTTTTAATCCATCCTACAGAGCAAGACTCACCACTCCTTGTGTTTTCCCATCTGTCTATGGCTCTGCTGGGCTCTTACAGTGATTCATATTGAGCCAAACAGCACTGTACTCAATTATAGCATCATAGACCCCTCTCTTTTTCCAGCACTTGCATCATCCCACCATCTTCTTGTCTTTTACAATTAAATTAAACAATTTGGCTAGTACGTAAATGCAACAGTTGTATATGGTGTTTGGTTACAATTCAGTTTTGTAAAAGTTCGATCTCGGCCATATTCTTAATTTAAACTATATGCTTTATTTTCTTGCTTGATGTCACAGTTTTAAATACTACCAAAACCTAATATATATGTAAATACTGGCATCACCTATGTAAGCATCAGGTGAACATGAAAGTATTGCTGCAGGAACAGTCTGACACTGAATGTCAATAAAACAGACAGGTTGTTTTGTACATAAAGAGATCCAAGAGCACTCCACAGAGGTGTACTTATGGGTCTCCAAAAATGACCTTTTAAACTATTTTTTTCAATGGACAAAATTCAAGCATGAAAAAACTATCCCACAAAAAAAAGTGGGTTATGGCATACTGTTTCTTTAGTAAGACACTATGTTTTATACACAAGTATTGATCACTGTAAAGTATTGATGTGATGGCCATACTTGGTCTTGGTCTTATCTCTCCCATCCATTGAACCCTGTGGTCTTAACTGTGGTCTTGACTGTGGCTATACACTCTAAACACTATTGCTTTTGTGCAAGGTTTAATTTACAAAAACTCCAGATATTCAATGAATATATTTGCTGGTATATAAACAGTAAACTCCAAATTGCAGTGATGTGTTCATTAAAGGGCAATAAAAGGCACTGTGATAGCCTACACTCCATGTTATTACTGAATGCATGCTCTCTGTAAGGAGAATAGTCACTGTGATTTTGGCAAGTAAGACATGTTCATGGATCCAAAAAACAAAATTCCTGTCCAAACATCCTATCCCTATCACCAAATACCCATACATTATCCCCAAAATTGAAAATGATAGCTGAATAAAACTGATGCAGAAGCACCAAACCCTGGTTTGTAAGCCTAAACTTGACATAGACTATAAAAATGGGTCCCTCAAATCTGATTGGTTGATTGGAATGTTGTTCAAGATGTTTGAGGAACATGTTGTACTCTTTGAAATCACGTTCACCTCTGTGAGATCTACGGTGCAGGGGGACATCTAGTGGTCCAGTGGTGTAGTGCATTGCATTTAGGGAATGAAAGCAAACATCACAAAGTTGATAACAGGAGAAATCATATAATTGATCTTTGAAAAGAAATCTCTTTAAATGTGACATTGAATGATAATCTAATTCATTCATATTGTACAGCTCTTAGAGTTAAGTTCACTTAATTGCTTATAGCTTTCAAAGATGCAAGCTTTCACAGATTTTAGATTATTTGGATCATAATATTTGATCAGTTTCACTTTTGGAGCTTTTATCATTATATCAGTTTTACAAAGACTCAGTTTCAATTTAGACTCACATATACAAGCTGGATATAGTTTATATATTGTAAGTCTAAATCATTGTACTGGCAAGTTTTTTGTTTTTTGTTTTTTAAGACATTTCTAATGTGTAAATTGACTTTTTAAGCTTCTCACTTCTCAAGCATGCAGAAAGAGAGAGAGCAACTGAAATATATCTGACATTCAAGGATGCAGTCATTATTATTTTTTAATTAGAGAGCTCTGTAATTCAATTCTTACTAATAATAATTATTGCTATTATTAATTATTGTTACAAGTAAAACTTTGTCTAAAAATTGACATTTTTAATATCTGATTTAAAGATCCCTCTAATTGTAATTGTTACTGGTAAGAATTGAACTAAAGAGCTCTTTAATTGAATTGTTACTAGTAAAAATGCAATTACTACAAGTAACTCTGAGAACATTAAAAGCTAATTTGGCTTGCCATAGATCAAACGCTGAGAACATTAAAAGCTAATTTGGCTTGCCATAGATCATTCCACTGAGAAGGAAGCATCTCAACCGAGGTTGAGCAGTGTTGAGCTTGTCAACAGAGCGAATATTGTCAAAAGCACAAATCTGATATGTATTGATATGTAATATTGCTTTAGCAATAAAGAGACACTTCCCTTCAAATCGAGCCGACCGTTTGACGCCACACGGTCGGGCGCCCCTCCCACGATTGTTTATTACAGCAGTGTTTTCATCATCTTAGTCCGCCATTGCTGATACTCTGGAGCAGAATGGCGTCTAAGCGATTGTGGTGCTCTGTTCTTGGGTGTAATAACGAACACATCAGTCATTTTGATGTTCCTAAATTGAACCGCTGAAGACGCAGTGGCTGAGTTTTGTTTTCAAAGGGGATATTCCCTCTCGTCAACGTCAATACTATCATGTTTGCGCGAATCATTTCTCATCGGATTGCTTTATAAACGAGGGTCAGTATAAAGCTGGTTTTGCTAAGAAGCTGCTCCTGAAAAACAATCAGTACCAACAATTCGTGTTCCTGCTGCACCTCCAGAGAAAGTAAGTGTATGATTGCAAATGCAGTACGATTCAAGACTGTAAATACTCTGATGATTTTCAATATTACGCTGGAATATGTGATCAATTAGCATATTTGCTGTTTTAGGCAAGCACATCTAAAGAATTGGACTTGGTGCAACACGCTGGCCAGCCAAAAGAAAATGTGCACCGTTGGCACCCAGCTCTCAATGGAAACTTTATGTCGGCAATACAAAAGCACAGGTTTGCTAATCCAGATCTTTTAAAGTGTGAAGTTTCGTGGTATTGTCAGTAATAATATTTATTAATTTTTCATTTTGTATTACTTCACTGTATTAAAATGTCAACTAATATGCAACAGGCACACAGACAACTATGTTAAACCTAGATTCTGGTGTTGGCCAGTCAATACCACTGCTATCATCATCAACAACACCACCAATAAGGCCAAATAAGAGATCTCGGTTAGAGCTAGAGGAGGAAGAGGAGGACCCTTCTGGAACCAGCTCAAGTATGAATGTGGAAGCGCCATGGGATTCCACATATGATCCAGATGACTTGAGTGGTCCAACAGATGTTATGTAAGTGACAAGACTATTTTTAATTTTTTTTTGTGTAAAATCAGTTCGATTGTATTTTTACTTTATGTTTAAGTATCTCTTTATTATTCTTATAGATCTGAGTCTTCAAAGCCGGTTCACAAGACAGCGACTTACATTGTTTATGAAAACTGCCTGTTGCAGCTTTTTGAGCAGTGCCCTGTGTGTCAACATACTACCAATGTACAGAGAAAAGTATTTGGCACATTCCTGTCTGTGGAACAACGCTGCCCACATTGTAACTTCTTCAGAAAATGGAATAGTCAGCCCATTATACAAAGCACTCCTGCAGGGAACCTCCAGCTTTCTGTTGCAGTGTATGCCAATGGTGCCTCTTTCTTCAAAGTTAAAAATGTAGGTTGGTGAGGATTTTACTGTCTTGCCTATATTATTTACTATTGTAAGTAATATCACAAAGATCAACCCTTTACAAAAGTAAGTAATGCTAAATGAAGGAATCCTCTTTTCTGACCTTAGATATTCCAGGCAATGAAACTGAAAATGATCCACTACACCACTTTTCGAATTCATGCCCGGAGGTACATCCAGCCTGCAATTGTACATAGCTGGAAGACAGCACAGGATGGCATGTTGCAGAAGCTCAGACAGCAGCAGAACATTGTCCTGGGTGGAGACATGAGGGCAGATTCACCAGGTACTCAATTCTGAACAACCGTCTCTGTTTACATATTACTGTGAAAGCAAAACATACAGAGTAATAATAATTAATACCGAATGCAATACAAAGTAAACATTAATTTATCTATGGAAAGGCCATTCAGCCAAGTTTGGAAGTTACTCACTGATGGACCTAAGGACCAGCACTATTATTGATCTGCAACTAGTTAAGGTGAGTCTAAAGGCCCGTACACACCGGGACGAATATCAGCGTGCGTTATTCGTCAGCGTTTTTGCAACGCGTTTTTTGTGTTCATACCCAAGCGTTTTTCGGTGACGAATGAGCCGAGTGAACATGCAAATTCATTCCTTGACATTAGATGGCGCTTAATGTAAAACATAAATAATAATAGAATACTATACTAGGTAGGGTGGGAATCTCTAGGCACCTCACGATTCGAATTAAATCGATTCAGAGAGCTTCCGATTCGATGCTAAATCGATTATCTGAATCTTTTTTGTGTGTGTGTGACTATAAATACTTTGCTTTAAAAGTAAAAAGTAATGACCTATGAAGAATTAATAATATATTTTATTAACATTGCAAAGAAACAACAGGCAAATAAATGTGTGCCTGAACTAGCAGCATACTTGTTATCCATTTTTTTTCTCTCTCTCTCTCCTGGAAGTTGATGGGGACCAGGAACTGTTTGGTTACCCACATTCAAAAAAAGAAAAAAATATTTTGTGTTCAGCACAATAAAGAAAGAAATACAGGTTTGGAACAACATTAGAGTAAATAATGACAGATTATTTTTATTTATTTATTTATTTTGTGAACTATCCCTTTAAGGACGAGCAGCAGTACTATTTTACTCCTGTCGCTTTTAGAGCAGCAAGCGACGCGTTTAATATAGACACATATTACACCAGATTTTCTCTCAAATGTTTGCTGTGTTTAACAGTATTAGCATAAGACTCTGAAAGATAACTTAGTCCAGTGTTCAGGCGCTGTTTTACAGGCTTCTAGTGCCTGTGAGCGTCGGGAACAGCGCATCAGCGTGTGAATTAAATGTTTAACCGGCAAGGCTTATGCAAATAATGAACTTTATGAAATCCAGTGTCGTACCTATTCATTAACGTGTGATGTGTAGGCTACGTCGCGTTGTACAGTTGAGACAGATGCGCCAGAACTGAACTGATAGAATGCACTGTAACACGATACTACGATATTTCTTCAAAAGCAGATAGTGGAGAAATTTTAATCGTCCACGATCAAACATCGTGCTATCGCACACCCCTCCACACGTCAGCTTTTAACGAGGAGGGTGTTTTGGATTCGGCGCTCAGTCATCACGTCTGCGTCTCTGTTATGTGCACGCCACTGACGGTCCGGCCACTGCGCTTCTGCGCTTCAGAGTTCCGTCTTTCACGTTGCGTCAATATTACGTTATTATAAATATATATAAAATAATATATATTTTTTTTTTTGAAAATCGATTTTTGACATTTGTGAATCGATTCAGAATCGATACCACGTCCGCATCGCGATGCATCTAAGAATCGATTTTTTCCCCCACCCCTAATACTAGGATGTTCATATTCATGTTTTAACATGTTTTATTATGACATATTAAAAAAATAATGATAGAAATAATGTCTTCTCTTTTAGAAAAATAAATATATAAATAATAAATAACTAAAAGAAATATGCCTCCAAAATATAACAAAAAATAGCTCTCACAAAATTACAAAAACAAACTAACAAAATCTATTTATATCTTTAGTTTTCATCCTCTTTATCCTGTTTTTCTTCCTCATCCACCTTGTTTGCCCATCTATATTTTGCTGTAGAACCGATCTTTCCCAGGAGTTTTTTTTTTTTTTAAAACCAGGACATTTTCATCACTTAAAAACAGCCAGGACAGGACATGAAAACAGGATATGTAACGCAAAGTAGAGATGTTGCCCAGAGATAAAAACATAGCACTAGTTGTCGGATGTACAGATGCTCGAGAGACGAGAGTTGTTGAATTTCCCCGCGTTTAAACGTACAGTCTGCAATTTTTGGCCACCAGGGGGCACTCGATCTAAATAATAACAAAAGACGTACTTTGATGACGTCGGGAAAGAGTATGGGCTCACGGGAGTAGTTGTCGCTGTCCCTGACAACCAGGGAGAGAGAAAGAGCGAATATGGAGCAAACACATCAGAACTTCATTCCCATTCCTGACTCATTCTAACTATATATTTTTGACAATCATGTCTTTTCGAACAGAGATATAAATGAATTATCAGACCCCTATTAAATCAATATTCCATCTAGCTAGTATTAATAGAAGTTTAAAAAACACGGTCACCTTTTGTTAATAAAATAATTACGTTTATACTATATCTATATCGTTAGTGAACTGCATATGAAGCTACGTTCTCTAGCTCAATTTAGAAGATAGAACAAATTTTAATTTACATTATACCAACTATACATGAGAGCTAGCCCGTCTGCGTTTCACACATGACATAATTTCACAAAATATACAGATCGATATAGTTAACTGAATGGGTGCTTACCTGTTTATTAGAATGCAAGCGAGATCGGCATCAAAGCTTGTCAAAGCTCCCTCCATTTTAAAATTACGTACGGGTTCGGGTCTATATTTTAAATGATCAGCCGGGTCCGGTCCGAATCTATTACTTCGGGTCCCGGGTCTGTTTAACATTGTGTGTAATACCCGTGCGATCGGAGTGCAAAGTGCAATCTCAAGCGCGTGTCATGTTTCTATGGCAACCAGAGCAGAGCTTCCGCCAGACCGCGCTTTACATTTTCTCCTATTTTTATAATAGTATAAATGAGCCGTCTTGTTTAATCTTAAAGTTTTGGTGGTCAGATTTAGACTCAATGAAGAGCAGAGAGCACAGATATGATCAAGCTGAACAAGCAACAAGCAATCGTTATTATAGTTCAAAAGGGCAAACAGTTAAAGTTATTATGCGAGTTAACTCGAGTCAGAATGTGCATGTGCAAGGTTGCATTTGTCATCCATCACCGTGACATCAAGTGGACATTTAAAGCTGAAATAATGAGTGGATTAAGCTTGGAATAACGAGAGAAATAACATGGATAGAACTTTCTTGTCAGTGGATTGTAATGCATCACAGTCAGTCAGGTAACGTTACAAGGAAGTGAGACGACGGCTACTAAAATTAGGTAAGACAAAAAGTTTTATTTTCGCAACTCGTGTGAAATAATATGTGACGACAATCGGGTCCAGTCGGATTTGTGTCTTTCTGCCGGGTTCGGGTCCAGTTTTCAAATAATAGACGGGTCCAGGCAGTACATTTATGATTTATGATGGGTCCGGGTCCAACTTTTGAAATGAACGACGGGTCCAGGTCATTTCGGTGTAGCACATTACGGGTCTCTTTCGGTTCGGGCATGAATTTTTGGACCCGTGAAGACCTCTAAGATGTGGCGCTCCTAACCGCGCACGCGCACAATGTCAGAGTGATAAGCTAGCAAGAGATCTTGCGCGTGCAGCCAAACCCCCCTCAAGTTTGTTGCGTCTGCAAAATGATACTAGCTAATACTTTTTCTTCGTCGTCATTTTCTTTGCTTTTATTGGTGGTAGTCCGGTGTTCCCCTTTGTGTTTGGCGGTTTCGCCGGGTTCCGCATGAAGTTAGAGAAAATAGAGGAGTCAAAGGTTACATGACGTGATAGACGGGCGACAAAACGGAAATAAAGAAACGGCCCGTGTCTTCGAATTAAACTATACATTTCTCCGGATTTGAAAGTTGGTGGAAACTGCCTGGATAATGTAAGTACATATCTAATAGAAATATATAACATAGATACAGTTATTTTTGCCATTTTTAAAGCAGAAAAAATACATATTGTGCCTTTAATAAAACCACTCAAACTTTACACTCATCCTCATCCATGGGGATCGAGCGAGAAAAAAAAAAACACAAACAAACATCCAACTCTGGTCACAATGGAAAAAATAAAATAAAAGAAAGAATACAAAGAGTCGGCAGAGCGGTTATCTCCTCTCCTCACTTGTCAAAATCTAACTGACACTACGGCACTATGCGCAGTTTCTAATCTCCAACTCAAATTCCTATAAAGCACAAAGTGACCATTACACATGTCCCGGGAAAACAGGACTGTTGGTCACTAGGGGTGGGGGAAAGAATCGATTCTTGAGATGCATCGACGATGCGGACGTGGACGATTCTGAATCGATTCACAAATGTCAGAAAATCGATTTTCAAAAAAAAAAAAAAAATAAAAAAAAAAAAAAAATATATATATATATATATATATATATATATATATATATATAAATATAGCTGCGAGCCAGCGATTGCGGGCCCAAGCCGGTGGCACCGCAACCCCGGTGCCTAAAGGCACCGGGAATGGCGGTACCGGCCGGCTTTGGCCCTCCATCGCTGCTCGCAGCTGTGATTATATATATATATATATATATATATATAGAGCCGGTGGCACCGCCACCTTGGTGCCTTTAGGGTTATTCTGCACGACGTGCAAAAGCGTAACCCCTGCTTTGGAATACATACTAGTATGTATTCCACAATTGGAATACATACTAACATACTAGTCAGAACTGAATAGTTGATATCTGAATGACAGATCACCATAGAAGTCAATGGAAAAAATGTGACTAGTAACAAAAGAATAGTTACTAGTCACCATTGAATAAGTACTAGTGTCTAATGAATAAGTACTAGTATCTATTTAATAGGTACTAGTATCTAATGAATAAGTACTAGTAAGTACTAGTACTTAATGGAATAGATACTAGTATCTAAAAAATAAGTACTAGTAGCATGAAAATAGAGACTAGTAGGTTAAAATGATTAAATGTTAAAACGGCTTGCCATACTCTATCTGTCGTTTCGACTAGTCACAATTACGTTACAGATATCTTAAATGATAATACAAACTATCCAAAATGTAATTACGACTAGAAAGACGTTGTTGATATCTACAATGTTAATTACGAATAGTCAAACTTAGCTTTTAAATGTTAAAAGGGCTTGCCATACAGAAGTGTAGGCTCAGAGAGACACTCAACATTTTCAAACCAAAATATCTGACTTTCTGTGGGTCCTAGCTCATGAGTGTAAATTAGAAAGTTGTCCGGCTTGAGGAGAATATATGAATATATGAAACGATGAGATCAACATGTGTACTGAGTTTCATATTATTACATGCAAGCGTGTTTGATTTATGGACCAAGTTTTGGACCCCGTTCCAGGGGCGCTGTCTAGCCCCCTTGCCACACCCGGGTACCATCTTCAGCCCGGCTCTGATGGCTGTGGGATCTGACCTGTGTGCAAAGTTTCAAGAGTTTTCAAACCCATTAAGGGCCCCAAAAGCCGCTAAGAGACTCAAAATCATCAAAAAAAGGAATGTTAAAGTTTGATGCGTTGCTATGGCAACATTATCTTAGATATTGAATAATGCTTTCACAGCTCTTCATCTGGCATGTGTTTACATTATACAGATGAAGTTTGAAGCAAATCGGGTAAAAGTAAGAGTGTGATTTCAAAGCATTTTGAAAGTGAAACACTTTCTGCTGCCAGTTGGTGGCGCTTATATATTTGGCTGCGTTTACACTTGGCATTAATATGCGACCTGTATCCGGATGTTGTCCACATACACATTGAAAAGACAAGTGTCAACCACGCTTCTGATTGGAATGTTATCCGATCGGCGTGTGCAGGTTCGGAGGTAGTCGAGGGACGCTTGTGAGTCGAATTATCAGTGTAATGTCAACGCCAATCCAGCCATCGTGTCTGCATTCACAGGTGGACGTAATTGAAATCCAGCCAGTCTCCCCGCGTGGCTGTGGAGAAAAATAATGGCCAAGCGCAGTTTAGACAAGAATAAAAACTTATTTGAATCTTACAATAAACGTTTATCTTTAAAACAGTTAATTTAGGCTTACATGATACTATGTGTGTCATTTTTCATTTTAATTGTGCAACATTATCTGAACGAGCGATCGCCTGTACATTCACAGTCAGTCATGAGATCTTAAATAAGAGCTGCATGCTGCTTTGCCAGAGGAATAATCGCAATCTGATTTTTTAAATGTTGAATGTTTTTATTGAATGTCTTTGCATGTTAACCAATCTCCCATTTCTGTCAATATAGTCATTGCACGCTATAACCTTTAAAACCAGATGATCGATGATATGACTTGTTTTATGATACAACCCAGTTATTTTTGTATGATCAACTCTGGAAGTATAACTTCGTTAACATTTTTTTTATCTAATTACTGAGAGATTGCAAAGCGAATGAGTGAAAGCAACTGGGACATTGTTTTATTTGCATCATTTTTACTCTTAATCTAGTGTTAATGCAACATATCTAATTTAAATATTATGCAGGAAACAGAAATCCACTCTTCTATCCAGATACAGAGGCTACTTAATGTGACCAAATGTAAACTCACCATGTCCTGATTGGCTAATGATTCGAATCTGCTTGATCAGATCACAGTGATCGACATGTTAATGCCAAGTGTAACGCAGCCTTTGACTCACAATAGTCACATCCATGTGATCGGCCTCTTACAACGAACACACTGCTGAAGTTTCATCAAGATCAGTTAATGTATGCAGAAGTTTTAACACACTTCCTTTTTGATTTATTTACTTACTTTTTTGATTTATGGACCAAGTTAATTTAATTAATACACTAATTATATAAAACTATTGTCAATGCACTACAATTAAACAGGTTATATGCCTTTACTTATAAAAAAATAAAAATAAAAACTTATTTAAAAAATACCAGGCTTAAGAAATGTATTTACTTTAGCAGGCCAGACACACAGTGAAATGATTAAGCCCCCTCCCCCTACACACACACACACACACACACACAGGCAAAGAGACAGACCAAGGCTTCGAGAGAGCATGATCATATTCAAACTACAATATCTGACTTTCTGTGGGTTTGAGCTTATTATTGTTAATTAGAAAGTTGTTTGGCTTGAATAGAACAATATACACGGCAAGTTTTGTAACTGTCAGTAAAACTAACCAAGTTATAACACACTTTATGTGTCCTTTTTTAGTCAAAAAAATCCGCCACGGCCAAACCGTTCGAGATATCACAAATCCGTCCGGAATTTAGCATCCTCAATGTCTTGACTTCATGCACACCGAGTTTGGTGGTGATTGGTAACAGCATGGGTTGTAATTTGATGTTTTTCTAGGACATTTATTAAAAAAAAAAAAACATAATTCCCGACTTCCGTTTGAACTGTCGTAAAACTTAGAGCACGAAAGTTGTTTGGCCTGATGTGATCTATGAGTGTACCGAGTTTCATATTAATCCATGCACGTGTGTTTGATTTATGGACAAATGTTCGAATCCCTAAAAGAATGCATCCTAAAAGAATGGTAAAGTTTGATGCGTCGCCACGGCAACAGTTTCAAAGATATCAAGAATCCATTCATAGGTCTTCATCTGCCGTGTATTTACATTATACAGATGAAGTTTGAAGCAAATCGGGTAAAAATAAGAGGGTGATTTCAAAGCATTTTGAAAGTGACACACTTCCTGCTGCCAGTTGGTGGCGCTATAACTTTGACTCACAATAGTCACATCCATGTGATCGTCCTCTTACAGCGAACGCACTGCTGAAGTTTCATCCAGATCAGTTAATGTATGCTGAAGTTATGACACACTTTCCTGTTTCACGTTTCTCGCCATAGTTTCGTTTCCTCGCCACGGCCAAACCGTTCGAGATATCAAAAATCCCCACACAAACTTTCATCCTCAATGTCTTGACTTCACGCTGACCGAGTTTCGTCGAATTTGGATCAGAGCTCTAGGAGGAGTATTTAAAAGTTCATTGCGTGTGTTTTACAAAAAAACCTCAATAGCCGACTTCCTGTTGGGCTGGGGTAAAAAGTAAGAACGCGAGGTATAGATGAAATTCTGCTATCGACATGTGTACCGAGTTTCATATTATTACATGCAAGTGTGTTTGAGTTATGGACCAGGTGTCGGACCCCATTCCAGGGGCGCTGACGAGCCGCCCTGCCACGCCCGGGTACCAGCTTCAGCCCGGCTCTGATGGCCGCGGGTTCTGACCCGTGTGCAAAGTTTCAAGAGTTTTCGAGCATGTTAAGGGCCCCAAAAGTGCCCGAATAGTCGCTAGAAAAAAAAAAAAAAAAATAAAAAAATAAAAAAATAAATAATCGGAAGGAAAACAATAGGGCTCTGCGCCCTTTCAGGGCTTGGGCCCTAAAAATTATTATTTTATATATATTTATAATAACGTATTGACGCAACGTGAAAGACGGAACTCTGAAGCGCAGAAGTGCAGTGGCCGACTCCGAACCGTCTGTGGCATGCACATAACAGAGAGACGCAGACGCGATGACTGAGCGCTGAATCCAAAACACCCTCCTCGTCTGAAAGCTGACGTGTGAGAGGGGTGTGCGACGAATAGCACGATTTTTGATCATGGACGATTAAAATGTTTCCACTATCTGCTTTTGAAGAAATATCGTTGCATCGTGTTACAGTGCATTCTATCAGTTCAAGTTCTGACGCATCTGTCTCAACTGTACAACGTGCACGTAGCCTACACATCACACGTTAATGAATAGGTACGGACACAGCAATTCACAAAAGTTCATTATTTGCATAAGCCATGCCGGTTAAACATTTAATTCACGTGCTGATGCGCTGTTCCCGACGCTCACACAGGCACTAGAAGCCTGTCAAACAGCGCCTGAACACTGGACTAAGTCATCTTTCGAGTCTTATGCTAATACTGTTAAACACATACAATGTTTACATAAACAGCACTGGCTATGTCTAAAGTGAAAGCAAACATTTGAGAGACAATCTGGTGTAATAATGTGCGTCTATATTAAACGCGTCGCTTGCTGGTCTAAAAGCGACAGGAGTATAGTACTGCCGCTCGTCCTTAAAGGGATGGTTCACAAAAAAAAATAAAAAAATCTGTCATTATTTACTCTAATGTTGTTCCAAACCTGTATTCATTTCTTTCTTGTCCTGAACACAAAAGAAAGTTTTTTTTTTTTTTTTTTTTTTTTTTAATTTGGGTTACCAAACAGTTGCTGGTCCCCATCCTCAGGGAGAGAGAGAAAAAAACTATGGATAACAAGTATGCTGCTAGTTCAGGCACACATTTATTTTCCTGTTGGTTCTTTGCAATGTTAATCAAATATATTATTAATTCTTCATGGGTCATTACTTTTTACTTTTAAAGCAAAGTATTTATAGTCACACACACACACACACACACACACACACACACACACACACACACACACACACACACACACACACACACACACACACACACACACACACACACACACAAAAGATTCAGATAATCGATTTAGCATCGAATCGGAAGCCCTCTGAATCGTAATTCGAATCGCTGAGGTGCCTAGAGATTCCCAACCCTATTGGTCACCCTATACTATAGGCTACTTTTATTACAGAAATATTAATATAAATATTATCTTTAGCTCCGAGACCAGCAGTTCAACATTCGTCGTGCCCATGGGTATCTTGCCTTGTAGGCTATATCTTCTTTGCCGTATGTGTGCTCGGCAGAGCCGTTTTGTGTCTGTGCGCCCCCAAGTTATGCTTTAACTTCAGAAGTACCAGACACGTGAGCAAAACCGCCAATCTCGTTGGTTCGGATAGTTTTTTGACGCGACCCGAGGCGTTTTTTTTTAAATGACGCTTTTACGTGTGGCGTTTTTCGCGTTGGTGTGAACACTCACATTGGCGCCCATTGTTTAGTCACGAGGCGTTAAACGTCGAACAAGTATTCGCGCCCGAAATTCGTCCCAGTGTGAACAGGCCTCAACATTACTGACTGATGCAAGATGTAATGCATATGCAATGTAACAAAGTAAATGTACAGGAAAAAAAGGCACAGGGTTTTTCTTAGTGTGTAGCTATTTGTTAACATAAAAGGCATTGTCAACAATTGTCATGTATGCCCTTTATTTTGTAATCAGGAGTAATGAAGTTGGAGGGAGCAACAACATGGAGAAAAGAGGGTCTGAGGAGGAGCCTTGATCTCTTGAGGGCACACGGTGTGACTTTTGACAGCATTGTTACAAACCGGCACCCTCAAATACAAAAAACACCTGCGGGAGGCCAACATCAAACAGTATTACAATGTGTGGCACATTGAAAAAGGTATTAGCTGCTGTCTATGTGTCGTTTATGTGCCTAATGACTGTCATAGTCTTCACAGACTGGTTATTTTTTTAAATGATCATAAAAAAACATTGATACAAAACCATTCCTTGACCAGAACTTCCTTTTTATTATATTGTGTTCAATAAACACATCGTATCTTCCTGCATGTTTGTTCAGTATTATTAGGAGTATCAAAGAAACTGCTGAGGTTACTCAGAACAAAGACAGTGAAAAACTGCAGAAGTGGTATCTGGCAGTATTAAAAACCACATATATTGGACAGCGGCTTCTTCTTCATCAGGGGCGGAGCGAGTGGCCAAGTGGACATCAATTCTTAATCAATATCCAGGACGTGCACACACATGATGATCCCGTTTTCCCACAGTGTTTGCATCCACAAAGCAATACAACGGACAAAAGCAAGTGGTTAAGAAGCAGGTATGTTTTCCCTCTTAGCAGTGTCAATATAGCTGATGTGTATGCGTATACGACAGACATATATTTTTCTCTTATATTTGTATATATAAACTTGGTTTTAAATATAAAGTTTAGAAAAGTTCCACTTTCCCACCAGGAACAACTGCCTTCTCTCGATTCAGAGAAGATCCTAGAAAACAAGAGGATACTGAAGGATGTGAAAAACTGAGCCCTCACCATCAGACCTCATCACTGGAGACGTTCCATGGCGTAATTCTGCGCTTTGCGCAAAGAATGTTGTTTTTCTTTCTGGGAATGTTATGCAGGTAACTCAGTATAATTGGTAGTGTACAAATATGTTCAAACACACAAGTGTGACATAAGTAATGTTTAGCCATTATGTATTCTCTATCAGACTCTACCTGGCAGCCCTACATTTTAATGGAATGCTGGGCGTCCCAAGCCACGACAGCAGCTGGAGAGCCACTATTTAAGGTGGTCTTACCAAAACATAAGAAAGGACAATATTCTGCAAAGTCAGTGAAAATTGAACCAACCTTCCGTGAGTGTAACAACTTTTATTTAAATGCAAAATAGTTGTTGTTTGTACAGACATAATATCAGAAGTTGAACATACATTTTTTTTTTCGTTTTTCTTTTTTTAATGAAAATACTCCACAATACTGAGCAACCCAACTTCAGAGTAAAATGAAAATAACAAATTATTATTTTATTTATTTATACAGAAGTGCGTGGATAACCTGTTGGAACTTATCTTTGAGAACGTTGTTGTGGACCAAACTCCTTATATGGACGATATCCTGAAAATCTCCATACCTGAGGATCTAACGTCCCAGTTTGACAAACCAGAAAAACAGGAAGTGATAGACAGCTATGTGTCTAAGTTTAATCAAGGGCAAGTCTGAACCCTACATATTGTCCATGAGCATTCAGGGAATTTTGCCCTTATTCGCACCACACAGGAGGGTAGCACAACCCTGATTCTCCAGCCCAGAATACCCCTACACCAGCTGGCGAAACTTCTGTATGCTAAAAACCTGTAACGGCTAAGCAAATTAAACCATTTTTTGTGTTAATACAGTAAAACTGTATTTCTGTCTGTAAATGTTAGTCCAAACAGTTTTGTGTCTATTCCCATCACCCATAGTGAACTTTTTTCTATTTTGGTTATAATAGAAAATTTATGACTGAAGATGGGAAATTAATCAAAAAACAATTTAAGCCTAACAGACTAGATCTCATGAAATGGCATATGTATGACATGCCAATTGGTATTTCCATTTTAGCGTGCTATCAACATGAATAATCTTTTTTCAGCATGTTTATGAACGCCATTGACTTAACGTTACATTACTGTATATGACCAACCCCGTCCCTAAACCTACCCGTCATTGGGGTTAATACCATTTATGAGTCTTCCCCTACCATCCTAGGAAAAAAAATCGCTCCCAGATGTAGAACTACATTTTGCTTTGTTTCGCTAAGACATTTAATGGCGTATAAACATAAACGATATATAGATAACATGCCACTTGACTTGAAAGTGGCGTGTATGTTTATCTTAAAGTCATGATGTCATGTTAAACCTAAAGGCCCATAGTCTGATCTGTAGATGTTTAATGCATTCTGAAGCAAGAAGATATTTATTTTTGAAGAGTTTATTTTCCAGGTGCTGTAACCTTCTTAAAACCTACAAATTATGAATATGGGAACTGCCCTTAGATTTTTACAAGATGGTTGTATAATAGTAATACAATTTAGGAAAAGTACTGTAACTGTGGTCTCCCTGCAGCATATATTCTCAGCCTCTGTAGGCATTTGCCCACAAAATCTACAAAGACACCTAGAACAGGAATATCAATGTATTTTTACTATAGATGTACTTGAACGTTATCTTAAAACATTATAACAAATTCTTAGGTGTCCTTTATATACTGCTAGAAACATTCCAGCCGTGACCTCATGCTTGTGCCTTAGCCCTGACAGTTTTACCTAACACTGCACAGATAACATTACGCATCACTGACAAGCCTACTTTTACAGAAAAAAAGTTTTCATGACCATTAGCTGTAACATTGACCTGTCAATAAATTAACGTATACATCAGTAAACACATAGCATTCGTATCTCACTACTCTACCCTGCCAGTGCATACAAAGATAGATCAAAGTGACATTACATTAAAGGGTTAGTTCACCAAAAAAAAAAAAAAAAAAAAAAAGCTCTTGACGGCCCATAAAGACATTAAAGAAAATGTTTAAATATTCCATGTGCCTACAGCGGCTCAATTATAAGTTTATCGAGCGACGAGACTACTTTATGTGCGAAAAAAACATAAATAATGACTTTATTCGACTATTCCATTACTTCCTTATGGGCGCATGCGCAGAACTGAAAAGACGTTCTTCTTCGAGTACTTCTTGTTACCGGCTGCTCACCGCTCAGGAGTATTACCACCACCTACCGTATAAGATGATCATCGCGCTCCGGCTATATCAGCACATCATCTTATACGGTAGGTGGCGGGAATACTCCTGAGCGGTGAGCAGCCAGTCCCTTAGGCAGTCTATGGAGGAGTGATCCAGCTCTCAGATTTAATCAAAAATATTCTTCCGAAGATGAACAAAGGTCTTACGGGGTTGGTACAGCATGGGGTGAGTAATTAATTACTTAATTTTCATTTTTGGGTGAACTAACCCTTTAACCAACCATTAAGAAATGTCCTGTTCAAGCTGTAATTGTCGAACTTCTTCACGCTGTCATCTTGTTCCGGGTCCGACTCTGGTTCAAATTGATACGGTTGCACAGATGTGTCCTCCGAGACTCCCGCTGCCATTCTTTCTCCAAAATATACCCTCAACTGTTGTCAAGGCAACACTCCATGTGTTGTGTCAAAACGCCCCACAGAACAGAGGGGCGGTGTGAACAAAGCTCCGTCGTGGCTTAGACTCTGGCTTAGGCTTCACAGGTTGCTGAGTCGGCATACTCTTCTGGCGACTGGAAGCTTGGGCAGGAAGTAGCACATTAACTGCAATTTGTGCATTTAGAAACTCCATATAGCCGCAAAGGAGATCACTGAATTCGCTTGCATGCAGCACGTCTCTGCTTGCTCTGAGTCAGCTTGATCCGCTGTGAGGCTCTTATACGCCGAAAAGGCTTATTGTTTGTTGCTGATGAAGATTTAATCTGAGTTCCTATGCCAGAATGCCTGCATTATATAGAGGGGTAGCCCCGCCGATCTTGGTGGGCTCTTGCAGGCCAACCAAGATGGGCGGGCTACCCTCTAGTTTTGTCCAACTTCACAGCACGACCATTGACTCATGAAAGTACACTGCGCAATTCTATAAGCTTCAGTAAATCAGAGAACAAGGAGTTTTGCCAATGCGTCTAACAACGCAGTATGAGTGAACTGCATCAATAAGGAACTGGTTGTCAATTGAATACAGAAAAGAACCAGGCAGAGCCTGACAAAGTATCTTGTGCGTCAATGACTCTCGGAAGAGGGTGGGAATCTTTGATTGTCACTGCGTTGAGTTTTCTTTAGTCCAGGCAGAAACGCCATGTGTCATTTTTCTTGCGAACCAAAACAACTGGTGCAGCCCAGAGACTAGGGGTGTAAGAAAAAATCAATACACTTGAGTATCGCGATATTTTATTTTGCAATACTGTATCGAATTTTCAGAAATGCAATATCGATTTTTTTATTTTTTTTATTTATTTATTTATTTATTTTTTGTGGCTGTTCATAGACGCACTAGCCTAACGTAAACAACAAAGATATTGCTGAACCCCATGTAAAGACCGGCTCCCGCTCTATTCCGTTCGGAAAGTGGAATCATTTTGTTTTCCAGAGAGCACTACCGATATCGTCAGGAACCATGCAGTTTGTGAACTGTGTCTTTACAAGTTCGGCACGGGAGCAGAGCGTATTTTGTTTGGCGCTCATAATCAATGAGTGCGTTCTTTCACACCGCGAGCAGTAGTCGCGAGCTGTAGACTGTAGCTTTCCTCATTAACATCTGCTTTTAACAAGTTTTCAACTTGAGTCTGTATTTCAGCTCTCTGTTCTGGTGTCACTCAATAGGTTCTCTGTTTAATTGGTGTGGCATCACCGGTGCAGATTTGATGCTCGTGCAGAAGCAGCGATTTATGTGATTATTGAACTTGGGAAGGTGACCGGTCGCTGTCGTTGATCTTGACAGATGGAGCCAAATCATTTATGGGGGAGGTTGCACACACTGTCCCTCCACCTGATTTGATGTCAACAGATGAAGCCGGATGAAACTCACCCACATTTTGACCTGAATGCAGCTCCACGTCATCTCTGGAGGGATTTAAGATTTGCACAACAGTTGTGCCATTTTGAACCTCACTGAGAGAATGTGCCACAATGACGTCACACGATGGTTTGGGCATAAGAACACATTGTAGTCAGTTGGCATGGGAGAAGTAGGTGTAGCTGCTGACACACAGGCTGTGATGAGGGTTTCACCCATAGCTGGAATCTTAGTGGTCGTTAGCACAGACACATTACAGCAGGTGGCCACTTCATGTCCTTTGGGCAGGAGAGGAATTTTCATGTTACAAAGTTGAAGCATTTTGCTGTCAAGGAAAGCATAGCATTTATGCCATTATAAAAATAGTGGGTTATTGGACAAATAGTGTTGTGGACACATGGTTTTAAGCTTAGCTTTCAAAATTTTGGGATGAAAACTATTTTACTGCACTCAGAGGGGCCCCCTGAGTCTGTGGCACCAAGAGCCGTCCCGAAATTCCACCGTCCGCGAACCCACTATTTTTATAATGGGATAAATGCTACGTGGGATCTCAATATCTCAGCTCAGGAAGGGTCTAGAGCAGGGGTGTCAAACTCATTTTGGTCTGGGGGCCGCATACAGCTTAATCTGATCTCACGGGGGCCAGACCAGTAAACTCATAGCAAAATTACATAACTAACAATAAGTCCTCTTTTTTTGGTGCAAAGTAGTAAATTATAAAAATCTTTATATTAAATGAATTGTTCTTCTACAAAATATCTTATGAACTACCAAAGAGTTTTTAAGAAAAGTATGTGCAATTTCAACAACACTATTACTCAGTTTAACTTTAACATTTATTAAAATGTATTATGCATAAAACTGATCACAGTACAATGTAAAACAAATGCAAAACATTTAGTCACACACAGTTTTGTGCAACTTAAAAACACTGTCCTGCATGTTAACAAATCAAACACATCAGAATATAGAAATTATTTAAAATTAATTTTCCAATTCTGGGAAGCAATTCTGAACACATGAATTGACACCACACACTTAATCTTAAGTGGCAACTGTTTTAAACAGAAAATTGATCAAGTAAATGAAATGCCTTGTTAATGCATAACATGTAAAAAAAAAACCTCACATACATATGCTATCAGTACTTTCATCAATTGCAACAGAAAATGCCAGAAATGACTCCACTTTGCGTTTCAGTTGGCTGTCCAAATCTGCCAATAGTTCCGAAATACTGTCTGCCACGGTATTTCTCGTCAAGCTAATATTGGCAAAAGCTTGTCGCTTCTCAGGACAAACAATTTCGGCAGCCTTCAGCATGCAAGTTTTGACGAACTCACCCCCACAGTACGGCTTTGATGCTAATGCTATTTTGCTAGCAATTAGGTAGCTGGCTTTCACGGCCGCATCACTGGCCTCTCGGCTCTGGGTGAAAACAGATTGCTGTTTCCTCAGACCCACCAACATTTCATTTACCTTCTGTCTTCTCAGTTCTCCCTGCAAGCTGTTGTATTTTTCGGCATGATGAGTTTCATAGTGGCGCCGAATATTATATTCCTTAAGCACTGAAACTTGCTGCATGCACACCAGGCACACGGGTTTCCTATTCACCTCCGTGAACATATAGGAAGAGGTCAATTTTTCTTGAAAAATCCGACACTCTGTCTACTTTTCTCTTTTTTGACAAAGACATTTCGCCGATGAGGGTGCCATCCAACAGAAACGCGTGTAAAACAATAATAAAACCAAACGCCACTTACTGAAGCTCAGTTTTTTTTGTTTTTCTTTTCCATATTGCAGATTAGTCCTCCGGGCCGGACTGAACCCCCTAGCGGCCGGTATGTTTGACACCCCTGGTCTAGAGACTCCATTTTTGCACTCAGGTCTAAGTCTCATGGCCCTCTATCAGAATCCAGAGTTTCAAGAAAATCAGAGAAACTCAAAATTTACACCCCAAAAAAACTAAAAGGGATACCACTGTCGTTTTTTTCGGGGCGAAATTTTGAGTTTCTCCAATCTTCTCAAAACTCTGGATTCTGATAGAAGGCCATGAGACTTAGACCTGAGTGCAAAAATGGAGTCTGTAGACCCTTCCTGAGCTGAGATATTGAGATCCCACGTGGCATTTATGCCATTATAACAATAGTGGGTTATTGGACAAATAGTGGGTTTGTGGACACGTGGTTTTTAAGCTTAGCTTTCAAAATTTTGGGATGAAAACTTTTTTTCTGCACTCAGGGAGGCCCCCTGAGCCTGTGGCACCAAGAGCCGTCCCAAATTCCACCGTCCGCAAACCCACTATTTTTATAATCCCTCCGCGGCTGATCAGGAGCCTATGCAACTGGGGGGTATCCGAATCTCGTCGGCAGAGCGCCAGCACCGCATCGTCAATCGACTTTGCCTATACTGCGGTTTGGGTAATCACTTCGTTAACACCTGCCAGCTAAAAGCCAATGCTCACCAGTAGAGAGAGGGTAACTGGTGAGCGCTTCCTCTCTGCACCCTCCGTTGCCTTCCCGGACTACTTTCCCCGTCCACCTCCACTGGCTCAACTCTGCCGCCTCCAGTCAGGCCCTGATAGACTCTGGTTCCGAGGGGAATTTCGTGGATGAGACCTGGGCCCTTCAGCACAGGATTCCACTCATGGATCTGCAGGAACCCACCACTATCTTTGCCCTGGATAGACGGGTCCTAGCCAGGGTTCACCTGTCGAACCACTCCGTTGAGTCTCATCGTTTCCAGTAACCACCGAGAGACTATTTCTTTTTTTGTTTTCACCTCTCCTAATATTCCTATTGTTCTGGGTCACCCTTGGCTAGTTGAACATAACCCCCAGATTAACTGGACCCTTAATACTGTTCTTTCGTGGAATCTGTCTTGTCATGTTAAGTGTTTGACGTCTGCTGTTCCTCCCGTGTCATCTGTGTCTGGAGCCAGGTGATTTGTCAGGAGTCCCCGAGGAGTACTTCGATCTGCGAGCGGTCTTCAGTCATGCCCGGGCCGCTTCTCTCCTCCGCACCGTCCGTACTGATTGAGCATTGATCTCCTCCCCGGCTCCACCCCTCCCGGGGAAGACTGTATTCCCTCTCTATTCCAGAGCACAGAGGCTTTGGAGAAATATCTCTCCGAGTCATTGAACGTGGGCACCATTGTTCCCTCCTCGTCTCCTGCCGGTGCGGGGTTCTTTTTTGTGAAGAAGAAGGATGGTTCCTTACGTCCCTGCATAGATTACAGAGGCTTGAATGACATAACCGTTAAGAACCGCTATCCCTTGCCACTTATGTCATCGGCTTTTGAGATCTTGCAGGGGGCGCAGTTCTTCACAAAATTAAGATCTCGCAACGCTTATCATCTCGTTCGCATTAAGGCAGGAGACGAGTGGAAGACCACCTTTAATACACCCCTTGGGCACTTTGAATACCGAGTTTTACCTTTCGGCCTGGTCAACGCCCCCGCTGTTTTTCAAGCCCTTGTCAATGACATGCTCAGAGACATGCTTAACATTTTTGTTTTTGTCTATCTTGATGACATTTAGATTTTTTTCCCCGTCTCTCCAGGTTCATGTGCAACATGTGCGTCAGGTTCTTCAACGACTTCTAGAGAACAAATTATTCGTCAAAGCCGAGAAATGCACATTCCACGCCCGCACCGTTACTTTTCTCGGTTCGGTCATTTCAGCCCAGGGTATTAGTATTGACCCTGACAAGGTTTGCGCTGTCACCGAATGGCCCACCCTCGACTCACGGGGTCTCGCTTCAACGTTTTTAGGTTTCGCCAATTTTTATCGGCGGTTTATTCTGAATTTTAGTCAGGTGGTAGCGCCTCTTACCGCTTCAACTTCGACCAAGTCCCGGTTTTGTTGGAGTGAGACCGTGCAAGCGGCCTTCGATCGCCTAAGGTCCCTGTTCTCGTCCGCACCTATTCTCATTACCCCTGACATATCTCGACAGTTTATTGTGGAGGTTGACGCCTCAGAGGTCGGAGTGTGGGCTATTCTTCTCAGCGTTCACCTGCTGACGAGAGAGATCCACCACTGCGCATTCTTTTCGCACCGCCTGTCCCTGTCCGAGCGCAATTACAATGTGGGTAACCGCAAGCTTTTGGCCATCCGTCTCCCGTTGGGAGAGTGGCGTCACTGGTTGGAGGGGTCTTCTGTCCCGTTTGTGGTCTGGACAGACCATCGTAACCTTGAATATATTGACACTGCAAAGAGACTTAATGCTCGTCAGGCTCATTGGTCTCTTTTCTTTGGTCTATTTCCTACCGCTCTGGCTCCAAGGACCAAAAGCCTGACGCTCTTTCTCGCCAGTTTGCCTCTCCCGAGTCCAAGCCCGCCGAGGAGGAGATTCTTCCTCATGGGGTGGTGGTGGGGGCGGCAGTCTGGGGAATTGAACGTATTGTTAAGCGCGCTCTCGCATTCTATCACGCTGCGTCTCTGTCCTAGGGATTTATTATTTGTGCCTCCGTCCGCTCATCGCGCCCTCCTCCAGTGGGGTCACTCCTCTAAACTATTCGCGCATCCGGGATTTAGGGGTACCCTTGCCTCTATTTCTCAGAGGTTTTGGTGGCCGACTCGTGAAAGAGATATTCACCGTTTTATAGCGTCTTGCTCGGTCTGCGCTCAGACCAAGGTCAGCAACAAGCCACCTGCGGGTCTCCTCAGACCCCTACCTGTTCCGTCGCGCCCTTGGGCTCAGATTGCGCTCGACTTCATTACTGGGCTTCCTCCCTCTGGAGGCAATACCATTATTCTCACTGTTATCGATCGCTCTCGAAGACTGCACGTTTTATCCCGCTCCCTAAACTGCCCTCCGCGAGAGAGACCGCCCAGATCGTCGTCGAACACATTTTCAAGATCCATGGTCTTCCAGAGAATGTTGTGTCTGATAGAGATCCACAATTCTCCTCCCTGTTCTGGAAGGAGTTTTGTCGCCTTATCGGTGCCTCTGTCAGCCTCTCCTCCGGGTTCCATCCTCAGACTAATGGGCAAGCTGAACGCGCTAACCAGACCATTGGTTGCATATTCTGCAGTCTTGTCTTCCGCGATCCCGCTTCGTGGTCCGAGCAACTCCCGTGGGCAGATACGCTCCTCTTCTGCTACCGGGATGTCGCCGTTTCAGTGCTGTCTGGGTTACCAAACTCCCCTTTTCCCGTCCGCCAATCTTCGAGTCTAACGTTCCGTCTGTCAATGCTTTTATCCAACGTTGCAAGCGAACGTGGAGAACGGTTAGGTCAGCCCTTTGTAAGTCCTGCTCCGTCACGCGCGGGCCGCCAACAACGCCGTGTCGAGAGTCCTCGCAACGCCTGCGGTCAGAAGGTGTGGCTTTCCACGCTCAACCTTCCTCTCCAGTTTTCTTCACGAAAGTTGGCTCCCAAATTTATCAGACCGTTCCGCGTCATTAAGGTTCTTAGTCCTGTCTCCGTAGACCTCCGATTACCATCTAATCTCCGTCGTGTACATCCCGTGTTCCATGTCTCCTGTCTCAAGCCCGTTGTCCGTCCGGGCCCTCGTCCTGTAACCGCTCCGGTCCGCGTAGAGGGTTCACCTGTCTATCGAGTCCGTAGACTCCTAGATGTTCGTCCCCATGGTCGGGGTCGGCAGTTTCTTGTTGACTGGGAGGGATACGGTCCGGAGGAGAGAAGTTGGATCCCCACCCGGGACGTCCTGGACCGCTCGCTCATTGAGGACTTTTACTGCTCCCAGTCCTCCTCCTCAGGGTGCGCACACACCCCTTATTGCTCACTCATCTGGTCCAGCTGATCCTTGTTCTCTCATCTTCCCACCTGCTGCCTATCATGCGTCTTTAGCCTCTCTATTTCTAGCTTTCTTTTTCAACCTTTCTCTGTCGGATTATTGCTACCCGTCACGCACGTTGCCTCATGATATGTTTCAACCACAGTTGAAGAGTCCTGTCTTGTCTTGTCTTGTCCTGTCCGGTGCTGGTAATTACTTTGGTGCTGTTTGTTACTTGATTTGTGCAGTGTCCAGCGCTGTGCCGCGGAGAATTGCAGAGGGTGCTTCGCCTCACCAGTCCATCTGCTCTACTCTCTCTCGAGGCTGTGGAACCAGTCGTTTGTGCTCCTCTCTACTCTTTTAGTGTTCATTGAAGAACCCTCCTTTGTTTCCTGGCCAATGCGGCTCTGCCTAAGTTACATTTAAGACTTTGAATCCTCCTTTGTTAATCAGCCGTTGCGGCTTTGCCTAATTTACATTAAAAGACTGTTTACCTGCTGTACGTCTTCTGGGTTTTCTTCCCTGCTGAACCGTGACAATTTCTGTAGTATACTCACTCAAATCCTTTGAGTGAGTATACTACAGTATACTCACTCTCCTTTGAGTATACTCACTCAAATCCTTTGATGACAGCATTCAAAATCATGAGCCTCTCTCCATCGGATAAACACATGCGTGTTCTTCTGTCCCTGTAACATACAGACGGATTCACATTACGAGCTCAACACTACATTTACATGCTGAGGTTGACTTTTAATCCAACATAAATGTTCCTCAATAAATCAACACTAATAAGGGACAAATTAAATATATATCATGTTTAGTTACTTTATAGATTTGTTTATTTGCCTTATTTATAGCACATTTGTCTAATGTAAACAGTGTTGACAACAGTGAATTATCCTACATAATAGCACAGCACACATAACCTTACACTAAGATGAATTTTTCATGTTGTGATGTACTCATCTCCAATACTTATACAATATTTTCCAATATTGGACAGAGTCTCGTCACTTGCGCGTGCTAAGGGCATTAGAAGCATACAGTTGAAATATAATTCTACTGTTATTGTGTCACGAAATGTAGTTTTAAGAGTTTTTCAGGCGAGAAAGTGGATCTGTGGTTTATTTATAGATTTATGATAATTTGACTGAGATCCGTTTCAGAGCGATCACCGGACGCTCGCGCTCGTGTCCCCGCCTGGAACAGCCTTTCCTCGGCTAGTCATCCTGACGTTTGCCGCTGACTCGGACGTCTCTGTAGTGGTTAAACATGAGATATAGTTTGTCTTGTATAAACCTAACAGGTGATCTTTGGTCTCGTGAATCTATAATTCGTTCCCTGGCCATTGCTTTGGGAGAGGGCTACGTGAAGTTTCATATCTTTGAGCGCTGAATTTGTATATTTGACTGACTGAATTGTTTCTTTATGTTATTTAAGCTTTACTGTATATCTGTTTGTACCTTTTACTTATACTTTTATAATGGCTATTATTGATAACTGAAATGCAACAAAAATAGATAATTTTGTCATTTTTTGTATTACAAGATAATCTGTTGTTTATTGCAACATTTGTACCAATACGATATGCAATACATTACATATTGCCTGGAATATGTTCAATATTTTTACATTTAAACGAAAAGAGGCAGGGTTGTGTTTTATATTTAGTTTTGTTATAAATATAAAGTTACATACATGCAGTGAATATAATCAATAGGCTATGCGTTGCCTGAACCACATTTGTGTGCTTTATAATGTTTAAAATGTATTGAAATGAAATCGAAAAGAAGCAGAGCGGTGTTTTATAACATATTTCGTTTTATTATTGCCTAAAATGTACATACAGAGATAACCGGAGTCGCAGAGCCAGAGCGAGCTGAGTGCCGCGTTTAAGAACGCGCTGTTCCATTAGCAGGGATCATTCTCCTGAGTCGGACTTTGCGATGGCTACTTGGTATTGAGAAACGCCTAATGCCAGCGCTTGTTTCTAGTGACAAACATGCTGAGAAGCAAGAACAAGATCTGCTGTGCTGTCTGTCATCCATTGTTGTTTACTATGTCACTTTCTTCGCGCGAAAATGACGTCGATCGCTTCTTTCCAGCAAACACCACGCATATCAAGCAAGGGGGTAATCCATCGACCGGAAGTTGAAGCCTCGCGGGAGTTGCCATCTTGTAGCAGAACTTCACTTGTGTTAGCATTCCCATTGACTCCCATTCATTTTGGCATCACTTTGACAGCGAATAACTTTACATCTGAGGCGTTTGAAGACCCCATTTGTCCTTTATTTATTTCTAAAGAAACACGACAATGTATAAAATGCTCCATTACCGTGTAGCTTATGTTATGGCCCCGTAGAAGCAGTTTTAGTGAAAGTAGGCTAATGATTGCGTCATACCCAAGCGACTCTCTGTCGCACAGTAAAGAGATTACCGTATGGACAGGAGAAGAAGCTCGCGCTCAATCGAGGAAACGTGGAGGCAACATGACAAAATAATTAATCAGAATACCTAGCAGAATTGTCTCTCTCCTAGCTCATGGACAGCTCCTATTCACACTCTCCGCCTCTGTATGTTTCGGAAGGGAATGATTCAGATTTCTCATGCCACAGCTCTAGAAGACAGATGGTTTGCCCTCGTCACATCTACGTAGTCAAGCTCTGTTTGAGTCTGCGCGTCAGGGACGGAAGTGCTAAAAAATCCAAGAGGTCCTCGCTGCAGTCTGTAGCACGAATGACGTAGCTGGATGGTCCAATACGTAGTGGATGGATGTGTGTTTTGGTGACGTCATTTACGCATGCGCAGTGCCGATCTCTGGATTACAATTCGCATGCATTGGTTAAAGCTACAATACATAAGATTGCATGTCACTAGAGGGCGTTACATTCAAAACAACAACAACGGCTTTGCTTGATGACGACACGGAGGAACGCGGAATGATGGGAACTGTTGTTTTTAACTCCACCGTGGATAAATCTGATGTTACTGGAGAATTTTTTTTTCTCCAATCTTCTTGAAACTCTGGATTCTGATTGAGGGCCATGGGACTAAGACCTGAGTGCAAAAATCGAGGCTCTAGACCAGGGGTCACCAAACTAAGGCCCGCGGGCCAACTCAGGCCCGCCAACCCCATTTGACTGGCCCCCCAGCCCCTCACAATTTAAACCGGCCCTATGAGGCAATCCCCAAAAGTCATCATGGCCTATTTAATAATAGAATAAAATATAGAATAATAGAATAATTTTTATAGAATAATAAAATTTAATATTTTTTAATAATTACAATAATTTAAAATAATAACATGTCTGCATCTGGTATTTTTTCATCATTTTCAGTAAAAAAAATCAGTCAGTGTTCAGGACAGAAAAAATGTCTTACATTAAACGAAAGTTGATAGAGAGTTTTCAAAGAACAGTGGACCAACAATTATTTTTTTTGTTGAGAGTAAGGACCATGCAGTTTGTATTATTTGAAAAGAAAGTGTGGCGGTCTTCAAAGAGATATAATCTGTGTCGTCACCACTAAACCCGCCACAAAGAGTATGCTAGCTTGCGAGGGCATCAAGAAAAGACAGGATTCGGAGGATGAAAGGCGTACTGGCTGCACAACAGTATATATTCCTTCGCCAAACTCGGAATCAAGTGTTGATATAGTAGTGTTGATATAGTAGTGGAGATGGCTGTGCCAGGCTAGTAATTTCTACTACACAATGAGGCCTGTTGGTGGTCATTTTTGTCTGGGTCATAAAATTCTGTTATATAGCCAGTGGTGGAGGAAGTACTGAATCTCAGTACTTAAGTAAAAGTACAAATAACCAGAAAAATATTTACTTTAGTAAAAGTAGAAGTAACACAATGACAACCATACTTAAGTAAAAAGTAAAAAAGTACCTGATTTTAAATGTACTTTAAGTATTAAAAGTAAAAGTACTTGCATAACAATTTATTCTCTTAATGACTATTTTCTAATGATAAATAAAACATTTAATTCTAACTCATTCAACCTAATACTCCTATAATGATGTTCAATAATGATGGGAAAAAAATTGTCACCATTTCTGAAACAAGCTTGCAATTAGGCAATATAAACCATGCTTATCCTTACTATATGTTAATAACTATGTTTGGCAGTAAACGCGATTAATTTATGGTGTAATTCTGAACCTCTTGGCTTGCCATAATCCTAACCAAACGTATAGTACACAGATGTGTTTCCTATGCACGTAAAAACAAATTTTCGCGTATAAATTGCACAATAAACACACTGCATGCAAGACGCATTTAGTGTGACCGGGTTGATATATCTATGGCAACCAAACGTCACTGGTGAGACAAACGTGCAACGAACGGACGGTCAGATTACGTTTTGGCAGGGAAAAAACTGATCAGAAAATGTAATGAAAATGTAACAGAAGTTGTAGAAATGTAGTGGAGTAGAAAGTATAATAATTGCTGCAAAATGTAACGAAGTAAAAGTAAAAAGTATTCACTATTTATTTTACTTAAGTAAAGTAAAGATACATGAAAAATGTACTTAAGTAAAGTAACAAAGTATTTGTACTTAGTTACATTCCACCACTGTATATAGCTGACCCTGCCCCGGCCCCCCATCAAAGTCAGGGAACGGTAATGTGGCCCCAAAGAAAAAAGTTTGGTGACCCCTGCTCTAGACCCTTCAAGAGATGAGATATTGAGATATTTATGACTTACTGAGATATTGAGCCATTATAAATATCTCAATATCTAGCTCTGGAAGGGTCTAGAGCCTCATTTTTGCACTCAGGTCTAAGTCCCATGGCCCTCTATCGGAATCCAGAGTTTCAAGAGGATTGGAGAAAAATTTTTTTAGCACCAAATCAAAAAAACAAAAAACGACAGTGGTACCCCTTACGGTTTTTTTTTGTGCGAATTTTTTTTCTCTCAATCTTCATGAACTCTGGATTCTGATTGAGGGCCATGGGACTAAGACCTGAGTGCAAAAATGGAGGCTCTAGACCCTTCCAGAGCTGAGATATTGAGATATTTATGAGATATTTATGACTTACTGAGATATTGAGCCATTATAAATATCTCAATATCTCAGCTCTGGAAGGGTCTAGAGCCTCCATTTTTGCACTCAGGTCTAAGTCCCATGGCCCTCTATCAGAATCCAGAGTTTCAAGAAGATTGGAGAAAAAAAAATTTCGCACCAAAAAAAACCGACAGTGGTCCCCCTTATGTTTTTTTTGTGCGAAAATTTTTTTTCTCCGATCTTCTTGAAACTCTGGATTCTGATTGAGGTCCATGGGACTAAGACCTGAGTGCAAAATGGAGGCTCTAGACCCTTCCAGAGCTGAGATATTTTTGAGATATTTATGACATACTGAGATATTGAGCCATTATAAAAATCTCAATATCTCAGCTCTGGAAGGGTCTAGAGCCTCCATTTTGCACTCAGGTCTAAGTCCCATGGGCCTCTATCAGAATCCAGAGATTTCAAGAGATTGGAGAAACAATTTTTCGCACAAAAAAAAAAACAAAAAACGACAGTGGTACCTAGGGCTGCACTGATTACATAGCACGATGTTGATATGCGCATCTAATCAGTAAAGCCGGTTCCTTGATTCAGTAGTAAATCACCTTCACCTGCTTTCAGATGGAGCGGCATTTACTACAAAGAGCCGTAACTTACTGGACAAGCTGAGCCAAATCGCGTTAATATCGAGGACGTATCGCCAGCGATATTTAATGCGATATGGCTCAGCTTGTCAGTTAACTACGGCTCTTTGTAGTAAATGCCGCTCCATCTGAAAGCAGATGAAGGTGATTTACTGCTAATCAAGGAACCGGCTTTAATGATTAGATGCGCATAACAACATTGTGCGATTAATCGTGCAGCCCTAGTGGTACCCCTTATGGGGTTTTTTTGTGTGTGCGAAAAAAGTTTCTCCAATCTTCTTGAAACTCTGGATTCTGATTGAAGGCCATGGGACTAAGACCTGAGTGCAAAATGGAGGCTCTAGACCCTTCCAGAGCTGAGATATTGAGATATTTATGAGATATTTATGACTTACTGAGATATTGAGCCATTAAAATATCTCAATATCTCAGCTCTGGAAGGGTCTAGAGCCTCCATTTTGCACTCAGGTCTAAGTCCCATGGCCCTCTATCAGAATCCAGAGTTTCAAGAAGATTGAAGAAAAAAAATTATCGCACCAAAAAAAAAAAAAGAAAATGACAGTGGTACCCCTTATGTTATTGTTTTTTGTCCGAAATTTTTTTTTCTCCAATTTTCTTGAAACTCTGGATTCTGATTGAGGGACATGGGACTAAGACCTGAGTGCAAAAATGGAGGCTCTAGACCCTTCCAGAGCTGAGATATTGAGATATTTATGAGATATTTATGACTTACTGAGATATTGAGCCATTAAAAATATCTCAATATCTCAGCTCTGGAAGGGTCTAGAGCCTCCATTTTTGCACTCAGGTCTAAGTCCCATGGCCCTCTATCAGAATCCAGAGTTTCAAGAAGATTGGAGAAAAAAAATTTCGCACCAAAAAAAAAAATGACAGTGGTACCCCTTATGTTTTTTTTTTTTGGCCGAATTTTTTTTTTCACCAATCTTCTTAAAAACTCTGGATTCTGATTGAGGGACATGGGACTAAGACCTGAGTGCAAAAATGGAGGCTCTAGACCCTTCCAGAGCTGAGATATTGAGATATTTATGAGATATTTATGACTTACTGAGATATTGAGCCATTAAAATATCTCAATATCTCAGCTCTGGAAGGGTCTAGAGCCTCCATTTTTGCACTCAGGTCTAAGTCCCATGGCCCTCTATCAGAATCCAGAGTTTCAAGAAGATTGAAGAAAAAATTTTCGCACCAAAAAAAAAAAAAAAACGACAGTGGTACCCCTTATGTTTTTTTTTTGTCCGAATTTTTTTTTCTCCAAACTTCTTGAAACTCTGGATTCTGATTGAGGGACATGGGACTAAGACCTGAGTGCAAAAATGGAGTCTCTAGACCCTTCCAGAGCTGAGATATTGAGATATTTATGAGATTTTTATGACTTACTGAGATATTGAGCCATTAAAAATATCTCAATATCTTAGCTCTGGAAGGGTCTAGAGCCTTCATTTTTGCACTCAGGTCTAAGTCCCATGTCCCTCAATCAGAATCCAGAGTTTCAAGAAGTTTGGAGAAAGAAAAAATTTCGGACAAAAAAAAAAAAAACATAAGGGGTACCACTGTCATTTTGACTTTCTCTGATCTTCTTGAAACTCTGGATTCTGATAGAGGGCCATGATACTTAGACCTGAGTGCAAAAATGGAGGCTCTAGACCCTTCCAGAGCTGAGATATTGAGATATTTATAATGGCATAAATCCCAGAAAAAAAGACAGGGGTACCCCTGTCATTTTTTTTGGGGGGGGTCAAAATTTTGACTTTCTCTGATCTTCTTGAAACTCTGGATTCTGATAGAGGGCCATGAGGCTTAGACATGAGTGCAAAAATGGAGGCTCTAGACCCTTCCAGAGCTGAGATATTGAGATATTTATGAGATATTTATGACTTACTGAGATATTGAGCCATTAAAAATATCTCAATATCTCAGCTCTGGAAGGGTCTAGAGCCTCCATTTTGCACTCAGGTCTAAGTCCCATGGCCCTCTATCAGAATCCAGAGTTTCAAGAAGATTAGAGAAAAAAAAATTTTCGCACTCAAAAAAAAAAAAAACGACAGTGGTACCCCGTATGTTTTTTTTTTGTCCGAAATTTTTTTTTCTCCAATCTTCTTGAAACTCTGGATTCTGATTGAGGGACATGGGACTAAGACCTGAGTGCAAAAATGGAGGCTCTAGACCCTTCCAGAGCTGAGATATTGAGATATTTATGAGATATTTATGACTTACTGAGATATTGAGCCATTAAAAATATCTCAATATCTCAGCTCTGGAAGGGTCTAGAGCCTCCATTTTTGCACTCAGGTCTAAGTCCCATGGCCCTCTATCAGAATCCAGAGTTTCAAGAAGATTGGAGAAAAAAATTTAGCACCAAAAAATAAAAACGACAGTGGTAACCCTTATGTTATTTTTTTTTTTTTTTTTGAAAAATTTTTTTCTCCAATCTTCTTGAAACTCTGGATTCTGATTGAGGGACATGGGACTAAGACCTGAGTGCAAAAATGGAGGCTCTAGACCCTTCCAGAGCTGAGATATTGAGATATTTATGACTTACTGAGATATTGAGCCATTAAAAATATCTCAATATCTCAGCTCTGGAAGGGTCTAGAGCCTCCATTTTTGCACTCAGGTCTAAGTCCCATGGCCCTCTATCAGAATCCAGAGTTTCAAGAAGATTGGAGAAAAAAAATTTTGCACCAAAAAAAAATGACAGTGGTACCCCTTATGTTTTTTTTTTTGTCTGAATTTTTTTTTCTCCAATCTTCTTGAAACTCTGGATTCTGACTGAAGGACATGGGACTAAGACCTGAGTGCAAAAATGGAGGCTCTAGACCCTTCCAGAGCTGAGATATTGAGATATTTATGAGATATTTATGACTTACTGAGATATTGAGCCATTAAAATATCTCAATATCTCAGCTCTGGAAGGGTCTAGAGCCTCCATTTTTGCACTCAGGTCTAAGTCCCATGGCCTCTATCAGAATCCAGAGTTTCAAGAAGATTGGAGAAAAAAATTGTCGCACCAAAAAAAAAAAAACGACAGTGGTAGCCCTTATGTTTTTTTTTTTTTTTGTCCGAATTTTTTTTTTCTCCAATCTTCTTGAAACTCTGGATTCTGATTGAGGGACATGGGACTAAGACCTGAGTGCAAAAATGGAGGCTCTAGACCCTTCCAGAGCTGAGATATTGAGATATTTATGAGATATTTATGACTTACTGAGATATTGAGCCATTAAAAATATCTCAATATCTCAGCTCTGGAAGGGTCTAGAGCCTCCATTTTTGCACTCAGGTCTAAGTCCCATGGCCCTCTATCAGAATCCAGAGTTTCAAGAAGATTGGAGAAAAAAAATTGTCGCACCAAAAAAAAAAAACGACAGTGGTAGCCCTTATGTTTTTTTTTTTTTTGTCCGAAAATTTTTTTCTCCAATCTTCTTGAAACTCTGGATTCTGATTGAGGGACATGGGACTAAGACCTGAGTGCAAAAATGGAGGCTCTAGACCCTTCCAGAGCTGAGATATTGAGATATTTATGACTTACTGAGATATTGAGCCATTAAAAATATCTCAATATCTCAGCTCTGGAAGGGTCTAGAGCCTCCATTTTTGCACTCAGGTCTAAGTCCCATGGCCCTCTATCAGCATCCAGAGTTTCAAGAAGATTGGAGAAAAAAAATTTTCGCACCAAAAAAAATGAACAGTGGTACCCCTTATTTTTTTTTTGTTTTTTTTTTGTCCGAGAATTTTTTTCTCCAATCTTCTTGAAACTCTGGATTCTGATTGAGGGACATGGGACTAAGACCTGAGTGCAAAAATGGAGGCTATAGACCCTTCCAGAGCTGAGATATTGAGATATTTATGAGATATTTATGACTTACTGAGATATTGAGCCATTAAAAATATCTCAATATCTCAGCTCTGGAAGGGTCTAGAGCCTCCATTTTTGCACTCAGGTCTAAGTCCCATGGCCCTCTATCAGAATCCAGAGTTTCAAGAAGATTGGATAAAACATTTTTTCGCACCAAAAAAAAAAAACGAGAGTGGTACCCCCTTATGTTTTTTTTTTTTGTCCGAAATTTTTTTTCTCCAATCTTCTTGAAACTCTGGATTCTGATTGAGGGACATGGGACTAAGACCTGAGTGCAAAAATGGAGGCTATAGACCCTTCCAGAGCTGAGATATTGAGATATTTATGAGATATTTTTGACTTACTGAGATATTGAGCCATTAAAAATATCTCAAAATCTCAGCTCTGGAAGGGTCTAGAGCCTTTATTTTTGCACTCAGGTCTAAGTCCCATGGCCCTCTATCAGAATCCAGAGTTTCAAGAAGATTGGAGAAAAAAAAATTTTGCACCAAAAAAAACCGACAGTGGTACCCCTTATTTTTTTTGTTTGTTTTTTTGTCAGAAAATTTTTTTTTCTCCAATCTTCTTGAAACTCTGGATTCTGATTGAGGGACATGGGACTAAGACCTGAGTGCAAAAATGGAGGCTATAGACCCTTCCAGAGCTGAGATATTGAGATATTTATGACTTACTGAGATATTGAGCCATTAAAAATATCTCAATATCTCAGCTCTGGAAGGGTCTAGAGCCTCAATTTTTGCACTCAGGTCTAAGTCCCATGGCCCTCTATCAGAATCCAGAGTTTCAAGAAGATTGGATAAAACACTTTTTCGCACCAAAAAAAAAAACGACAGTGGTACCCCCTTATGTTTTTTTTTTTTTTGTCCAAAATTTTTTTTCTCCAATCTTCTTGAAAACTCTGGATTCTGAATGAGGGACATGGGACTAAGACCTGAGTGCAAAAATGGAGGCTCTAGACCCTTCCAGAGCTGAGATATTGAGATATTTATGAGATATTTATGCACTTACTGAGATATTGAGCCATTAAAAATATCTCAATATCTCAGTTCTGGAAGGGTCTAGAGCCTCCATTTTTGCACTCAGGTCTAAGTCCCATGGCCCTCTATCAGAATCCAGAGTTTCAAGAAGATTGGAGAAAACATTTTTCGCACCAAAAAAAAACAAAACGACAGTGGTACCCCTTATGTTTTTTTTTTTTTTGGTGCAAAATTTTTTTTTCTCTCAATCTTCTTGAAACTCTGGATTCTGATTGAGGGACATGGGACTAAGACCTGAGTGCGAAAATGGAGGCTCTAGACCCTTCCAGAGCTGAGATATTGAGATATTTATGAGATATTCATGACTTACTGAGATATTGAGCCATTAAAAATATCTCAATATCTCAGCTCTGAAAGGGTCTAGAGCCTCCATTTGTGCACTCAGGTCTAAGTCCCATGGCCCTCTATCAGAATCCAGAGTTTCAAGAAGATTGGAGAAAAAAATTTCGCACCAAAAAAAAAAACGACAGTGGTACCCCTTATGTTTTTTTTTTTTTTTGTCCGAAATTTTTTTTTTCTCCAATCTTCTTGAAACTCTGGATTCTGATTGAGGGACATGGGACTAAGACCTGAGTGCAAAAATGGAGGCTCTAGACCCTTCCAGAGCTGAGATATTTAGATATTTATGAGATATTTATGACTTACTGAGATATTGAGCCATTAAAAATATCTCAATATCTCAGCTCTGGAAGGGTCTAGAGCCTCCATTTTTGCACTCATGTCTAAGTCCCATGGCCCTCTATCAGAATCCAGAGTTTCAAGAAGATTGGAGAAAAAATTTCGCACTCAAAAAAAAAAAAAACGACAGTGGTACCCCTTATGTTTTTTTTTTTTTGGTGCGAAATTTTTTCTCTACAATCTTCTTGAAACTCTGGATTCTGATTCAGAGACATGGGACTAAGACCTGAGTGCAAAAATGGAGGCTCTAGACCCTTCCAGAGCTGAGATATTGAGATATTTATGAGATATTTATGACTTACTGAGATATTGAGCTATTAAAAATATCTCAATATCTCAGCTCTGGAAGGGTCTAGAGCCTCCATTTTTGCACTCAGGTCTAAGTCCCATGGCCCTCTATCAGAATCCAGAGTTTCAAGAAGATTGGAGAAACTTTTTTCGCAAAAAAAAAACCCTCGACAGTTTTTTGTTGTTTTTTTTTGTGTGAAAAAAAATGTTCTCCAATCTTCTTGAAACTCTGGATTCTGATTGAGGGCCATGGGACTAAGACCTGAGTGCAAAAATGGAGGCTCTAGACCCTTCCAGAAGTGAGATATTGAGATATTTATGACATACTGAGATATTGAGCCATTATAAATATCTCAATATCTCAGCTCTGGAAGGGTCTAGAGCCTCCATTTTTGCACTCAGGTCTAAGTCCCATGGCCCTCTATCAGAATCCAGAGTTTCAAGAAGATTGGAGAAACTTTTTTTTTTTGCACAAAAAAAAACAACAGAGGTACCCCTTATGTTTTTTTTTTTTTTTTTTTTTGTGGACCGTGTTAAAAATCCTGCTTGCGCCACAGAGCGCCATTTACATAGTTTTATATAAAATTGAAGCATTGCTAATGTATCCCGACATCGCCCTATGCTGCAATATACGTTTTTAATTCATTTACAGAAATCAGCTGCTTGAATTACAATTGCTGATGTTATTGGATTTTTCAGGTGAGATTCTCAATTCATTCAGTGAACGGATGCTCTGAGGTAAAGTTTTCAGACTGCAGACTCAGAAACGATTGTATTTAATTGTATAGTACAATCATAACATAGAACAGACATTACCTTCATTTCATGTCATTAAACATAACAATATTGCTGGCCATACACTGATGAGAAAGTGCGCGTCTCTGGTGTACAATAGGAGTTTGCGTGGTGCTGCCCTGCGCTTCTCGTCCGGTGTGTGCGAACCTCTAAAAGTCTATCAAGTTTATGACAAACTTCTAAAAACACATTTAACCAAAGTTTTTGTAATGAACTTGTGAACCACAATCCCAAACTGGTAGTTTAATTTTCTGGGTTCTGAATTGTTTACCTAAAGTAAACTTGTTTGACTTTAATTCACATCATGTCTTTTTTTTTAAATATTACTTTTTCTAAAATTATAGTCCTACTTAAAAAAAAATCCCAATATATTGCCTTATGGACAGTATCGCAATATACTGCAATATATTGAATCGTGACCCATGTATCGCAATACGTATCGTATCGCTAGATTCTTGCCAATACACAGCCCTAGTATTTATATAGTTTTTACCTCTTGTTAACAGCCATGTCAAATTGATCTGAATCAGATGTCCAACTGAACCGAACTGAACCGTGTCCAACGTTACGCCAGAAGTGATCTCTCGCGCGTCAGCAACATCTGATTCAGATCAGTTCGACATGGCTGTTAATAGAGTCCTGTGCAGAACTGTTTTCTTCATCCCGCTCCCGCCCGCACCCGCCGTATTTCTGACCATTCCCGCCGCTCCCGCAACGTATGCATTACACTCCCGCCCGCTCCCGCAATATGTATGTCCACTCCCGCCGCACCCGCAAAACTCGGAGAATTTAATCCCACACAATACTAGAAATGCATTGATTTTGTGTGTTCTCCCGTCCGCAGGAAAAAAAAAACCACGTATTTCTGTTGCTATTAAGAGATTCATGGGGTTGTTTGTTACGTTTTCCTGCCCTGCATGTATTCTGATCAGGCATGAAAACGGGTCAGGGGTGAAAAAGGTGAGAAGGATATTACCCCTCTTGGGGGGTCCGGGGGCATGCTCCCCCGTAAGAAAATTTTAAATATTCCATATTTTAAAGCATCAATCTGATGCATTTTGAGATGCATTTTTTGCCAACCTGGGGAGAGCTGGAGAAACTTAACTTCAGCCATGAGTCAAAAATACTATGGCCTTATTTTAATAATAAAAAAAAGAACGATACCGATCAGTTACCAATGCAGTTTAAAAAAAAAAATCAAGTTGAATTTCTATAACTGTGTGTTGAACTGATAATCAATCTTTTGTGTGTTAAACTACTTAACACAGACAACTTCCTTATAAAGAAAAACATACAAAAATATGATCATAACCTATGACAACAAATTATATTATAAACTAGATTAGTGGTTAACTCAGTTAAATTTAGAAAAACAATAATTTTATAAAATCAGAACATTTAGTGAAAAAAAATAGTGGGGAACAAATTCAGAGACAATAACTACAGCACTAAATCTGGTAAAATGTTACATATTGCTCTTTGTATTGGTGTAAAATGCATTCATGAAAAACAAGATAAAAATCAAAAAGATCAATTTTTTTATAGTTTTCTATAAAATTAAGAAAATATATATAGCACAAATGTATAGCACATCTATTTAATGAGGCAGCAACATATGATAGAACAGAACAATGCAAATGCAATTAATAATCTTTCATTGCGCAATAGTATTAAGATATATGATTATGAAAGACTCCAACGAGCATCGCGAGCACTGAATGATGCGCTTGAGGCAACATGAGTCACAGCGCGCAGCTCTTCCATACAGCTCTTCGAGTTCGAGTCCGCATTGAAAAGTTCAAAGCACAAAGGAAATATATCGATGCATAGTGTATTATACGGTATCTATTTATCTATGCAATAGTTTATTGAGCCTTTTCTTTTAACAGTTTTAAATTTCCGTTACTGTGTGCGTGAGGGATGCATCAAATATAGGATTTTGGCCGTATATTCGATATGCCAATATTTTCAAAACTAATTTTGCCCGATGCCGATACCGATATATTTGTATTTTTTTAAGTGCAAAAAAGCTTTTTAAAGCTTCTATTAAAGTTCTCAGTCAAGACCAGTGAGTGATTTCCTTTGTGTTTTGTTGTTTTATTAATATTAACGGGATCGTTCTCCCAAAAAATTAAATTGTCATAATTTACTACTCTCTCAAGTTTCTTTCTTCTGTTGAAATTATAAAAGTTATTTGGAAGAATGTGGCTAACCAAACAGTTGCTGTACTCCAGTGACTTCCATAGTATATTTAAGCACAAGAAATAAATGAATACAGGTTTGGAACAACATTAGAGTGAGTAAATAATGACAGACTTTTTATTTCTGGGTGCAGTATGTCTTTAAGGACAAGCGGCAGCATATTATTACTGTCTCTTTAAGAACTGCACGTGATGCGTCTAATATACACGCATTTGACAAGCAGATTTTCTCTGTTTGCTTTCACTTTAGACATAACCAACTTTGTTTATGTAAACCTTGTGTGTATTTGACCGTATCACCGCAATAAGACTCGGAAGATTAGTCCCGGATGCAGACGCTGTGACAGGCTTTTAGTTCCTGTGAGCGTCGGGTGAACGCGCTCAGAAAAGAGGATATTAGAACAGCGCATCAGCTCAGCACGTGAATGATATGTTTACCTAGCAAGACTTTGACGCACATGCAAATAAAGAACTTTTGTGAATTGCGGTGTCCCGTGAGTGTAAAGGGTGTCGCACACCGGACGAGAAGCGCCGCGTTGCGTCTAGGACAACTCCAGGTAACTTATCGTACACCGGACGCGCACTTTCTCATCAGTGTATGGCCAGCAATATTGTTATGTTTAATGACATGAAATGATGAAGATAATGTATGTTATGTTATGATTGTACTGTACAATTAAATACAATTGTTGCTGAGTCTGCCGTCTGAAAACTTTACCTCAGAGCATCCGTTAACTGAGTGAAGGTGTAAGAATTGAACTGATAGAATGCACGATGGCCTACTATAATTTTTCTTCAAAAGCAGATCGTGGAGAGATTTTAATCATCCACGATCAGAAACCGTGAGACGCACGCACACCCCTAGTTGGAAGTTTAATTTGCTGGCGCTCATGCTTCGTTCGTGGTCGTCACGTGCGCATAGGAAACACACCACCCAATCGGCAAGGCTCATCGGCAGAAATATTCATATCGGCCGATGCCGATGATGGTCATTTTAAGCTTTTATCTGCCGATACCGATGTTGTCCCGATATCATCGTGCATCCCTACTGTGCGCTTGAAGAACAATGATAGTGCTCTTCAGTGTTGTGATCTAGAAACAACACGCGGTAAAGGATGATAAACATGTTTGAGGTACTACAGCAAGATAGTCAATTTATGCAAGACCATAGAGCTTTATCTACAGATCAATTAACATTTAATCATCTTGGAGAGAGATTCATCGTTGCCGAACGCGACGCTCTGTGCTGTTTGAATGCTGAATGACTGACGACGGCGACGCGCTGTGCTGTTTTTGACTGTTGACTGGAGAATGACTGACGAGTCGACGCGCTGTTTGTTTGAATTGAATGGAGAATTACTGACAGCCGCAGCGGAGGGAAAAGTTTACGTGAACTTGAATTTAATGACTTAGATATTAATTTCTATCTCACATTATATTATAGTATGGCTTCGTATATATTATACCCCCCCCCAACATTTTCTCATCGAATCTACACGATTCACGTAGGTCACCTATTTTGCTTTCAAAACGGCGAATTTCGCCGAAAGGTGAGTGATTCTCATGTCTGTCTGATGCACTGATCAGGAAGATGAATAGTAGCCTGGCTATCGGGGACATCTATAGGCTACCGTGCATTTCTTTTTTTTTCTATTTGTGCTCGTGTCCATCTTATGCCCGCTTTGTCACACGGCCAGTTCAACCTCATATAAATCAGGTTATGTGTCTCCCGCTCACGAGCACTCACTCTTAACAGACACACGAACAGACACACACGCGCGCGCGCGAGCAGCGCCGGGGACAGTCTATGGGGACAGTGTGTGTGTGTCTGTCTGTTCGTGTCTGTTAAGAGTGAGCGCTCATGAGCGGTCACAGAATGTTCATAAAGCGCTATCCATTCACAGTAACCGGGTCGTCTATTCAAAACAGCCAGCTGTTTGCTGTCAGCGAGCCGCTTAGGTTTTGTGCTATAAATACCTCGTTTGAGGTTCTTTTCCCACATCATTTATTGACATCTCCATCATGTCGCTAGGCTACCTCACAATCCCGCAGGTTTTTTTTGGCCGCCCATTCCCGCCCGCAGCAAAGTTCAAACCGCCCGCTTCCGCGAGGATTTGCGTTGGGTCCCGCGGGACCCGGCGGGACTTAATCCCAACGCAGCTCTCTAGCTGTTAACACGAGGTAAAAACGAAATAAATACTGTTCGTTTTCGCACACGCTCGTTTTCGTGTCTTAGGCCATCAGTATGTACTTACATTCACAAGTTATTAAATCATGTTTAATTTTGACTTCTCTGTCCATGCTCTTTGAGGTGGACCCCCTAAACCTGCATTATATGACTGACAGACAACACCGGTTTGACCGAAAAATGTCAAAATTGAAAATACTGTGGAAACAAAGACACCTACATCTTGGATGCCCTTGAGGTAAGCTAAAACATATCAAAAATTCATTTCAAAGTGAACAATCCCTTTAAAAAGGATAAAACGTAATGAACATAATGTGTAGGGAAATGGCAGTTTTATTAACAATAAAGCATTAAAATATAGTTTGAGCCACTAATCCTACCCCTACCCATTTCTTAATACTATGTAACTAACGTTACAATTATAAAGAAAAACGACAAACATAATGTTACATGTCTAAATCGCAATCATTTATTTAGTGAGAAAATGTCAAAACCGGTACCAAATAAATATCTTCCTTTCTCTTCAGCAGAAGAAAGAAATTCATAAAGGATTGAAACAACATATTATTGCAAATGAACAAAGTTGAGTCAAATATGTTTCTAGAACAGTGATTAAAATTGGCTGGAATATGTTTTTGTATATGCGACATGAACTCTGGTGGTGATGCACTCTAAAAACATTTAATATGATTTATTAACCTTTTTAAACTTAGAATATAAACTTAGCAATATACGCTTCCTTTTACAGTACAGTACTTACAGTGTACTTACAGGGTACTTTCGTAGAAAGTACTGGCTAATATTAGGTAAGTATATGGAACAGCGGTAGGTTTAGGGGTAGGTTCAGGGTTAGTACTAGTTATTACCCATTAATTGTAATTACTAAAATAAGTGCATAGTATTTACATGGGTAACTGGACTGTACAAGGAAGCGTTACCGAATATTGATTAGATTTTTAAGCAGTGAAAGCAATTACTTACACTGTATTAACTGAGTAAATGTTAGTAAAACTAATTAAATAGATCTGAGTAACTGCATTTGGTACATTAACAAATAAATTTGAGTAGAAATAATTGGGGGGAAACATTTAAAAAACGAGTAATATAAACTGTGTTAATATGACAGTAATATTAACTTTTTTAATTTCCTCTAAACCTTTGTAAAATATTCCATACAACCACCAGTATAACTACATGACATGGCCTTTATTGTCAATTAGTAGCCTAACATTACAGCGAACATATTTTATTCTATTTTTAACACAAGATTGCCTACATCTAAACTCATGTAAGAAACATTTTCGATGTAAAAATTAAACATTTAGGCCTAAACATTAAAGTAATTCAAGTGTAATCAACCGATCTGTTATCCAGTATTCACCGGGTCAGCGCTGGTTCCCATGCCGGAGATGGACTCGCCTCTGCGGGGAAACTTCTAAATTTAGACCGCCGTCCTGCGTCACTCACAGCCGAAAGATGCTTCGACGCGAATGACTCCATAACCAGCCAATAAACAAACAGTGCACACTTCTGAGGACATATTATCATCCAAATTATTTATATTCATTATCTTTAAGAATATAGTCGTGTTTTTTTTTTATGTAAGGCCTTACAATCACGCGAAAAGGCAGGCGCGAGTCGACACTCGTTTAAGGTGAGTAACATTGCGTCTCTGTATGTTCTTTTGCATTAAATACAATTTTTTAAAGCACATTAATGATTATACAGATAAAATAAAACAAACAAACCTTAATTTCAGATGGAAATGCTCCAATTCTGCGCCGCTGAGAGAGAAGATGAGAAGATGAGAAGAGATCTGGACTGGGAGAGTTCAAACAGTGCGCGCAACCGCGCGCTCACTCAAGTTCAAACGTTGAGTTGTCGTCACGTCAGAGGGTGGGGGAGGGGTGCGTTGTTGTAACCATAGACAGTAAAATACATAACTTAATCAATTTCTTATGCGTGTTAAATAATAATATTGATTTTATTTCAGCAATATTTGTGGTTCTTGAGACAGATCAGTTTAATTATCCAGTCTCAAATATTGTGATGGAAATTTCACAAATATTAGCTAAGTGTATTTTAAATTAATAATTGGTTAGTCAAAAACTAAATTAGCCTATTTTAGTGAAAAACTTAAATATAACTGGCAAAATATAACAGGCAAAATTAATTGTTGGAGTTTTAGTCATTTATTTCGGTATGTTCAACTCAAACTATTGAGTAAATTATATTCAGAGATTTTAGTTAATAAAGTAAATTATTAACGTGATATTTATTAAGCCGCTGAATTATTGTTTAGTGATAAGCAACACTTCAACATTTATGAAAGTTTTTTGTTTGTAGGTTGTATATACCATAGTAGTACTGTGATAAAGTTTAGAGAAATTGTCACAAATGAAAATGAAATCGATGCAGGGTATAAAATGAAAACTATTGATGTGTGAAATATGGAACTGCATCTTGTAGAACACATTCTAATAAAATAATTTTGTAATTAAAATGTGCGCTTGTGTGTGTAGTTTAAATGTGTTATTAATCTAAGGCAGAATATACAGTATGTAATTAATACAGGCATAGGCCTCGACTCAGTGCAGTAAATCAATCAGTATACTTCACTCATGCTGGTTCTTATCTTGTCCTGTGTTTACACACGAACAGAACAAAATGTACGAACAAAAAAAGGCATGAACAGAACAAAATGTTATTATTTATGAGTAACGTTAAACTATTAATAAATGAGACTGAAAATTTAATTGATAAGACGATTGAATGCAATAGAGTCAAAACCACGATTTATGCATAAGTTAATAGGAATACATACAAATTTGTATGTTAGTAAAGTTGTTAATACGTAAATAAATTACAGGTTTTTTTTTGCTGTCATATATGTCATTGTGAGTTGTTGTGAGTTGGGCATGTTGACCTGCAGTTTTCAATAAAGCAGATTTGTCTCAATTCAAGTTAAGTCTGTTTCTTGAAACAAGACGATTCATCTTTTACAAATAACACAGCAGCTTAAAAACTCATGACATGTCAAAAAAGCTTGTTTCATCTGAGATATGACTCAAAACAAGACATTTTTAAGACAGTTTCACTTAACAAGATAGTCAAGATTCACTGTCTAAAAACAAGCTCCTTTACTTCACTTAAATCTTGGTCTTTAGGTGATTTTGTCTTATATTAAGTGTGATGAGATATTTTGACTAGAAATTAGAAAAATATATAGGGTCTAGAGCCTCCATTTTTGCACTAGGTCTTAGTCCATGGCCCTCAATCAGAATCCAGAGTTTCAAGAATATTGGAGAAACTTTTTTTCGCACAAAAAAAAAAACGACAGTGGTACCCCTTTTTTTGTGCGAAAAAAAAGTTTCTCCAATTTTCTTGAAACTCTGGATTCTGATTGAGGGCCATGGGACTAAGACCTGAGTGCAAAAATGGAGGCTCTAGACCCTTCCAGAGCTGAGATATTGACATATTTATGAGATATTTATGACATACTGAGATATTGAGCCATTATAAATATCTCAATATCTCAGCTCTGGAAGGGTCTAGAGCCTCCATTTTTGCACTCAGGTGTAAGTCCCATGGCCCTCTATCAGAATCCAGAGAATTTGAGTTTCTCTGATCTTCTTGAAACTCTGGATTCTGATAGAGGGCCATGAGACCTGAGTGCAAAAATGGAGTCTCTAGACCCTTCCTGAGCTGAGATATTGAGATCCCACGTAGCATTTATCCCATTATAAAAATAGTGGTTTAGCGGACAGTGGAATTTCGGGATAGCCCTTTGTGCCACAGACTGAGGGGGCCTCCCTGAGTGCAGTAAAATAGTTTTCATCCCAAAATTTTGAAAGCTAAGCTTAAAAAACCACGTGCCCACAAACCCACTATTTGTCCAATAACCCACTATTTTTATAATGGCATAAATTTTGAGTTTCTCCAATCTTCTCAAAACTCTGGATTCTGAGATTCTGGATTCTGGGCCATGAGACTTAGACATGAGTGCAAAAATGTTGTCTCTAGACCCTTCCTGAGCTGAGATATTGAGATCCCACGTAGCATTTATGCCATTATAAAAATAGTGTGTTATTGGACAAATAGAGGGTTTGTGGAAACGTGGTTTTTAAGCTTAGCTTTCAAAATTTTGGGATGAAAACTATTCTCTATGGGATCTCACTATCTCAGCTCAGGAAGGGTCTAGAGACTCCATTTTTGCACTCGGGTCTAAGTCTCATGGCCCTCTATCAGAATCCAGAGTTTCAAGAAGATCAGAGAAACTCAAAATGTTAACGATGATGTTATAATCATCATGTTAATTCAAAGTTTAGCGATTGTCAGTTAATTGTTGTCATGGAGAAATCCTGTAAAAACTCTGTAACGGCAGAGCCATCGCCGACGACTGAGGACGTATCGGGTTCATGAAGGGTTGTTCCATTTCGTAAGGGAATATTTCAACCCCTTGGCCCTTGTAACTCTGTTTTAAGGGCCAATGGGTACACTCGAAAACAAGGGGTAGGGCCAAGGGGTGAATTGGGATTCAGCCTTAGGACGAACCATAGCTACCTGCTCTGAAGTTTGAGTGTGTGGAGTTAGAGCGCTGCACATGCTTTCTCACAGCGGCTGGCAATCACGCAGGGCATCCTCAAGATTTTCCGCACCCATCTCATGGACCTTTGACTGAAGATTCGGGTCCAAGCCAGCAACAAAGTGGTGAAATTTTTCACCCTCTAGTGCATTGTGGTCATTGTTGGGAAAGGCTTCTAGTACAAGACGAGTGATGTCTGCACTGTACACATCCAAACTTTCACCTGGTTGATGAGGTCAAGCATTCACATGTGTCTGGAAGAATAGCAGGAAGTATATTGGTCCAAAAATGTCTCTGAGTTTCTCCTTTACTGAATCCTAGTCGAATGGGTCGAGTAAGGAAGTCTCTTCCAATATAGAAATGCAGCATCTGCTAGGCGAGTAGGGAGGACAGAGGCCATCACCGTAGGCAGATCCGTATCAGTTGAACTCATAGCCTGCACTGCCACTTCAAAACATCGAGACCAACAGGTGAATGATCCAGTCCCATCTCCCTTAAAAGCGGGTGGAAGATCAATTTTCAGGGCACTGGAGACAGCGTGTGTGGCTAGAGGAGCAGTACCTGTCGATGTAATGTTAGCATCTCGCCATCGTTGTGAGGGAGGAGAATGCAGCACAGATTCACGTTCCCTTTCATCAGCCAACATGGTGACAAAATGTCCAGTTCAAAAATCACAAAAGCATGTAAAGTAGAGAAAAAAATACTGCAAAAGTCACTTAATATCTCCAAACTAGATTTCAGGTAATCCACTGCCCTCAAAGAGTATACAAATCCAGATGGCACAAAAAAAGTTCATAGGAATAAAACTCATCAAATGCGCCAAGACCACCAAACTAACACCACTGCTGCCACCAAATGCAACATGTGGGTTCGGTATGTGGTGGATCACTCTTTATGATAATTAATAGCAGAATGGAGACGGAGGACTTTCTCAAGTGATACTTTACTGAACACTGATCACAACAACAACACTTCCTTGTTCGGACCTTTCATGTGACCCCACTAACCAATCAGAAGCGAGAACTTAGACTGAGATAAACGTGAGAGAATCAGAGAGGCAGATTTAGCAGAATATCCTGACCATGTTAAATATGTAAACATGTAAATATGTAAATAATTAACTGACTAAACATTGCAAATATATTCCTAGTAAATTCAAATATATATTATATTAACTTCTGAGCATTACAAATTTGAAATATGAAATATGAATTCCTCTTCTAAACCTTACACAATCTTAACCAACGCACAGTTGGAAAAACGGAATAAAACACAAGCGTTTTTAGCAACCAAACACACATCTATCAATGGTCGCTTTGGCCAGGTGGTATAGCATAGTGGGCAGGACGCTTTAGATTCTAGAGAGCTGAAACGAAGACTTCAATAGCTAGGACTGTAACTGTAGCTTGCTGGGATAAGTGACCACTGTGGTGCATCGGTAAGAATGCAACTGAATGCTCTGACTCTCTTCAAGGGATTTATTGACAGCCAACAGATGATTGTCTGTCTTCTTGAATGTACAGAATGTGTGGTTCTACAATAAACAATAAATAAAGAAAAATATCAGCATACAAGAAACCACAGTGCTGTCAGGATGCAATTATTACAGCTAATACATGTTATTAAGCATAATCTTCCCTTTAGGTAGCTTTAGCTATTTAAATCAAATGAACAAAAATAATATAATAGCACACATTAGCCCCTCATCAAACTAAACAGCCTACTCACAGTTGAGTCTCAGTAACAACAACCAAAAACACGTAATTCTCTACAACATAATCATTATAAACACTCCATGAATAACTATGCAGTGGCATATGAATACACATAAACACAATAGTAGTGTATTACTAATAATACTAGGCATTAACGTGCTGTTAGCGAACTTTAAACTGCCAATACTGCATTTCAATCGAGTACCTCAGATTAAACAACACCCTTAAAAAGCCTAATCCACCAAAAAATACACATATATAAAACATTCACCAGGATACTCACATGTCTCTGAACGCACACATGCACAGATAGCAGCACAGACTACGGATTTATTAACTATTCTCTTCAGAAATATCTACGATGTGCTTCCCGGCCACTTTCACTATTAACTCAAAAACGAAACCTATCAGTCCGCGCTGAAACGCGTGTCCTCTCCGTGACTCCAAAACAAAGCCGCTGATTGGCTGATCCCCGTTACCATGACATTGATAACGAGTCCTTCTTTACAGCCGCCCCAAATTTGCACAGTCAAATTTGCTATTCCAGAGAAGGACTGTTGGTCTCAGGTGCTGTTTCAGGTATGGCAGGAAGTGGAACAAGGCGGGCAACTGGCCGGGTGTAAGTTCTGTTGTTTACCTGAATCTCCGCTGTCCTTATCCTCCCATCTGCACCTGGGATAACTTTGGTGATGCGGCCAATAGGCCAAAGTGCCCTTGGGAGTTGTGGGTCAACGATCATGGCAACAGCACCAGATTGTAGTGGGGCCACTTCTTTCTGCCACTTGGTGCGCGTCTGCAGGGCAGGAAGATAGTGCCTAATGAATGTCCTCCAGAATTGGTCAGCAAGGACCTGCGTATGCCTCCAGCGGCGGCGGCTCAACAGCTCGGACTCTGGATACAACACTTGAGGAAGCGATGGGTCGGGCCGCCCCATCACAAGCAGATTGGGGGTTACTGGGTCAGGGTCTGCAACGTCACTGGATACATACCCCAAGGGCTTTGAGTTTAGGATGCCCTCTATCTCGATCAGAACCGTGCGCAGGACTTCTTCTGTTACAGTCTGCATCTGGATCGTAGCATACAGGGCAGCTTTGATCGATTTGATTTCCCTCTCCCATGCACCACCAAAGTGAGGTGCACTAGGAGGGTTGAATCTGAACTCAATCTGATGTTTAGCCAGTTCTGCTTGTAGAGTGGGGTGCAGTGCCTTGAAAGACTCGTGGATTTCCCTCTCACCTCCTCTGAAATTTGTGCCCTGGTCCGACAGAAGCTCCGCTGGTTTTCCTCTGCGTGAGATGAATCTGCGGAGGGCCATCAGAAAGGAATCCTGGTCTAGACTGGTCAGGACGTCAATATGGACAGCTCGGGTCGTAAGGCACTTAAATAATATACCCCAACGCTTCTCATTACGCCGTCCAATTTTGACCATGAAGGGCCCGAAACAATCCGTTCCTGTGGAGAAGAAAGGTGGTTTCATTAACCGCAGGCGGGCAAGAGGTAGGTCTGCCATTTGTGGCACTGCAGGCTTCGCTCTCCATCTCCGACAATCAGGGCAGGAGTGCTGGTGCCGCTTCACAGCTTCTCTTCCTCGAAGGATCCAGTAGCGTCTGCGAAGTTCTGCAAAGAGTCGCTCTGAGCCTGGATGACGAAGATCACGGTCAGCATCTTGAATGATGAGTTTAGTCACCTGGTGAGCTGGGTCCAGAACTATCGGATGAATGGTTTCTGTGTCCAGCAAGTCGCTACGACGCAATCTGCCTCCAACCCGGATCAGCTGCAGTCGGTCATCATATTCAGGGGCTAATGTAATCAACCGGCTGGTGGAAGGGACGGGTTTTCCTTCTGAGAGGTGTAGAAAGTCCTCCCCGAAGCAGTCTAACTGGACTTGCCTCAGTAAATCTCTCTCAGAATCCCGATAGTCTTGTGCAGTTGGCGTAGACTGGCTGCCTGCCGCCCCATGGCGGGACCTCACAACCGCCTCTAACATGTCCCTGAAACCATTGAATTGGCTGGCATCAAGTAAGGGCGGAAGAGGGGCAGTGGTGATAGAGCCGCAGAATGTGGCCTTGCGAAACTCTGTGGCATCCAACTGCTCAGCCTTTGGCTTAGTAGGCCAATGCTCAGATGACATGCGCAGAAATGCTGGGCCGTGCTTCCACCGGCTCTCCCCTCCCAGCTCCTTTAGAGTCTTTCCGCGCGTAATGTCATCTGCGGGATTATTTTCAGAATCCACGTACCTCCATGCTTGGGCCTCAGTCAGCTCCTGTATCTCGGAGACTCTGGTGCCCACAAACACCTTAAACCTGCATGAGTCTGACTGAAGCCATGTAAGAACTGTGGTGGAGTCTGTCCAGAGCACCACTTCATGAAGTACCAGGGTGAGTTCACGCTGCAACAACCTTGCCAACTGAGCTCCAGTCACCGCCGCACATAGCTCTAATCGTGGTATCGACTGCTGGCGCTTAGGGGCCACTCTTGAGCGTGCAGTCAGAAAGGCCACCTCCACCTTACCACCTGAACCCTCCGTACGAAGATACGCAACTGATCCGTAAGCTTTCTCAGATGCGTCACAGAATACATGGAGGCTCCTGACAGAACTTGGGTGATCCAGAGGCGGGCTTGAATAGCATCGTGGCAAGACAATCTCTGGGAGGTGCTGCAGCTCATTCTCCCAAGTTAACCAGGCCTTGAGGGCGTCATCTGGCAGTGACGGGTCATCCCAATCTCTCTCTTTGTTCCATAATTGCTGGACAATGATTTTAGCCCGCGTGGCGAAGGGAACAAGGAAGCCTAGCGGATCAAAAAGCCGTGCCAGTGTACTATAGATATTCCTCATAGTCGGTGTGGGACGATCAGTGAGGCTGCACTTGTATGCCAGAGTGTCTGAGGCACAAAGCCATCGGAGTCCCAGTGCGAGCTCCTGTGGATCCTCCATTGATTCTGTGAACCACAACTCACTGCTCTCGGATCTCGCCCCTTTTGGAAGGTGACTGATAACCTCCGGGACGTTACTAGTCCACTGACGCAGCTCGAAACCCCCAGAGGCCAACAACATCTTCAATTTGTCAACCAGCTGTCTTGCTGCTGTAGGGGATGAGAGGCTCTGTAAGTGGTTATCCACATAAAAATAACGCTCAACAGCCACCCTGACATCCTCCTCTGGCTGGCTATGGTCGGTCACATGCTTCTGAAGTGCAAACGTTGCACAGCAGGGGCTGCATGTCGTTCCGAAGGGGAGGACCTGCCACTCATAAGTGCAGGGTGGCGCCTCTTTGTTCAGGTCCCTCCAAACAAAACGAAGCAGGGATCTGTCTCCTGGCAGCAACCTGATCTGATGGAACATGCCTTTTATGTCACTACTTATAGCGACAAAATGCTCCCGAAATCTCAGCAGGACACCTAACAGGCTGGAGGTCAATGTGGGGCCTGGTAGCAGAAGCTCATTCAGGTTATAGCCCTTGTATGCAAAGGAGCAGTTGAATACGAGTCTGTTTTTTCCATTATGACTCACCATGTGGTGAGGTATGAACCAGGACTCTGTCGACAAACTCAGCTCCTCTTCTGTTACCTTTTTCACATACCCTGCCTGTTCCAATTTCAGGATCTCTGCTGCATAGGCTGATGCTCGTATTGGGTCTTTCATCAGACGTCTTTCGGTGCTCCGCAGACTCGCCAGTACAGCATCCTTGGAGGTGCGGAGACAAGGCATGTTCTTTACACGAAGCAAGGGGGTGGCGTAGCGATTGACTCCGTCGACTTCCACCCTCACAGTCCTGGTTTCCAGCATGCGAACTGCCTCTTGATCGAGCTTTGAGCGAATCACCATCTTCTCACTCCTGTAAGGCAATACGTCCATTTGCCATAGCTTCTCCACATGATGAAGGAGCTCTGCAGAGGGTGACTGTGTGGCGATATGCAGACACTGCTGTGGCTGGAGATATTGTCGGAGGATTTTGGTTGGGCCCTGAATAGTCCAGCCCAACTTGGTCTTTACAGCGGCTGGTCCTCCAGGCGGACCCATACGAACCGGTTCCACTGGCGTGATCAGGTGCGTGTAGTCTGACCCAATAAGGACCATGGGATGAACACATTCCAATGTTTGCAAGGGAAGTCCTTTCAGGTGTTTATATTTGCGCTGGAGTGTGTTCACTGGTTGTGAGTGCTCTGCCAGCCCCAGCTGATCGGCAGTAAAGGCTCTCTGGATCTTGTAAGATTTTTGGGGTTGACTGGCAGGAGAAATAGAGAAGGAGACAGACATACCCTGTAGAATTCTAAGATCCTGGCGCACAGTCCTTAAAGCGAGGCTCTCCGGTTCCCCTTTAAGTTTCAGCTCTTTAGCAGCGGCTGGAAGTAACATAGTCCGCTCGGACCCGTCATCCAATATCGCGTAGGTCTCCAGGGCCTGCTCTCCATTATGTAGCACAACCTTTGTTACCTTCAGGAGCACCTGACTGCAGCCAGACTGCCTATCCAAGTAGAGAACTTCATTGGCAGTACTCACTAAACAGGAAGTGTTCTCTGGGGCTGGTCTCACTATGGCTGGCCTAACGTTAAGGTCGTGGAGAGCTTCCAGATGTCTGCCATTACAATTCTTGCACCTGGCCTTTAGTTTGCACTGTGCGGCCTGATGACAGCGACCACAACGCCAGCACCGCCTGTTTCTCTTGATCCAGTCTCTCCGCTGCTCAGTTGTTAGCTGGCTAAATTTACTGCACTGGTTCAGGTAATGCAGGGCATCGGTACAGTATGGGCAGGGCAGAGTGACTTTGACTGGATTGGCACTGGTGGATGGGAATACTGGGACAGTCGGGCCACTTGAAGACTGTTCCGCTCCATGGAGGACGGTGGTTGGCCTGCCATACTTTGAGTCCTTCCGTCTCTCCCTTTTACCTTCTGGGTTCTCTCTGGGTCGGGATTCATATCCATACTCCTGAATCTGCAGCTCAAACTCCAGCCAGCTGGCGAAGTCTAACAGCGTAGGGACACGGATGCCGAGGGGTTGTAGGTGTCTCAGAAACCCAGATCGCATGTCTTGCGGGAGCTTGGACATAAGCCTAGTAACATGGGACCCACACTGAAGCTCAATATGGCCTTTCTCTCCAAGCTGATCGAGCATGCCAACCAGGGCTCTCACTCTGAGGGCAAATCCTTTAAAGGCAGCAATGTCCTGGCTACGGATGTTAGGCGCCTCCATCAGATCAGCAATCCGCCTTAATGCTAGCTGGTGAGGTTGCCCATAGTGCTCTGTTAAGGAGGCCATAGTGTCGGTGTAGGGTTGGGTAGAGTTAGTGTATGAGTCTGCAATGAGGAGTGCTTCCTCAAATTTGAGATGGTCAACTAGAATCTGATATTTAAACCTCTCCGTAACATCCTTGGGGAGGAGATTTTCCAGGGAGGTCTTCAGCCTAGCAAACTCACGTGGGTCCCCTCTACTAAAGTCTGGGATGGTGGGTTGAGGACCCCGGTATATGTACTCTGTTGCTCGGCGGGAGGGAAAGTCTTCGGATCTCTCTCCATCAGCTGTGCCTGGGTCAGGAGGAATTACATGAGGTGAGATATGTGGACGGACTTGTGGCTCTGTCAGCTGGTGTGACCTCACCATATGACCAGATGCAACCAGCTTACTGTTCCCTGATGCTGATATTTCAGGAAGCTGCTCCTGAGTGATCCCCATCTTCTTAAGGCATGTCATCAGCTCTGCCACTAACTCTGTGGGCAGTGTGGTAGTGGATACCTGTGGTTTCTCCCCATCGTCTGCCACTGGAGGGGGGGAAGGGGCCAGTCTTCATCGTCCGCTTCCATTTCACTGGATACCTGCACAGGCGCTAATGTATTATGGGCCGTAACCTGTGGTGTGGGTCTTAGTGAGCTAGTGGCGGCTGCGTGCACTGAGGGCTGAGCGTGCGGGCTGTACTCCATGGGGGAGAGTGCAGTGTGTTGTGATGGATCCGGACCTTTACTTAGATTAAGCTGTGTTTGCATCCCCATTACAATGAGTTGAAGCCTCTGGTTCTCCTCTCTTATCCTTTGCAGCTCATCTAATATTTCAGGTGAAGCCCCTGGGTTTACTCCACGAGACAGTGGTCTAGCTGGGGTGCTCTCATAATGGGGTCCCGAGAACACTGACTCTCTGGAATACTTAGAGCGAGCACCAGTCCGGTTCCACTGATCAAGTAACTGGGGAGTGCTTGACATCTGGTCAATCCTCTCACTACTGTAATAGGGCTCCTGCATCTGATAGGGGGGCTGTGAGGAGAGTGCTGCAGCCTGGGGGGGTCCCTCCACAACAGGCAGGGAAACTTCATAGTCAGCAAACCAGGCTGGCGGACGTGTCTGACGTCTCGGACGGGTATTAGGAAGTGGCGTTGCCTCACCTCTACCATATGGGAACATCCTCCTTCACAGCAGTCACACTATCCGGCTCGAAGGACCAATTTGAAACGAAGACTTCAATAGCTAGGACTGTAACTGTAGCTTGCTGGGATAAGTGACCACTGTGGTGCATCGGTAAGAATGCAACTGAATGCTCTGACTCTCTTCAAGGGATTTATTGACAGCCAACAGATGATTGTCTGTCTTCTTGAATGTACAGAATGTGTGGTTCTACAATAAACAATAAATAAAGAAAAATATCAGCATACAAGAAACCACAGTGCTGTCAGGATGCAATTATTACAGCTAATACATGTTATTAAGCATAATCTTCCCTTTAGGTAGCTTTAGCTATTTAAATCAAATGAACAAAAATAATATAATAGCACACATTAGCCCCTCATCAAACTAAACAGCCTACTCACAGTTGAGTCTCAGTAACAACAACCAAAAACACGTAATTCTCTACAACATAATCATTATAAACACTCCATGAATAACTATGCAGTGGCATATGAATACACATAAACACAATAGTAGTGTATTACTAATAATACTAGGCATTAACGTGCTGTTAGCGAACTTTAAACTGCCAATACTGCATTTCAATCGAGTACCTCAGATTAAACAACACCCTTAAAAAGCCTAATCCACCAAAAAATACACATATATAAAACATTCACCAGGATACTCACATGTCTCTGAACGCACACATGCACAGATAGCAGCACAGACTACGGATTTATTAACTATTCTCTTCAGAAATATCTACGATGTGCTTCCCGGCCACTTTCACTATTAACTCAAAAACGAAACCTATCAGTCCGCGCTAAACGCGTGTCCTCTCCGTGACTCCAAAACAAAGCCGCTGATTGGCTGATCCCCGTTACCATGACATTGATAACGAGTCCTTCTTTACAAGAGCATTTGATTGGGCATGTGATGAGAAGCTGAAAAATCTAGCGGAAGTGAAAGACTGTAAGTTGCTTCTAAATGCACATTTTGTCTTTGTTTTGGAACACACTGGCTTATTCATAATAACTTAAGGCTAACATAATAAAAAACTTAGATTTTGATTTCAGGGGCCCTTTAAGAAATAATGTGAAAATGTGAAAGTGCATTTGTTTTTCTAAAAGTATTCATATTTTCAGACTGCAGGTAATTAGATTTTTGGGTAGTAGGTTTAAAAAAAAAGTTGTCAGTAAATGTTTTTAAATAACAATCATAAATACTTCAGACCTTGATATTACTGTAATGTATAAAAATGTAATTTGTTAATGGAGGTCTTTTTAAACAAACTTTAAACTTTTTTTAAATTTATTTCAGATTTAAAGTAAATCATTTATTAAAGATGACAAAATCACACATGACAAAAGCAGTGTTGGAACATATGGATAAAAACAAAGGACTTGGATTTCCAAAAGATGCTTAATGTTCTCTGTCCTGAAACTGAAACCGTTTTAAGGCTGGGAGGCTTTCAGTGGAATCACTAGCACTTCTGAGCTCAGCGTTTGTCCTGCTGTGGGACACATTGACCTTCCTGACAACACTCTTTCACATCACGTGTCTCTATTGCCTTTGAGCACGATATTACTAAGCACATCGCAAACCAAAAACAAAATCATACACACACACACACACACACACAGAAAGAGTTTATGTTACAAGTGACTGAAAGTAACCTACCAAAACAGTTGAATTTAATATTTATCATGTTTTTTTTTTTTTTTTGCGGTTTATATACCTTTAAATGACACCCTTTTATCTTATCTAAATCCTAAACTAAGGGACACAGTTCACCCAAAAAAATGAAAATTAGGTGGTCAGGGGTCGCTAACCTCTTACAATAACAAAGGCGTATATCGATGACGCAAAGCATTATGGATCTTGTTGTCAAGCTGATGGATCTTTTATGGATGCGTTAAATACTTTGATGTTTTTAACATGACTGTGGCGTGAAGCAGGGGGTGATTGCTAATGAGAGATTAGTTAGAGATGAGAGATAAGTTATGCCAGCGCCACACGAAACATGAGTCCCGCGGATATTAAGGAATAAGGACATTTCATTCTACCGAACTTCAAGTGCAAGTATATAGCATATAGCTTCTAATATATATGTCAGCAAGACTATGAATGAAGACCTGAATGAAAAAATTTGAGGACTCGGCGATCCCTTGGCGGGCTCCGATGTGTAATGACGTAGAGATGTCTCATTGGTTGCACGTTCAGAGGCGCCCGCGTCATTGGATGTCATTGGAGCGGAGATATATAGGCTGTGCAGCTGCAAATGCGTTTTATATGCTTCAGTAAATAGAGGAAAAGGAGTTTCCGAAGACATTTGTAGGCTATGATAAGAAAAACTACTGAATTAAAAATATTAGGCTACTTTTTGAACTTGAAAGAACATTCTAGAAGTCTTATTCTATTGAATAAGTTATTGTTGTCTGCCTACACTTCACATTTCAGGCCTGTGGGCCTGGGCTTTATTTATCAAACTATGATAGTTTCATCAAATGGTAAACGTTGTATCAATAAATACAAGTGACTTGAATACTATACTTACATGCCCCGCTCCCACTGCACGTGCCTGAAATCCAGTCATGCAGCAAGCAGCTCTTTTGCCACTCAGAAAAGTGACGTCATTGCATACCCTCAATATGTTAATCACGCCCCCGGTGATGCTGCGATTCATTTGGCGATGGTCAGCTCATCCAGATGACCACAGAACTCTGGGTCACAATCTCACAAACGAGCCATGGCCATCTAAACAAGGGGGCAACATTAAGGCTAATTATTTGTTTACGTTTCTTGTAGCCTTGCATATTTTATGGACTGTCATTTAAAGTAAGTATACAGTTTCTGTAATGACACCTTTTGGGATTCTTTTCCAGCTTCCATGTGTTAAACTTACTGGGTCTGAACAATTTTGATCTGATCTACTGATCTGGCCATTAAAGCTCAAGCATGAACTCAACTCATCACATCGAGGATCTTTTTCAGAAGAACTCCACCTCTAAGTATGATGCCAAAAACTTTAACTCGAACACCACAGAAGATCTTCCTTATCCTCCTCATCTTCCGCGCTTCACCACCGCGGCTCAGGTCCGAGTGACGCTCACGCTCATCCTGTGCGCGCTGTCCGCCTGCTGCAATCTCGCCGTGCTTCATTTAGCCAACCAAAACCACAGAAAACGCTCCCACGTTCGGTTGATCATCACCAATCTGGCTGTGGCGGATTTACCGGTGACGTTCATCGTCATGCCACTGGACGCGGTGTGGAATATAACGGTGCAGTGGCTCGCCGGGGATCTCGCGTGCCGGACGTTGATGTTTCTCAAGCTCGTGGCCATGTACTCGTGCGCTTTCGTGACCGTGGTGATTAGTTTGGACCGACAGGCTGCCATTCTCAACCCTCTGTCTATCAACAAAGCGAAGAGGAGAAATAAAGTTATGCTGAGTGTAGCGTGGACCACGAGTGTCGTGTTATCCATACCACAGGTAAGTGACGTGTACGAAGAAGTTGAGACAAGGTTGGTAAGAAGTAAGATTAGGCTATTTGTCCCCCTTTATATATATATATATATATATATATATATATATATATATATATATATATATATATATATATATATATATATATATATATACAACAATAATTTAAATACAGTACTACCACTTAAAGGTTTGGGGTCTATATTTTTTTGTAAACCATTTAACTTTTATTCAGCAAGAATGCATTAAATGTATCAAAAATGACTGTAAAGAAATGTATAATTTTACAAAATATTTAGGCTATATCTAATTGAATTGATGCTGTTCTTTCTGTTACTACTTTATTTAACAAAGGTTCCTGAAAAAAGTATTGTGGGTTCAAACCATAGACTGTAAAAAAATGGTTCCAACTGTTTACAACATTGACAATACTAAGAAATGTTAGAGGTAATCCAGCCTATTAGAATGATTTCTGAAGGATCATGTGACACTGAATACTGGAGTTTTCCATCACAGGAATAAATTACATTTTAAAATATATTAAATTAGAAATAGAAACAGTTATTTCAAATAGAAACTAGGCTTATTTAAAAAACATTAAAAAAAAATCTTACCAATACAAAATATTGAATGGTAATATATATATATATATATATATATATATATATATATATATATATATATATATATATATATATATATATATATATATATATATATATTTCTATATTTCAAAACAAAAATTAAGCTTGCACCTGTGATATCTTCTTTGTGCAGGTGTTTGTTTTCCATGTTGTGGTGATTGATTCCCCCAAGCGGTTTATCCAGTGTACGACTTACGGCAGCTTTAGCTCACGCTGGCAGGAGACACTTTACAACATGCTTACCTTCACCTTCCTCTTTGTCTTACCACTCTTCATCATGATCTCATGCTACACCAGGATACTGTTTGAGATCTCCAAGAAAATGACTGAAGACAGCTGTAAGTTCTTTTTTTTTTTTAAAGGAAGCTCCATTATTGAATCTGCAGTAGAGCTTCTTGATCAGTTTGCATGTGACATTACCCTGAGGTGTCTTTGCTGTCAAGCTAACATCTTTCTTTTGTTGTGATCTATGTCACATCCAGTGCTGTCCAACAAAGTGCAACTGCGCAGGTCAAAAAACAACATCCCTAAGGCACGCATGCGCACTCTGAAGATGACTGTGGTCATCGTCTTGTCATTCATGGTGTGTTGGACACCCTGACTGACATGCTTGGCCTATGGTACTGGTTCTGTCCCGCTGGCCTGGAGGAAACAGTGTCCCAGTCCCTCTCCACACATCCTTTTTATCTTTGGCCTATTAAATGCGTGTTTGGACCCCCTCATCTACGGTCTCTTCACCATTCCACTGTGTAGAGGCATGAGGCACCGACAGCGTCAAAGTAACGTTGTAGCTTTTGAGCTGGAGAACACCAATAACTCTTTGATGACTTCCATCAGAACTTCCACCTCCTCTCTCACTTTAAAGAGATTGACAGTTCAGCAGACTTCAGGGGAAAAGCTAGAATGGGATGGAGAGTACGTGCACAGGATTGGAGATGATAAGCCAAAGAATAGTGTCGCTTTTACAAATTATTCCACCTGTAGAGATTAAAGGCCAAACACGAGTTGCCTATATGTACAATAGCTTTTCACTGAATTACCATTAAAGAGTTATGGCTTACAAATGATTAAAAAAATGTGTTTACTGTAATTAGTACATTAATACAATAAATACTTTTACATTGTTGCAAAAAAATCTATTTTGAATAAATTCTTTTAATTTTAAAGTTTATATTTATCAAAGACTCTGAAAATGTGTATCAGGGTTTCTACAGGAAAAAATAAGTAACACAACTTTTTTTTCAACATTGATAATAATAAGAAATGTTTCTTGAGCAGCAAATCAGCATATTAGAATGATTTCTGAAAGATCATGTGACACTGAAGACTGGAGTAATGATGCTGAAAATTCAGCTTTGCCATCACTGGAATAAGTTATATTTTTATATAACAGTTATTTTAAATTGGAAGTGTTCTTTGGAAAAAAAGGAATACTGTATCATGTACTTGTTTATTTTTTGGGTTCTCAAAGCCCTCTTTCTCACACTGTCCTTTGAAAGGCTCTTCATGCATTTACATCTCATGCTTTTTTTCTGGCAATCGAAAAAAGAGCATAGATCTTTTTTATGTCAAAGTGAAATTAAAATTATAATTATAATTGAATTATAAGGGTTGATATTGAGTATTCAGTGTTTTGTCATGTGGTCTAAAAGTTGAAATCACAATAAAATTAATTGGAAATCAATGGCTTGAGGTGTTTTGCACAGATCATTAAATGAATGCAACTCAATGTGGTTATTGGTTCAGACTCAGACCATGTTAAGTTCCATAACCTCATAAAACCATGTTACAGCCTGTCTGCCCATGGCCAGTCCAATTAAAGATGAACAAGTTAAAATGTGAAACAAAATTCTGAATAAACAAAATGACATGAATATCTTTTTCAATTGGTGGTTTTTAATAAGCCAGAGGGGAAAAATTAGTTACACTGATTAATCTTGAGGCTCAAGTTCAATTAAATTGATGTTCAGTATAAATGGCACCAATTGTGAAAAGATTTACTTGCCGGAAAAGACTTAAGTGGAGCAAAGCTGAAAACCAGTGCCTATGGCCTGTCATATGAAATGAATAAGAACAATACAACCAGGAAATTGGTGTTGACATTAGTATAAAATGCGTGGAAGATATCATTAGCTCTGATGTTATGTACAATTTCTTCATAGCAGGCCATTAGATTGTGCAGAACAGTCAGTTTGCTATGTTCTACATTTTATTTACTTGACCTTTTGTTAAGTAGACAACTTAAATGTAGGAAAAATGCTGGGATCAAGTCAAAATAAAAGTAATCAAATGCAAAGATTACTCAAGCATATATAAACATGTATATATTAAGGCATGTGCAGATAAAAACATTTGCATGATGTAGCAGAGCTTCTTGTGAGAACTGACATGTACCCTCCTCACAATCTCGACCTGAAATGAACTTTCAACTTCGTCAAATTAACAGAATTCGATGTTTAAAGTTTTTGATGGTATCAATGTCACCAAAATCCACATAAATACATCAGAAAATGCACTCTTTGTCTTTCAGCATCTGGTGTCTGATTCTCTTCTTATTGTGTGATGTTTCATTTAATAGCACGCTTCTGTAACTGCTCCCACTGCAAAGCCATATTTCTGTTCCTCTCTTTCCAAGAGTCAGCTCTACACACACAAATACATTACACATAGACAGTATATTCTGTATTTTAGAAGTTATTTTGATTAGAGATTACGAGACCACATGTTTTTTTTTTTTTTAAATGATGTGCACAGATAAATCATTAATAATAAACTGCAATATTCCATTTAAAAAAGTGTGGTTTCGGTGTATTTTTTTTTTTTTTTTGGTGACTTTTAGGCCCATTCACACTAAGAATGATTGCTAGAACAATAACTATGAACTATCAAGTTAAGATAAAAAAAACCCATTCTAAATCTTAAGGAATAGCAGAGTCCATACTGTAACAATAACTTACACATAGGAATCACTTTTTTTAGCTTATAAATTTTATATATATATATATATATATATATATATATATATATATATATATATATATATATATATATATATATGACATGAAGATTTAGATGCAAACACCCTCTAAGTGCCATTTGAAATTTTCTTCTTAAACTGATTTTTATCAAGCTTGAATATTTAAGATCAGTAATTTCACTTAAATGGCAATGAAGATTACATATTAATTGTCATTTAAGAGAAATAACTGAACTTAAATATACAAGCTTGATAAAAAATGATCATTTTAGAAGAAAATTTCAAATGGCATTTAGAGGCTTTTGCATCTGAACTCTTTATATATATATATAGACGACCAAAATTCCTATTTTAAAGCACATGCTGCAGATATGACCAAGCATGCCATTGGTGTAGATGCTAATTTAATTATCATTATAATTCTTGCTCTTGGTTTGTTGTCTTGTCTTGTATTTGCATGATCTGTCACTATACTATAGTAGTGATTTTGTATAATAATTTTACATGTGATGAACAGATTGCAGTGCAGTCTCACATTGGGTCTCATCCACTAACAACAGTGTTCTTACCTTCATGTGCTAAAAAGGTTCTAATAGAACATTTCTTTCAGTTGCATACACATAAATATATTCTTAGATCAACTATATAATACCGAGCAACAGTTCACAAACCTTTCCTGAAAGTAAAGGTTGCAGGCCTCCTCCAAACCTGAAAGTGTGGCTCTGGTCACTTTTCCAGTTACATCTGGCATACTGGTGACACGGTACTGATTCATCAGTGAACATTCAGAAAAGCTGAAGCTGAAGAGAGAGCTCTCATCCTCTCCCATTTCAGTCGCCTTCACTAAAGGTGTTTTTCTGTTACCTAAAAAAACACAAATCAGGTGGTGTGTCACCATTAACACAATCCTGTAATTGATTATTACACAATCCTGTAATAATGCACACCTGTTTTTTAACAATTCAATGGCCCGGAGTCAATTCACAAGTTTACACTTACATACAATTAGAGTGGATAAGGTTTAATGCGTATTTGGATGTTTAATGCGTATTTGGATGCCCAACCCCAGGGTACTCCCCCCTATGTAAGTGTGGAGAAGGGGCGGTGGAGGGATGCTGCTAAACTATCAATCTGGTGAGATGAGACTGCTGAATCTATATATACCTCTTATCATTGATTGCTGAGTGCACTCCACTCGTGTTAATTAACTGAACGTGCTCCTCCGAACTTTGTAAATAATACATATTTTATTCCACAAAACATTGTTCAGATGATGTACTTCAAGACATTTGTCAGGTTTTTGTTCTTAAAATGCTATTGTGTGCAGGACTAATTTCTCATCGAATCTAATCCCAAGCCTCTGTTGTTAATTCCAAAACATCATTTTAGAGCTATACGGAGGTTTGAGCCATAGAGAGAGAGAGAGTGAGAAAGAGACTTTTTAAAAGTTTTGTTTAAACTTCTTTTTTTAAACGTGACCTTTTAATTTTTAGAATAGTGAGACTGCAAAAGACCCAAGACACAAGTAACACAGTCAAACACGTTCGTTCAACAATGGAAAAGCAGTGCAGTGGAATGCAAGCGTCAATCAAATAATTTTCAGTTTACCTGTAATATACAGATTTTGTTGGACCGGCTCGAGCACATGCACAGGTTCCCTCAGTGAGTCGAGCACATGAGTGTGAGGCAGGTTTAAGACGAACATTGTTGTGCCATCCTCCATTTTCCTTATAGATATTTGCCCATTTCTCTGCATCAACAACACCTGTAAACAACTTCAGGAATTACAATATAGTCACTTTTTTTTTGTAAACAAGTGATCTGAAATCATTTAAATTCAGAATCTTACATGTGTAGATAGCATTATGGTGTGGACTTCCCTATTCTCATAAAATTAGAGTGATAACTTTAGATTACTTTAAAGTTGTCACTATCGTTACCGTCATTGGCGTAAACAAGCCTTAACACAGGGGTATGTTAAGGGATGGTGGTGGCGCTGTGGATAAGACACATGCCTTTGGTGTGAGAGACACGTTCAAATCCACTGTGAGACACCAATGTGTCCCTGAGCATTTAACCCCTAGTTGCTCCAAGAGGCGTTCCGACCTCTGACATATACACTCACCGGCCACTTTATTAGGTACCCCATGCTAGTAACGGGTTGGACCCCCTTTTGCCTTCAGAACTGCCTCAATTCTTCGTAGCATAGATTCAACAAGGTGCTGGAAGCATTCCTCAGGGAGTTTGGTCCATATTGACATGATGGCATCACACAGTTGCCGCAGATTTGTCGGCTGCATATCCATGATGCGAATCTCCCGTTCCACCACATCCCAAAGATGCTCTATTGGATTGAGATCTGGTGACTGTGGAGGCCATTTGAGTACAGCGAACTCATTGTCATGTTCAAGAAACCAGTCTGAGATGATTCCAGCTTTATGACATGGCACATTATCCTGCTGAAAGTAGCCATCAGAAGTTGGGTACATTGTGGTCATAAAGGGATGGACATGGTCAGCAACAATACTCAGGTAGGCTGTGGCGTTGCAACGATGCTCAATTGGTACCAAGGGGCCCAAAGAGTGCCAAGAAAATATTCCCCACACCATGACACCACCACCACCAGCCTGAACCGTTGATACAAGGCAGGATGGATCCATGCTTTCATGTTGTAGACGCCAAATTCTGACCCTACCATCCGAATGTCGCAGCAGAAATCGAGACTCATCAGACCAGGCAACGTTTTTCCAATCTTCTATTGTCCAATTTCGATGAGCTTGTGCAAATTGCAGCCTCAGTTTCCTGTTCTTAGCTGAAAGGAGTGGCACCCGGTGTGGTCTTCTGCTGCTGTAGCCCATCTGCCTCAAAGTTTGACGTACTGTGCGTTCAGAGATGCTCTTCTGCCCACCTTGGTTGTAACGGGTGGTTATTTGAGTCACTGTTGCCCTTCTATCAGCTCGAACCAGTCTGGCCATTCTCCTCTGACCTCTGGCATCAACAAGGCATTTCCGCCCACAGAACTGCCGCTCACTGGATGTTTTTTCTTTTTCTGACCATTCTCTGTAAACCCTAGAGATGGTTGTGCGTGAATATCCCAGTAGATTAGCAGTTTCTGAAATACTCAGACCAGCCCTTCTGGCACCAACAATCATGCCACGTTCAAAGTCACTCAAATCACCTTTCTTCCCCATACTGATGCTCGGTTTGAACTGCAGGAGATTGTCTTGACCATGTCTACATGCCTAAATGCACTGAGTTGCCGCCATGTGATTGGCTGCTTAGAAATTAAGTGTTAACGAGCAGTTGGACAGGTGTACCTAATAAAGTGGCCGGTGAGTGTATATAACAATTGTAAGTTGCTTTGGATAAAAGCGTCAGCTAAATGAATAAATGTAAATGCAAACACAGAATTATGCTGCTGCTATGTTGTACTATACCAGACACTTCAGGAAGGGCACAGGTACAGCAACAGAGACAGAACTGCTTGGGTCTGCGGGTCTGATGGGAGATAGTCATTGTATTTATTTATACACCACATTCAGTGTTTCTAAACCCTTTATAATAACTGTGGGTGTTTAGTACCTCTCCATAAGTGGAACAGTGCATGTGTCTCCTCCTTTGCTCGCTGTCACACTGTAGCACTCTCCACTTCTGCAGGTGAGCACTGACTGGAGTGTGGGTAAAACTGGACCCTGAGTGACCGGTAGTTGACTCTGCAAAATGAGCTTCATCCTGCAAATGGGGCTGTCTCCTGGGATCACAATATTGGCATATGGACACCCTGCACCACCAGAAGACAATCAGGGGTAAGATTATTTATGTCAGTATGATATCAGTATTGTGTAATTATATCATTTTATCATTGAGGACCACATAATTGCTATCATAAACAATATCTAAAATGACTAGACACTGAAGGAAACTTACCAAATCGTCTGTCCCATATAGTAACCAGCTGACCATCAAGCCCTAGAGCAATGAACCGTGTGCAGGCACTGACGGCAGAGCAAAGGATTTCCTGAGAATTGGGCCACAAAACATCCGGTCTGGGTGCACTGTCTGATTCAGGAACAGATTCAAACATCATTTATAAACATGAACAAATGTGTCCATGTAATATGAATATGCTGTATTTTGTTTCTAATCCATGCATTATGAATGTATGAGTTAGACGCTGGAGTACCTTTCTCTTTCTTCAACAGATGATACTGTAAGAGATTATGACTGCCACTCCACCACAGGCACATGGAAATGGGAATTTCTTCAAAGACATTCCGAAGAAATATCATAAATGCTCTTTCTGAGAGAAAGGCTTTTATCTATTCCTGAAAACGTATCTCTTGAGTCCATAACTCACCTCTAGCTGCCTTCGTTTCCCCAGGCATGGAATAAAACCCCTCACGCAGTAAGAAGTGACAAGTGCAGTTGCTTTAATGAAAAAAGACTGACAAACTATAACAAATTTTGTAATGTGAAAAATAACCTCAACACGTTCTTGATAACTTTCATAATCTCTAGAGGTTCTAAAGTGACTCACCACACAGTTTGCCAAATGTTTCTCATTTCACATGTGGTCACTGTTCTTTCCTATATGTGACTTTTTAACTTATTCCTTCAAATGAACTAACTTAAATGAGTGAATGAATTAGTACAACGTGGCCATGATGATAGACCTAAAACAAGGGAATAAATGATAACACTTTAGAACTAGGAACTACTAATTATTTGGATCAGTTTTCTAAAGAGCACGATAACTCAAAAACTGTAAGATTTTGAGGTTTCTGTAAGTTTTTGAAAGGTTTCGGATAGTAATTCCTCCCGATGGATTTGATAACATGAGTTATTTCTAGAGGGTTACCATGATACTCTAGAATACTAATCCTTCTGACGGATAAAGTACTTGAGTCATTACTATCCAAAACCTTACAAAAATGCTTTTGTGACAGCTTACAATGACTTCAGTTAATATTAGGGAGTTATCATATTTTCGCTTTAGAATACTGTTCCAAATAATTAGCAATACCTACTTTGATTTGGTAATACAGTACTTGAGTCATTACCAGTGGGTTACCATGATCTTCACTTTAGAATTAATGATACATTATGCAATACATTAATTATGAACCATAGTAGTTCTTAGTAATCCTCTGGGAGGTATGAAAAAATAGTAGTTATTGATGATCTAATAGTGAACTACCATACTCAACTGAACACTATTACTAATTTGTTAATCTAAGTTTCTTGTTTGTTAATAGTAGTAACTACATTGTTAATAGCATGTTAGTCATTTGTTCCTGTGTAGTTATTTGATGATAGAATAGTATTCTAAAGTGTTACTAAATAAATTAATGTCCACAATTTAACTAAAACAAGGGAATAAATTAATCAAACATTTGCACAATTTAACAAAAACAAGGGAATGAATTGATAAAAATGAGGCCACAAATTAATAAGTTGTGGGAACGAATTCTTAATATGTAGCTGCAATATCAATTTTATTTTTCATGTGTGGGGCTCCGCACTGATTTGTTGTTTACACATGAGTTGTAGGTATAAATCTCACCTTACGGAAAAGAGCTCATTTCTATAAAAATATTTTTTTATTATAACCTTTTAGGCTACGTCCACATTAATCCGGATAGATTTGAAAACTCAGGGTTTTTCGTTTAAAACGCTCTCCGTCCACACTAGCGTTTTCAGGCGTTTTCTGACGTTTCAGTGTGGATGAGAAACTTCTAAATTCACTTTACTGCGCATGTGTGAAACTTCACAAAAGCTCACTGAGATGACACAGATGGGAAATAAATAATAATGTTATCGCACAATAATAGGATAATTTTATTTAGCAAAATATCTCAGCATCACTGATGCGTCCAGGTCGCATTCAGTCACCATATGTTTGGTCTAAAACGCAACTGCTCTCCTGTTTTGCCGCAGGACAGCAAATGTGAGTAGGCTACATTATCTGTCATCTTTGCAGTACTGTGCTTTGAAGAATAGCACATATTAAGTACATAGAAAGTAACATATTTTAGCAATAGTGTAAAAATGAATAACAGGCACAATATCCGATAAACATGAATATCTATTGGTACTATATGGATCACATGACTAAACTTACGTCATCGTTTTGAAATACCTCCGGTTTCACTGTCCACACTACAATGCAAAACGGCGTTTTCAAATTTATCCACTTTGGAGAGCGTTTTCCAAACGATACGTTTTTGTTGACTTAAAACGGCGTCTCAGTGTGGACGGAAGGCCAAAACAGAGAGAAAATATACGTTTTCAAACAAAAACGTATTAGTGTGGACATGGCCTTAGTTGGTATAAGTGCATTAACAAATACAACATTTGATTTTAATAATGTATTTGTAAATGTTGAAATTATCATTAACTAAGATTAATTCATGATATATATATACACACATATATAAATGATCATGAATTAATTCATGTTTATACATAAATTAATTAATTTTTATATATATATATATATATATATATATATATATATATATATATATATATATATTGATATTAATCAATTGCCACAGAACAAGATTTGTAGTGAGGGTTTGAGTTGTATGGCCATGCAGATGCAAACTTTTCTGTATGTACTGTAAGCTAAATATGCTATGAAACATTATTTTCACTCAATTCAAGTCCACTTTTATTTCATTTACAATTTATATACAAAAATGTTTGCACAAGTCCATACACCAACATTTCTCAAGTAAAATATTTTGGATGAAAGTGTGTTTGTTTGTGTATCTTTTTTTAAAAGCTGCTAGATACATATAAGTGTGGCTAAAGTGTCAAAATAAAATACTTTTTGGGGTGACACTATATATTAGGGGTGTAACGATACACAAAACTGACGGTTCGGTTTTCCCACGGTTTTGACGTCTCGGTTCGGTTCGATTCGGTTCGGTTTAGAAAGCTAAAATGGCTTTTTTTTTAACAGTGGTTTAATGAAAAAAAAAGGTATTTGTCTTTAAATTAATTGAGTTACAATTAAACATTTCACAAGGATTAAAAAAAATCTGCTAATGCTGTGAACTATATTAAAGGCTGCACATTACTATAACATTAAATGTTGTAGCCTAGACTTTTAACCTAAATTCAGATGCCATTTATTTTTTAGATATAATAATCAACACACAACACATTGTATGAAAACATGTAAACTGAACATAAGGCAGTTTTTACATTAACTTGTGTTTTTACTCTAATAATTTACACAGTTGTCATTTTCATGAAAGATATTTTAAACATAAATTAAATAATCAAGATATCATTAACAGGTTAAGTAAAATATAATATACAGGCTAACATAGTGCATTTATTTAGTGCAAAAGTTAATTTATAGGAAGTTGTGGACACTGAATCACTTGCCTGCCTGAGGTAAATATAATGCTAGTGACAAGCTAAAGCTTAGCTGTTTTATTGATGTCTTTCCGCGGCTGAAACACTGATTGAGCGATTACACGAGTTATGATGCCTTTCAGTAAGTATACTGTATCTTTCAACATACCTTCAGGTGTCTTTTCTGTAACTGAGGAAGAGATGATCGCGTTTACTCGCGCGCCGCGCTGCCGCTTGAAATGAAGAGCCTAGTAAGCGATCTGTCACGTCACATCAAAGAGCGCCAAAACGCCATTTAATGTTTGAATTTCGTGATCAAATAGACAGAATCTGAAAAACTACACCTCGCTTATTATCGAAAGTAACAAAACACAGAGCTTGTTATTTGGTGTTAATGGTGGTTAGACTACAAAACTGAATTCATTGTGTACTGTTTACATAAGACATGAGGTCCATTGAGCCAGGCTGGGCGGGGCCGGGGTAGCAGGGGGCGGGGCGTGTTCGGTACGCAATGACAGTATCGCGATTCGAATCGTGAGTTCAGTATCGCGATTTTTCGGTTCGGTTCGAAAATCGTTACACCCCTACTATATATCTTCTAAATCAAGTAAAATGTGGCTTTCAACGCTCTTTAATCAAGCCTACCTGGGACCTTCTGCTTTCTGTTGTGGTGGTCTCATAGAGCTGGAGCTGAGATACTTCATGAACATTTTCCTAAATGCCGCATCCTGGTTTTCCCACTGATGACTACTTATGAGGTGATTTTGGCCTGAGCCTATTATAGTGCCTTCCTCTGTCTTCTGCAGGACCTCAGATGGACTTTTTAGAGAGGTTCCTTAAAGACATGAACTTTCGTGAAAGAAATACATAACAGACCTCAAAAAGAAACATATTTACAGCAATGCTTTAAACTGGATACCTGCAGGGATTTTTGGAGGTTTGATTTTCATGAGTAAGACTATTGGAGACCACTTGGCTTCTGTTTCCAAAGAAGATTGTGTAGCCTACAAAAGAGACAGGGCAGAAAAAGATCCGCTAATTGGAGCAATTTTGCAAAAACTGCCAGAAAAAGTACTTACTTACAAACTTACTTATAAACTTTAAACTTATACATAGGACAAAAAAAAACCTATATATTTTATTCTGAAATAAATGTATAACAGTTGTTCCTCCAAAGAAATGTTGTTGTGCATTTTAAATTGACATCAACAAATGACCAACAAACTTTGTTTGCTTTACATTTAACTTTCCAATGACTACAACAGGTACCTGTTTTGCTTCCAGCTCTTTGAGCCACACATCCAGTGGGAAGCGATAGACATCCAACCAAACAGAACCACTGGCTTCAATGACATTGACAACATATAACAATGGCATTAATAAATCACTGGTTTCAGTTTATCTTTATATAACCATATATTTCAATTCAAAACTTACACATCATGACTGCAGCTCCAAAGTCCCCTCTTATAGACATTTCAAATTTTGCACAGATGTTTCTTTGGTTTATGTCTTCCTGTGAGAAATATAACACAATGTTCTTTTAAAGCCTTTTAAAACCAGCAGCAAACATATAAACAAGCTTGTAAAACAATATTATGAACTCACAGTTTCATTGAGGATTTTTATTAAATAAATATTCTCCGTATGATGCACAAAAAGCCGCGCAATACCTTATGAGACAGAGAAAAATGATGTATAAATAAATACAGAAAATATCAAGTGAAGAGGTTTAAATGGAAATTGTCTAAATATTTCCCACTCTTTTACCCATGTCATCCACTGTGCATAAGAGGTGTGTGAGGTTTCCCAGAGAGGCACAAGAGATGCTGGTAAGCTCCACTCTTTCATTCTTCCACGTTCTGACACATGTGAGAGTAGATGAACTGATGACTGACAGACCATGAGCATGACCCAGAAACAGGTAAAGTCCATCCTCAGAGCACACAATACAATTAGTTTTAGCTGGAAGCTAAGAACCAAAACAAAGGGGGTGTAAGATGAGCATTTTGCACAAATCCATCCAAAGCATATGTGCAAAGGAATATGATGGGGCTGTATAATTGTACTGTATTCATGTAAAATATATTACCTGTAGTGGAAGAGCCTCTCCTCAATATTATTAACTCGTCTTTATCTTTAGGTCATGTTCCAAAAATATTCAAGCTGGCAGTAATAAAACCTCTCATTAAGAAACCGAAATTAGACTCAAATAACTTAGCAAATTACAGACCTATTTCAAATCTTCCATTTATGTCAAAAATACTAGAAAAAGTTGTGTCCGCTCAGTTGTGCTCTTTTTTGCAAGAAAATGATATCTATGAAAAATTCCAGTCAGGATTCAGACCGCATCATAGTACAGAAACTGCGCTAGTTAAAATTACAAATGACTTACTTTTAGCTTCTGACCAAGGCCGTATCTCAATATTAGTCCTACTTGATCTAAGTGCTGCGTTCGATACTATAGATCATAAAATACTCTTGGATTGGACTACAAAACTACACTGGTGTTCAGGGACAGGCATTAAGCTGGTTTAGATCGTACTTATCGGACCGTTCTCATTTTGTTTGTTTAAATGGGGAAAAATCAAAGATAACGCCAGTAGACCATGGAGTACCGCAAGGATCGGTTTTAGGCCCTCTGCTATTTTCTATATATATGCTGCCACTTGGTAACATTATAAGAAAACATGGAATTAATTTCCACTGCTATGCTGATGATAATCAATTATATATTTCATCAGCGACCAGACGAAAACACTAACTCATCTAAATTGACCGAGTGTCTCAAAGATATAAAATGCTGGATGACGCGTAATTTCCTGCTATTAAATTCAGATAAAACGGAGGTATTACTTATTGGTCCAAAAAACTACTCACAAAACCTCTTACAATACAACTTTAATATAGATGGATGTCCTGTTACTTTATCCACTACAGTAAAAGACCTGGGTGTTATACTAGACCGCAACTTGTCTTTCGAAAATCATATTTCATATGTTACAAGAACAGCCTTTTTCCACCTTAGAAACATTGCTAAGCTACGTAACATGCTATCTGTTTCTGATGCAGAAAAGTTAGTTCATGCATTTATGACCTCGAGACTAGATTACTGTAATGCTTTATTAGCCGGTTGTCCTGCATCCTCAATAAACAAGCTACAGTTAGTCCAAAATGCAGCCGCTAGAGTTCTAACTAGGTCAAGAAAATACGATCATATAACACCGATTTTATCATCTCTACACTGGTTACCTATTAAGTTCCGTATCAACTACAAAATACTACTAATGACCTATAAAGCCCTAAACGGTTTAGCTCCAATGTACTTAACAGACCTTCTTTCGCCCTACAATCCAACGCGTTCCTTAAGATCACTAAATTCAAGGCTTCTGGTCATTCCTAGGATATCTAAGTCCACTAAAGGAGGGAGGGCGTTCTCGCATTTAGCTCCAAAACTCTGGAATAGCCTGCCCGATACGGTCCAGAGGCTCTGACTCGCTACCACAGTTTAAAACTAGACTGAAGACGCATCTCTTCAGTCAAGCATTCACATAATGCTTACCTTTTAGTCCTCTGTTATGCCATACGGAACCGTTTGCCACTGATCCTGTATTTACCGCGCCAGTGGGGCTCGACAGCCTTAGTCAAACGGGGTCGGCGCGTATGGTTGGGTTGCGGAGAGTTTTGAGATAGTGTTTTTCTAACACCGACTCCTGTATAATGGAAATCATTCTGAACATCAGCTATGCTAATTATTTCCCATCTGCCTTTCTGCTGTTATCTCGGGACGTCTGTCCCGGGAAAATGGCGTTTGTCAGGTCCAGTTTGTATCCAGCCTCCCACAGGGATTTAAGATGCCCCAACGCCTGTGAAGAGACGACTCAACACTGGCGATATGTTATGGCTCCGTATTATATATAGACAATATTTATATTTCATATTTATATATTAACAATATGAATGTAAGCCAGAGGAGAACTGGCCCCTGACTGAGCCTGGGTTCTCCCAAGGTTTTTTCTCCATCCAATCTGATGGAGTTTTGGTTCCTTGCCACTGTCGCCTCGCTTTGTCTGCTGTTGGCTTGCTTAGTTGGGGTTATTTATTTATTATTTAATATTTAATAGTTAACAATATTATTGATCTGTGTTGTACTACTTTCATGTTATCACTGTGAAGCTGCTTTGACACAATCTGTATTGTAAAAAGCGCTATATAAATAAATGTGACTTGACTTGACTTAAAATAGTACCTTCATTTCTTTAGTAGCATTCAACACAGGAATTTGTCTCGCTCCTTGTGCATTCTTGTCGATATTCTCCTGCTCTGAAATAACTTCCCATGCACTGTCAACAAGGTTATTTAACAGCTTATCGATCACTCTCGCAGGCTCAGGCCGATTTTTATCAGGCTGATGCAGATCTGTGAAATAAGTCACAGCGTCATCATCATCTACACAGCTGCTGTAGTCTGATGGCTCTGGTATCTCCAAACCTGGTGTAACATTCACAGCCATGTTGTGCTATTTCTGGAGTAAAAAACAACAACACATTTACACATAAACATACCTAAAAAGTATCAGTCATATAAAATGGACAAAGAAAAACGTTCAAACAGTCACAGTAATATCTTCAGTGGGAAAAAAAATATATTTTTTTTACATACTGTATTTATTATGTTTTTTGGCAATGTAGGTTAACAATTTACGTAATACTTAACAATTTACATAATTATAATAATTACCAGGAGTACCAAGTAAACTAAATAACTTACGATAATAAAACAGTAACGTTAACGTTAACTGTTACCATGTACATAAGGTTATGCCATGGCACCTCCATAACTATACTGCAAAAGTAAATTACCAGGACAATAATTCGTTCTAGCAGCAAGAAACTTTAACGTTACATATTACATTAACAGTTAGCTACTTGCTAACGTTAGTTTGCTTATTTCACATAGCGTTGGTCGGATCTCTCTGATCAGACCTCCGTAAAAAGAGGCAATAAAACGTTTGATTTGGGTGGTCAACTTTTTGGGTGGATACTTTGTGAATACTCATTATATAATCACACTGTAACACAACAATTATATGAATGAATAATAATATAATCATTGTTAACACAACCGCTCACCGCTGACGCGCTTGTGGAGTTCTTCCGGATTGGTTGGTTGTCATGACCACCCTGTTGTTGCTCTGTGGGAGTGGGGCAGCACGTGCGGACTTATCCAGTGTGATAACTTGTTTGTGTGTGTGTGTGTGTGTGTTTATGATAGAGACTGACTGAATAAAAAAATACGCTTATGCCTAGCATTATACATAAAAAGGTACATTTAACACTACATTTATGTAAATTAATACATTTATGTATATAAACATGGCATTCTTTTTTTTAAAAAAGATTTCTCACAGATCACTTTAGGCCTATAAACATTTAATTAAAAAGAAAATCTAGTGAGTGGGAGGTTTGGATATTTATTGAACAATAAACCCAATTCTGTGTAAATATAGTGCTCATTCAGTGAAAAATATTTAATACCAAATATATTTTAGCATTTTCTATGAAAGGTTAAGACTCTAAAAGTACTGTATAAACCTTCATTTGCAGTCATCATAAATAATGATGAGATTTTGAACCGCATGAAAACATTAAATGGATAGTTCACTTTGAAATTAATATTTAGTATTTTTTAGCTTACCTCAAGGGCATCCAAGATGTAGGTGTCTTTGTTTCTGCAGTTGTTTCAATTTTGATATTTTAAGGTCAAACCATACTTGTCTGTCAGTCATATAATGCAGGTCTATGGTCACCCCCTCAAAGAGCATGTCCAGATTAAACATGATTTTATGACTCATAAATGTAAGTACACATTGATGGCATAAGACACAAAACGAGAGGGTTGTGTGAGAAAACGAACAGTATTTATATCATTTTTACCTCTTGTTACCACAGCCACAAAGCACCCACGCCCTCAGATCACTTGGACGTGGCTGTGGTTACAAGAGGTAAAAACAATATAAATACTGTTTGTTTTCTCACACAATCCGCTCGTTTCGTGTCTTGGGCCATCAATGTGTACTTACATTTACGAGTCATTAAATCATGTTTAATTTGGATTTCTCTGTGCATGCTCTTTGAGGTGGTGACCATAGACCTCCATTATATGACTGACAGACAAGAACGGTTTGACCTAAAATTTTCAAAATTGAAACTACTGCGGAAAAAAAGACACCTACATCTTGGATGCCCTTGAGGTAAGCTAAAACACAAAATATAAATTTCAAAGTGAACTATTCCTTTAATGCTGTGAACAATCCACAGAGCCCTGTTTCCTCTCAGCAATCTTCACTCCAGAACGATGTGGTCTAACCAACACCTTTTCTTTAAACTGGCCTTCTGAATAAATTTAGCTGAACTGTAAAAATGAGGTGAATAAGCTTGAGCATGTGCATCAAGCAACTCCGGGGAAAAGTGCAATAGAGTACAAGGCCACTGATGTCAACAACTTTCTTTGTACAAATAAATTGAACCATTAATACACGTTAATACACACTGAAGTGAAAAACATCTATTAGAACTCAAGTACTGAGCTTTGATCACAGCTGATACCATAATATCTTTGCAGAAAGCCCCTTCATAAATAGAGCCTATTATTGAGTCTTTTTTAATATATAACAAAATAATATATGGGTTGTACACTCAGAAAAAAGGAAAATATAAATAGATCATTGTAAAATATAGAAGGCTATCACATAAAATCACCTTTTTGTAAACAAAGCAAAATAGAGTGCATCAATATACTACTAAAATAAATTATTCACAGATCAGTAGGTTATTTACATATACTGCAATGTTACACGAGCAGTAGCACAACAAAAATACTTCATGTTCCATCAGCTTCGGCCACTGCCATTTCAGTATACTCTTCATTCAATCAATGTTCATCTTCGCGCTAATCTCCATCAGCTTCATAAAAGGAGTGTAGATCTGTGACGGTCTGGTTCTCGTTTGAGGGCTGGTGGCAGAGGACAGTTCTGAGGCTGGCGGAGATTCAGACTTCCCGTTTTCATTGCTTGTCTGACTTGAAGATAGAGTAGCAGTTTGTGTGGTGCTGCTCGTTGTTTCTTGTGTGTGTACTACACTGGACCGCAGCATTGTGCTGTACTGGCCAGGGGTGTATTTAAGTAGACTATTGCTCAGTCTGCTAGATGATCTTGTGGTCTGTGAGACAGGGCTGGGTTGCAAAGGAGCGACATACAGCGGCTCCTCAGATCTATGAGAACAGGGAAAGCGTGTGTGAAGGTGTGGCCTCGAAAGCAGTTTTAAATTTCTTATGGCAAGGTGATCTTGTGCTCATTACCTAACGGGCAGGTCACAGCCAACTCCAACATCCCTGGTGACAACTTTAGTCTCAGATACTCTCTGTACAGACATAAAATACTTCAACTTGTCTTCTAACTCATTATTCTAGGAAGCAAAGCAAAGGACAGAGTCAGATCAGAGGCAATGGGAAATTGAGCAGAGAATTGATTTCACAGATATATAAAGATGACACTGGACAAAGACCGATTCAAATAAGATGTATGAGAAATTTGAATAACAACCAAAGGGACTCAAACAGCTGACAGAATAGTGGTGGATTCTGGAATAATCCCATTCAGCATGCTAATTCCAACCAATCTGTGCTTTGCAGATTGGTTAAGGCGATGGACAAGCAAAAATCACATTTTGCTACATGGAAAACGTTGCTCTTACCTCACACTCCACAATGGCAATCCTGTCCAGCAGCTCAGCGATGAACATATCCTTCTGTGCAACTTTTGCTCTCAAGGTTTCAACCTGCAAAATTGTTTGCTTGTTTGTTTTATAATTAAAACAATAATGCTGTCATGATTTTTGGTTCTGGTTCATTTTGTGTACATGGAATACCCTTTATTAACAGAAGTCACTGTAAATCCTTACCTCCTCTATCATGGTCTTGACCTTCCTCTGTTGAGAGAACACCATGTCATTGAGGTGCTTTATTCTCTCTCGAAGTTCTGCTGCTTCCCCTTTCAGCTGCTCGGACCTAGGAGGAAACATACGGTTAATGGATATGGACTACTTTGATGATGTCTTTATTTCCTTTTCTGGACAAGGACAGTATACCATACATTCATTTTCAATGAAGGGACAGAAAACTCTCGGACAAAATCTAAAATATCTTAAAGGAGTAGTTCACTTTTGAAAAAACTTTTGCTGATAATTTTCTCACCCCCATGTCATCCAAGATATCCATGTCTTTCTTTCTTCAATCAAAAAGAAATTAAAGTTTTTGATGAAAACATTCCAGCATTTTTCTCCATATAATGCACTTCAGTGGGAACCAAACGGTTCAAGGTCCAAAAGATTAATTTCAGTACAAACTGTTCAAAGGGCTTTAAACGATTCCAGATGATGAATAAGGGTCTTATCAAGCGAAACAGTCGCTCATTTAATAAATAAATAACAAAGTTTAAGTTTTATAAGCTCAAATGGTCGCCTTGCTCTGTTCTGTGATGCACGTTTGTGACTCTCCTGTTCAAACTCTTTCATCAAAATGAACAAATCTTTTTCCGAAGTCAATTCGTTTCTTTCGTTTGTTGAATGAACCAAATGACTCAGAAAAAGATTTGTTCATTTGGATGAACGAGTATGTCCAGAATCGTTTGGAATCGTTTAAACCCCATTTGAACAGTGTCTTTTGGACCTTGAACCGTTTGGTTCCCACTGAAGTGCATTATATGGAGAAAATGCTGGAATGTTTTCATCAAAAACGTTAATTTCTTTTCGACTGAAGAAAGAAAGACATGGATATCTTGGAAATTATCAGCAAAAGTTTTTTTTTAAAAGTGAACTACTCCTTTAAACTGTGTTCTGAAGATGAATGGAGGTCTTACAGGCTTGGAACGAACATGAGGGTGAGTCATTAATGACATCATTTTCATTTTCGGGTGAACTAACCCTTTAACTATTTCAAAACATTGAAAATATAATAACAACTTTTAATTTAAGTAAACCTTAAATAATAGTCAGATAAATCCATTATAATAAATGTCATATTTAGCTGTGCCAGCATCTCTGTAAGTAATCTATGCTGCATTGATTGCTTTAATTATTTGAAGCAATATAAATTGCCGAAATTAATGTATTATTTTCCCAGGCCAATAATTTGAACAATAATTTAAAGTATTATTGTTCGAGTAATGGTATCTGGTTATTATAGATCTTAGGCCGTCCACTGCAACCATCTTGAATGAAGAAAACATGACATCACTGAACTCAGCAGCTGCAAACTCATTATAGGAAAACATCAGATGTCTTACTGTTTGGCCGCAGCTTTGTCTACGTGGTCAATTTCGTCCAAACCACGTAAGCGTTGTTCACATTCAACAAGTTTTTTTATCAGGTCACCCTTCTCCTGTTAAAGAGAGAGAAGTGTTTTATAAATAGTTTTCTTCAGGGATAACAGGCAAAGACTGAGCAAGCTGATATTATTTACCTGAGCCATACAGTTTAGTAGCCTTTCCACCTCTGTAATTCTTAGGTCCCTTTCAGCGATCTTTGCCTCGGCTATCTGAGCATTCCTCTCAGCCTCCTCGAGTCTCCTCATGTAGTCATCAAGCCGTGCCTGTGGAGAAACAGGTCCTTCATCAAAATACCCTCAGAACAACTCTGTTCATCAGTCAGTTACCGTCATCCGCTCTGAAAATCTCACTATCAACACTAGGTGGCGCCCTTACTTAGAAAAACAAATGGACATTTTTCTCTCCTCCCTGGTGAGTATCTACAGATGTTTCCTGTTATGAAATTGGAATCAAAATGCCCTGCTTGTAAAGTATAATACAAAAGTAGTCTTTTACAATGAGTCTGTAGATATCAAAAAGTCTTTAAAAAGTCACAAACTAATGCTTTTGTCACATCATCATGCAGAGCAGTTCTTGCTGAACTAGTTGGAGATTAAGGCATTGTGAGAGTTGGTTTGTTTGTTCATATCTGTACCTGCAAAGCCTCTATCTCCTCTCTGTACGTCCTCTGCTGTTCCTGCAGCTGTTCCTCATATTCCCTCTGTAGCTTAGCACTCAACTCTTTCAATGCTTGAGTCTTCGCCTCCTGAGAAGTCTCCACCTACACAGAAAAAAAGCAATTTAGTTGTCAAATAGCATGGACATTAACATCTAAAAAAGTGACATCAAGCATTTAAAAAATATCAGATGTTCTTGTTTCCAATGAAGCACAAGAGACACTCTTTGGATAATCTCAAATCATGCTGTAGAACATTATCATCATCTACCCTTTTCATTCCTCACAAATTATTATTCCTATATGTAACATCTTTTTTTAACTTTATCTTTATTTTGAACCTAAATACTGCATACAATACAGTAGAGTGTATAACACAAAGACCCCACAGTGTATGTCTAAGAGTTTAAACTACTGTAAAAATGATTTTTACATTATCTCATGAAAATAATTTAATCATATACAACTTTCTTTATAAATTATATGAGATAAGATACAAGTACTGTGCAGAAGTCTTAGGCACACTAGTATTTTCGCCTCAAAGAAATGGTTTTAAGCCAGTCATTTATATATTTTGTTGTAGTGTCTCAGTAGGAAATATCAGTTTACATTTCCAGACATTAATTGTGCCATTAATTGTAATCCAGTGACATTTTTGAATGCCACAAGGATTCTGACAACAGCCAATGCTCCACACGGAGGTCGGATCTCACCATCATCGAGTGCATCTGAAATTATATGAAGAAACAAAAAACAGAGACTAAGACCAGAAGAACTGTGGCAACGTCTCGAAGGTAGTGCCTGCCTGCCTGCAAAGCTACAGTACTGTGAAAAAGCACTTGTGTAAAAATGCTGTAAATGAGAATGTTTTCAAAAATAATGTCAATCATAAATAGATTTTATTTATCAATTCACTTTTATTAGTTAACTGTTATTAACTTTTAACAGTTAACTAAATGCAAATCAATAGGTGTTTAGTACCCTTTACGTTTACAAACAGCTTTTGTCCAGGTATTGCACATAGTTTTTAGTTTTGCAGGTTTTTTCAAGCGTCTTTGGAAACGTTGCCGCAGTTCTTCTGTTCTTAGTCTCTGTTTTTTCTGTTTCTTCATATAATTTCAGAGGCACTCGATGATGGTGAGATCGACCTCCGTGTGGAGCATTGGCTGTTGTCAGAATCCTTGTGCATTCAAAAATTTCACTGGATTATTACAATTAATGTCTGGAAATGTAAACTGATATTTCCTACTGAGACACTACAACAAAATATATAAATAACTGGCTTAAAACCAATTTTTTTTAGGCGAAAATACAAGTGTGCCTAAGACTTCTGCACAGTACTGTATATAAGAAATTTAAAGCAGCAACTGAGTTGAAATAGGTGGATTTGTTTCACAGTGTACCATTATTTCACGAACAGAAGTCTCTCAATTAAAAAAATGGTATATGTAACAATAAGAAAAATTCAAAACCGGACAAATCTTTTGAAGAGTTTTAGATAATATATATAGCACACTGTGAAATGCTGTAGTCACCAGTTCTCATGTCAACATTAGTCATAACTATTCCTGTTGTAAATTGGGCCCAAATTGGCATACTAGCCTATAGGTGCTCTCAATAATCGATGTAATGTTTCACTAACAAAAAAGAGGAAAAGTCCATGGTATAAGGATGTTCATGCCATGGAAGGTCTGCTCGATAATAATAGCATTGTATAACAGCGGTTTGTGTGTGCTTGTAAGCACCTGATGTTTGAGAGAGCGGTTTTCAGCCTGTGCTGCTGCTAGTTGTCTCTCTGTTTCCTTGAGTTTCTCCTCTGTCTTCTCCAGTGAGCTGCGCAGAGATCTCATCTCATCCCTGTTCCCCACACGGTTATGACAGCTTTCCAGCAATGATTTCTAAAACAGGCATGATCAACATCACATCATATGCATGAATACAAAGGTCGTCTCTAAAAGCATGTGTTTATTCTGGCAGAAAAGTTTATTTCTAATGTGACATTTAAATGTTGACCAGTCTAAGCAGGTTCAATACAAACAACATCTAGAGCTTTCTCTGAAAAGACCTTTGTCAAATGGCAGTGACTGACTGTATTGATCATGTACCTGCAGATCAATGTTTGCTGATAAGAGGGAGCTGTTCATCTGGTCAAAGCTGTCCATAGCTGCACTTCTCGTCCTCACCTCAGACTCTAGCAAACGCTTATGAGAGTTGGCCGCCTGGTACAAACACAGTCAGCACATTGAGAACTTGTCATACCACTATAAAAAGTCTGACACAGTAAGCCATTGAGGTAGTTAATATTATTGGGTACAATTACATCTCTCTGGAATACTGATCGGTTAATCGTGACATTGAGTAACTGAAATAAGGACCTACTTTCATGTCGCTCATATCACGACTCGAATCTCAATTCATACAAATGAAACTACCACCATTTTCATAGATGGGAAGAGAGTGGTTTAAAGATAATTAATAAAAATTTCGATAGAGAAACCATAAGATCTTTTCCTCAGTTATGTGATAAGTTTACATTGAGATCTAATGATCTCTTTAGATATTTACAGTTACGAAATTATATCACAACTCATAAACATTGGGACATAATTAAAAGATCTCCAACAAATGTTGAAAAATATTTGATCAATATCACCGAACATGATCTACCTACTAAAAATCATACAGCTCATATTTATGGGAAGTTAATGCAGGATCAATCTAAAGACATGTTTCATATAAAAATAAATTGGGAACTAGAGTTAAATACTGTAATAGAGGATGAGATGTGGACAAATACAGGGGTTGGACAATGAAACTGAAACACTGGTCAATGTTGGAGGTTTCACATCTACATGCCTGGTGGCCAATCTTCAGAGTGAAGCACGGGTGGATCAGTGATGGTTTGTGCTGCAATATCATGACAATCCTGACTGTGTTTGATGGACACGAGTCAAAAATCATGAGCTGGAGGATCATGAGCACCTGATGCTCAAACTGCGTATCTGCATGATCATGCACCAACACACACAAGACTTGTGACAGAAGGGTTTGATAAAGATGAAAGTGACGTTGAACATCTCCCATGGTCTGCACAGTCACCAGATCTGAATATTATTGAGGTGTCAGAAAACGTTTTCCTCCACCAGCATCATATAGTGACCTGGACACTGTTCTGGAAGAGGAACGGATCATAATCCCTCTGGTCACTGTGAAGGACTTCGATCTGTCATTCCCAAGATGAATTGGTGCTTTATTTGGATGCAAAATGAGGCCCTCACCATCCTAATAAATGATTGTGTTGTAAGACCAGGTGTTTCAGTTTCATTGTCCAACCCCTGTATATGCGCTGGCTGTCATAAGGGTATTAGCAGTCAAATGTGGAAGAAATTTGATTGGAAAATGAAAATGAGATTCTTCAGAGTTCCACTGGTGGTTGCCAAATTTGACAGTACTTCGCCATTCTCACAATGCTGGATACTGTAGATTGTGGGATGGTGGGGGACTATGTGCATAGATATTCTGGGAATGCCCCAAAATACAAGTGTATTGACAGGGGGTTAAGAGAGAAATTGCTAAAGGCCCAGATTTTTTCTCGCTAGATGGTTTCCCCCCAGATCTGTTCAGTAAATCCCACTTATTTGAATTGCATATATTGTTAATGGCAGCTAGGAAGATAATCACTGTGAATTGGATGAAGGTGCATGTACCCACTGTGACAGAATGGACACAGACAGAAACAGATATACATATTTGAGAAGATGACTGCAGTTTAAATCTGACATTTTTCGTCCATCAACTGTTCAATTACCAACATTTTTAAAATATCTTCCTTTGTGTTTAACAGAAGAAAGAAACTTATAAAGGTTTGGAACAACTTGAGGGTAAACTATCCCTTAAAAGACAGAGGGTCACACACCACCAGACTTTTCAAGTCGTTCTGAAAACAAAGTCATGCAGAAAGCTGCACTTTGTTGCTAGGAGACACATGAAAATAATCTTGTAACCATCACACACTATGCAATTTTCTGTCAAATCTGACAAATGGAAGACTGACCCTGACTTCTGACAACAGTATCGATAAAAATCTGTGCAAAGAGTCTAATCTAATGTCTTCCAACCTTTAGAACCTGGGAGGACATCAGTATTAATAATAATGTAATATTGTTGCAGTGTTTGTCTTATTGCTAGGCTGAATGTTTTGTACATTGAAAAGGACTCATTTGTTTAGAAATATATTTATTTTTCTCGTTATTATTACATAAAGTAATTCCAACTCAAATACTGAATGCCCACAAATATTCATTTATTTGCAGAGTAGCTGTATGTCAAGTGAGCCTGTCATTTACAGGTACATTATAATCCCTTCCTTAATACCTTGTCATGCAGCATTTAGCTCACCTTTAATTCCTGAGATAATTTTTGCACTGATTGTTGCATCCCTCCAAACTGACCATACATCCGCTCTCGTACTTTTTCCAAAGAGTCACGTACCTTCAAGGACAGAATAAATACATTATCTGCTTGGATGTACATTCCTGAAGAACATCAAGTATCTGCTAATAACGATTTAACCTTACAGTTAGCTAGGTACCAAAAGAAAAGCCTCTCGCGCTCACCTCTCTGATGTACCTCATCTCATCCCTCAGGTGACTGGCAGACCAGTCTCGTGACGTCACTTCCTGTTGGTGGTTGGAGCCCGTGCTGTGCGCCACACCATAAACTCTGGGCCCGTGCTGAGCGAGCTGTTCCCTATTGATGCCATTGGTCACAGGCGGCTGGGGGAACAGGACCACAGGGGTCAGATTTCACCTTGTGGATGTTTTTAAAAGGAGAGTGCCACTGTTGTGTTCACAGGCTTGAAGACCAATGTCACAGCTCTGTCTATATATGCCTACTAGAGCATCCTGGTTAAGATATAAGAGCGAGACTTTTGCTGTTATGGGTGTATATTTGTGAAGTTTTATCATTGCTGCTGAGTGTTCACTTCACAATGAGACAGTCAGAGTCAGTCCTAGACAAGGGTGTCATATTTCTGCATCCCAGTCCAAAAGAATTAAAAATCCAACTTTTTTCCACCTGCTAGTTTGACCAGCAATATGAAAATTAACTTGAAATTTGGAATGCTGTTGTGTTAACATTATCCAGTGAAAGTACATTGAGAAAATATTTCTCTCATGACAATGCCAAGGGGAAAGCAAAATGCCATAATAGCATTCCCTCTGGGCAAACTACAGGTGAGAAGCTTTCGCTCAAGGGCAAAGTGCTCAGCGATCAATGGCCTTGCAATTCATTCTGATTCTGCTGCAGGATTCTAGGTCCTGGGAACTTTCCACACTGGGTTGTTTATGTCTCTAAGATTTAGTGTCTAAAGGAGTCATATTTCATGTTTTGCAAGCCTTGAGAAAGTTCTTTTGTGGTGTTTAAGAAGTGAACATGCATTTTACTGTGCAAAGAATGCCCTGAAGCCAAATTGTACAGATAACACTGTTCAGTGCTTGCTTCGCAAATAATAACACACCAACACAAATATCTTTTGGGAAACCAGCACCTGTGTTTTAATCACTATCATAGGTAAAATAACTCAAATAATTTTACCAGGTGGTACAAAGACATTCAAACATATATAGAATTTTTTTTTTGTAGTCTATTGTGTTTGAAAAGCAAAATATAATGGATCCAGTGGAAAATACTGCTGCTAACATATACAATATAGGTGTAAAGTTTCAAATGTTTTTAAAAGACAACTATTATGCTCACCAAGGCTGCATTTATTTAATCGAAAATATTTTCTATTTTAATATATTTTTAAATGGAATTTATTCCTAAAACATTGTTGAATTTTCAGCATAATTACTCCAGTCTTCAGTGTCACATGATCCGTCAGAAATAATTTTAATAAACATTTATTTTTTTGTGGCAAACATGTAATATTTGATTTAATATTTAACACAAATTAGCCTTTGGTGAATAAAAGGCTATACATAAAAAAAAAAAAGTAAATTAAATAAATCTTTTTGACCCCAAGTGTTTGAACAACGTATGGTGATCATAATAGGAATCATATGATTAATCTTTAATAGATAAAAAGTAATAGACATTTGGGGCGTTTGTGTGCTCGGAAGCTGTCATACCTTTTCTTCTTGTTGAGGTGATTCTCTCCCAGGAGGTCTTTCTCTCTGCATGAGCACATTTTTCTTTTTCCGGGAACCATTGACCAATTTCTCCCCTGCGATGTAACACATGGTATCTTTATAGGGTTATCAAATTTTTCAGACACATATTGAGGCTTGGGTTGATATTTAGAAAAGTAATGTTGCGTTCACAAATAGTTGAGGAAAAGGCATTTTCAGACATCACAGGTTGTACCCTTGCTAGATGTATTTGTGCAACAATTCTTAAAAAGGCTCAGTCTTCCTGTTTTAAATAAACCATATTCCATCTTTTACATGGTGCCGTTTTCACATTGTACTGAGATGAAACAACAATAATGAATTCCAGCTGTGATCTGGGTGTGGCGTTCCCTTTGCTCTTCTGAGGACATAACTTCTCAGAACTGTAATCTCATTCATGTCATGACTACACCCCCTCAGGGCTACTCTCCAAAACAAAGCACAGAGCTTCAGCCTTCTCACTGACAGAGACTGAATTCTGTTTCGGCAAACATGAGAACAGTTCTTCATTAGCAAAGAGGATCAGACGTTGAGAATGCTGGATAAATGTTTTGCTCTGATTCTGACAGACAGGGAGAGATGTGTGGAGAGTGCGTGGAGATAAGATAGAACCAATGATGCCAGTGTTATCATGGCCTTCTGCGCTGGACTTCATAGAACTTGACAGATAATCCACAAAAACAAGCCCATGAGAGTTTAACGTACTCAAAGAAGAGAGAGAAAATTTAATAGTTGAACAGAGGACCTCCTTTTTTGGCCTTATGTGTAGTCATATGAGTTATTGCAAAAACGTTTGGGAATCATTTGATGGATTTCCCTTTGGGGTGGCCATCCTGATACAGTGCAGCCTCGAGTGCCTTTTTCCTTTAATAAAATGATTACCTCATAAAGTATTAAAGGGAGAGTTTGCTTTAAAATTACAATTGTCACCAATTCCTCAACCCTCATGTTCGTTCCAAACTTTCATTCATCTTTAAAAGACAAATTAAGATATTTTTAATCAAAGCAGATTTCTATCCTATTAAAAGTCTATTCCTTTAAAACGTTGATGCTTCAAAAAGATAATAAAATTGTAAAAAAAAGTTCACAAATGCATCACAAAATAAAGACATTCGTCATTTGTGTCTTATGGATAAATTAAAGTCTTAAGGATAATAATAAAACACTAAGGACCATACTTATGCTAGAAAATACAGTTCCTGGTATAAACACTTCCTCCAGAGAGTATAACATTTCACAGAAATGCTTTAAGCATCTAACAATACAACTGCAGACAACATTAATAAAGTGCAGCTGCATTAAACTTTCATGCTCTTTTTGACAATATGTCTGTGCAGAATATAAATATACTAATATAGCACTTTGCATCTGCCATCTTAGCGTGTTTTCCCAGTTCCATATTCTATCCTGCTCACGTAATTTTAATGATTAAATGGCACACTATACACTGAGGTCTATTGTTGTTGTATAAAGATGTGCTGGAGGGTATAAACTCAATCTATTTCCATGCAGTGAGTATTGTTGGTAGAGCTGCGCACCCTGGCTTTGCTGAGACCAGTTATGTTGTCATTCTTTGTTGTATAGCTAAATGTTTTTATTGTAAATACTGGTGCAAATTTCAAGCCTTCCTGTAATCCAACAGCTGTAAATCGGGCAATCCAGGCCACAGGTAGATAGTATCCAATGGAGGATAGGATTACCACACACACACACACACATCTTAATTTTGCAGTGGATTCTGGTCTTTGTTAAGGCAGTAATAGAATATCTCACTTAAATGAAAAGTTCTGCTCTTTACACTTACTCGTACTCTTCCCTCTCCTCATTTTGTCTTCCATTGACCTTGTTTCACTTTTGTCCATTTACATGTATGTCACCAATTATGTTCTAAAGAATTACATTTCAAAAACTATTGAAAGTCAATGCAAAATCCCTATGTGAAACCTGACCTCACTAAGATACTTAAATAACTGGTTAATGTTAACACGAAGGCTAAAGAAAAGTTTTATATTCTCCAATATGTTAACAAAATATAAAACTAATTTATATGCATCTTTCCTCTTTCAACTACATGCAGCAGCTTTCTGTTGGCCAATATGATCACCTTGAACACAAAAACCCTTGAACCTTGAAATCTGCATGGGGAAACCTTTTGCCTTCACTTGAAATTCGCAATCGCCAAATTCCCAAACTAACTGGCCATTGGCAGCTCATCAGGCAGGCCTGGGTTTTGTGTATTGACGCTGGCCCTTCCCATGAGGCGGACACTGATAAGCCCATCAACAAGCCTTTTTTGTTGGCTGAGCTCCTGGATTTCTATTTCTCATTAGTGTCTGGGCAACGAAAGTTCCCAAAGCAGCTCCTATCAGAGACCAAACAGGGCGGATATCTGTTGAACTTCAAGGACTAAGAGCTGTAGGGTGCAAGTTCCAGGCCAAGGTACAGATAAAAACTCTCATGAACCTGCAGACACACCTCTCTTGACTTATTTGTTAGTAAATCACTGTCAATAGAAGGCATATAATAGCATTTACTGTCAAATACACATATTGATTTGTCACACAGACTAACCTGTATCTGTAAACAAGCTCAAAATTAACTTCACCTCCCTTGGTAAATAGGTGTTTTAATTCCATGAGCTTTGTGACTCTGACCTTTGGGGGCCCTTCAAGGAGATTTATAAGCCTACCGGTAACTTGTTTCTAAACATATTGGCTTGGTAAGTAAAGTGACGTTTAACTATGAAATCTTTACATATAGTTCCAAGAATGGGAGTGAGCGGCCAATAGTGTCCTAATGGCGGCCTAATAGCTACGTGCATATCTGCATGTGATTTTATCAGGATAGGTGCCTGTCATGCTACTGGCAAGGCAGTATGGATCTGTGAAGCAAAAAGGAAGTGATGGGTCTAGAGAAAAGACATTTATCTATGGCATTTATCTCTCTGAAACAATGACTCATAGACAGTTTCTTTCTGAAAATGTCCCCTTTCTGTAATTCAATCTGTCACACACTTAAAAGGTAAGCCTAAAGTAAATCCTTTACAACATAATTATTATTATCTGTCAATTTTTCTACCTTTTTGCCATTCAACTATATATATGATATATCTTCTATTAATTTTTGGAAGCATTTTTGGATTAATTTGATCGAAAGTACTGTAAAACAGTACTATTGTGAAATATTAAAACTATATTTTAAAATTAGTGTGATGGCAAGGCTGAATTTTCAGCAGCAATTGCTTCAGCAGCAAAAGTGTCACATGATCCTTCAGAAATCATTCAAATATGCTGATTATATTCTAATATGCTTATTACTAATGTTGAAAACATGATGAATTTATTTGAAATAAAAAATGGTAAAGATCTTTACTGTCACACTTAATCAAATTAATGCATCCTTGCTAAATAAAAGTATGAATTTCTGTAGTGTACATTCATTTTTCTGTACTGTTGTTGCTTTGTTTGTATTCCTCATTTTCTATATAATGTGAAAAAATATATATATTTTAAAATATTTGATAATGTCATGCAAATGGAGGAAACATGCCAGGAACCACTATAGGACCACAGACCCCGAGTTTTAATGCGTCATAACCTGAAGAAATCAGTAATTTATGTAATCGTGTTGATTTTATCCTGTTATCGAGCCATCATTACCATTTGAGGGGCTAGCCAAACAGACGGAAGATGTCAAAGTCAGGGAAAAGAGGAAGTGTATTTAGTATGACATGAAGAGATGGTGAGCGCCAATCTGTCTGGCTGTACTAAAAAAATCCTAAAATGATACTTACAGAGCTGCGGTTTCATTCTGGGTTTTAGGATTGTCCGCCTCGGGCCGGAGGGTTAATCTGAGACGCCTGATTCTCCTCTGGTGGACAATCGTCACAGATATAAACAGGAAAAACAGACAAACAAACAATGATTAGTCACAAACCATGTTTATTTTAGGCATACAATCTGTGATTGACATCACAAGATTAAACGCAATTTCGCTGAAACTAAAACAAAAACTTCCAAGTCCAGTCATAGATAACACTTATCTGATCCAAGAAATGTCACGCATGAAAAGAATAAAAAGGCAGCTGAGACTGATAAAATAACAATACTGTGCCCATATAAATGCTTCAATGATTAACCACTTCAGATGTGGCTGTCTATTCATTTCATATCAATAATTACTACAGTCAAAAATGTGGTTCTCAGCGTTTTGATGGCCTCTACGCTGGCTAGCATCCTCTGAGAGGGTGTCAGTTGATTAGCTGTAAGAATGTCTCTGAATGGCAGCTGACCGCAGCGACAGCGGCTGAGCGCCAGGCCCTGATAAAATAAACATGACAGGGCCCTGCCTCCCAGGACAGTGACTCTTATTACAGGCCCTTCTCTGAACAACACAACGCACATCAACAGCGCACGATTAGCCTAGATGTGGACAAGCCATTAGGGTTACAGACACAGAGGACTGAGAATGAACAAAACCAAGACAAACATAAACACCTCATTGAGAATCAGTTACAGTCGAAGATCCACAAGGAAACCAAGTTCAAAAGAGCAAGAAAACATTAAGCGAGCTAAAAGTACTATTCACTAGTGTATCCTACCTCATTGAGGTCTGGTAGCTCTGTAGTGGTGGTGGTGGTGGTGCGAATGGCACCAGTCATTCCATTTTTGCAGCATATCTCCTTTCACTGTCCAAGTCACACATCCACACAAACACTATCCACGTCTGCGCCCACCAGATGCAGGCAACACACCAAAACAGGATAAACCTCAGTGTGTGTGAAAAGAGATGGGGGGGAAATTCCCTTCAACAGCTTTGCCAGAATTCCTTCCCCAGATAGAGACAGAGAGAGTGAGAGAATCAGGAGGAAAAAGAGGCTCAGTATTCCAATGTGCAGAGGTCAGTAGAAACACAGCCCTCCAGTGTGCAGACAACTCCAGAGTGACAACGTCCCATATGAGACTCCTCCTGACTGAGAGAGAGAGAGAGAGAGAGAGAGAGAGAGAGAGAGAGAGAGAGAGAGAGAGTGTCAGTCTTTCAGTATCTGAGCTGGCTGCGTAAGTCTAGTTTCCCATCAGACCCGTTGAACCACATTTCACCTGTGTGCGTTCTCCAGCTCCCAGAACTGTAGCCGGGCTGCTTTCATAGGGTGGGGTTGATGGCATTGGGGTGGAGTCCTTTCTATTTCTACTCTGGAAGGAGTTATATCACTTTTGATTGTAGTGTGATGTGTTGATGATTATGCATAGAATAATAGTGGTGGATTTAAATTTAATTTAATTTAGCAATTGGATCAGAACAATGTGAAGTAGGGAAAAGAAAGAAAAAAGCATTGTATAATGGTAATAATGTGTGATTATTTCAAATCATGTAATCACGTGATAAATAACTCAAAAATGTAAATTCTAACATAATTTACTACCCTTGTGTCATTCCAAACCTGATTGACTTTCTTTCTCTGTGGAACATATTTTGAGAAATGTCTGCTTTTTTGTCCATATAATGGAAGTCATTGGTCGCCAACAGTGTTTGATTTACAACATTCTTCAAAAGTATCTACTTTTTGTTTCTTGCAGGAGAGAACAAAGTCATACAGATTTGAAAATAACATGAGGGTGAGTAAAATGAGTCCAGCAGTAGTGCAACTGTTAAAAAAGTATGTTTGATGATAGTATGGGTTGAGTACCCATGTTGTCATGTGACCAACCCAGCATCAGTTGCATAGCGTCATTGCCATTTATTATTCTCCTGTAGCCTCATGAGATTATCAAGTGTTAATTATATGCTCACTTCAGAATCCCTACATACATAGTAGATAATCTGGGTTGTTTTCACCTATAAATACTATGAAAACTACTCTTCTACCATGGTGTTTTTCACCTACTATACAGTAAGGAAGTTGGCATATTCTGATGCAATTAAAATGTAAATTTTGGGCGGAACTTGACCCTTTAATTTTTTTATTCTTTTCTAATTTTGTTCAACACCAATTGATGTCACAGACAAACAGACTGCACAGCAGATGCCTTCAACTTTGCCCATGAAATCTTTTATCTGTGTGATTTTGTTTGCTTAACATATTTCAATGTGCGCAAGTTGTAGGTCAATCATTAAATTTAGAAAGCAGATAGTCTACTACATGACGCAGTGTAATCATTAACCCTCCATATTTATGAGATTCACCCCATGGAAAACACATACAGGTTGTAAATCTCATGTCTAATGGCTTTTTCCCCATGAAAACACAGACCTGCCCCAATGTAATCTTCATCGCAGGGATAAATGGGGTTGTTTTCAGTGACAAACAATCTTAGCAATATGACAAAGGTCTCCACATATAGAAACCCATGAGCAAGACGATCAGATCAAGCTGCATGTGAAAGGTCACAGGGATTATGTTTCATGCCTTTCATGATGGAAAATAGGATCCCTGTTGGAGTGGTATCCTACTTGGAGGAGGTCTGCTAGTCCCATTCAGTCATAATAGTGCTCAACTGAAGAGGTACACCAGTGAATAGATGACTCCAACTCCAGCAAGGGCTTCAGAATAAGCAAATTTACTATATATTTTAATTTACTTAGATAATTTACTCATAATCATTTGTTAACAATATTAATTCATTAATTCAATGAGCTCATTGTTTTCTGCCATTGTTAGCTAACTGCGTGATTTGTATTCATTTCAGAAAAGCACAATTTAGAAACAGCCAACTCTGATAGCACAACACTAAATTGTAATAGACACATAAAAGTAATAAAGAAAAAAAGGTATTTGGGTTCATCACTGTTTCTGCCTACATTTTCGGTGCTGTTGTGTTTTATGACTAGACAACTGAATGAATGAATGAATGACACACTTTTTATTTACAAATATAAAATATATACGACCTTGACAACAAATTTTTTTTTTTCAGAAGACGTAGTCGTGTGCGCGGATCGAATTAACTTATGCCGTTTTCATGCCTACAATTTCTGTTTAGCATGTTTGCTTTCTTCTATACGGTAGGCCTATATTTCGCGGTTTAGATCCCTTGTGTGTTGGCGTACTTACGTTTTAAATCATGTTCACTCACATATGAGATGACTCCAGTCATAAGAGATGACTCCAGTCACATAGGAGATGACTCTAGTCAAAACTTTGTATTGTTGTTGGGCTATGTGCGTTGTGAAGGCTTCTTCCGTCTTGAGACATGACCAGCTACTGTTCTTTATCACCGCCCATTATCGGACGAACAATTTATACACATAAGAACATGATATCAGAGTTTTAAATTCAAACATTTTAAAAGAGAACGGTTTCAACCAATGAGCAATTAAGCTGTGTCGATATTTTTTTTTTAATTTTTGTTTTGAGAAGGCACATGAATTAAAACAAATGAATAAAGCAAAAATGCTATGTGTCAGTAGAAGTCCATGGTGTTCAAAATCAGTTCGGTATAAACAAATTACTGATTACAAATTACTAACTTTAATACTTCTGTTTTATTTTAATATAGCAATAAATTGTCTGGCAATTTTGGCAGGAGACCACTGAATAGGCCTACTTTAATGAAAATAGCTTGTGAACCGTGCTCAAAATAGGCTACACAATGCCTGATTTAAATTAAATGGCTTTAGCTACATCAATTATTCACGGGAACTATTGACTGTTTTTAAAGAACAACATTACAGCATTTTCCTGGCTGTGGGAGCTTTTCCACATTATTGCTAAAACAAGATAGCCTATGTCAGATATATCCTCCACTCCCCAATCTGTCTTCCTCACACCATGTGACATATTATTCAAGTTCAAATGCATCATTACCTACAACACAAAATGACAGGTAAATGGTAGGCCTAAATGGACTGGACTGGACAAAATGACAGGTAAACATAGTTACTTCCATCCATCCAGCTCACCTCACATAGTTTATGTCTAGAGTGCACCCAGTTAATAAGGAAAAGAAAAAGTGCAAAAAAATTTCTGCCTCATTGTGTTATTATGTATTGTCACCTTGCTTACCTGGTCTTACTAGAAGACCTGGATTAGGGTGCAGATCAGAAATATTTCTGAGATGAGATGAGGAGCAACAACAGGAAAAGGAAGAAAAACAGATAGGGTGAAAAAAGGAAGGAAGACAGTCTGCAAATAAAGTGTGCTTAGATGTTATGTACAGAGAAGAGGAGTAGAACTAAATCATGATGTCGCCTATTACAGATACATTTAATTTTTTTAAAAGGAATCTTATTCAGAGAGACAGACATTTATGATTTGACCATAGAAAGAGATCTAAATGTGAATATTAGGAGCAATTCCGTCTTGTTGAGGTTGATTCCACCATTTTGGTTTGGTGGGTTCGCTGTAAGTTACATTTTCCCCAAATTTGTGGGACTACACTTTTTTCTGTTTTCCTTTTTGCAATCAACACATGACTAATCCTGCCTGAAATAATGGTGTCTTATTGTAGTGTTCCCAGGTTTTAACATGATTAGTTGAGCTGTATTAGAAGCTAAACATGTTATGTAATGTCACTACATTCACTTTCAAACACACATTCAATAGATATATCAGAAAAGTCGACTAAAAACAACAAACCTAAGAAGTCACCTGAATGGTTTTGTAACCAACAACGTGTATTGTTTAGCCAGCACAACTGCTGTTTCGGAATAATTGCCTTGACCCGTACAGCGGCTTCACCTACGGCTGACAGGTGAGTAATTACAGCAGTTTGACTGTCTTACAACATCTTACTCTGTGATGATGTCCATACAAAGATTGAGCTCTGAGAACTGGTTATTTGACATTTATAAGTACTTGTGTGTCCTGTTTTCACAGATTTTTTTGTGTCTGCTTACACAAATTTAGCTTAACAAGCACTACCGAGGTCAGTATGATATTTCTAAGAAGACAATAATACTTCTTTTCAGCTTGATGCATTAAATTGGACAAAAGTAACACATATCATAAATGCTGCTTCATTTGAACTTTCTATTCATAAAATAATCCTAAAAAAATGTATCACAAGAATTCACACAAATATTAAGCAGCACATCTGTTTTCAGCATTTATAATTATAATAAATGTTTCTTGAGTATCAAATCAGCATATTAGAATGATTTCTGAAGGATCATGTGACATTGAAGACTGGAGTAATGATGCTGAAAATTCAGCTTTGCCATCATAGGAATGAAGAATTATATTTCAAAAAATAATATATATATATCAAAATGTGTTGGCATGCAAATACAAAATCAATACAATGGTTCAAGAAAAAAGCATTGAATCCAAATAAGTATAAATGTGGTGAGAAAATAGAAAACATGAGAGTGAGGGAAATAAAACACAGAGAGGCAAGAGAAAGTCCTGTGCTCTGTTTACTCTCTTTTTGTGACTCTCAAGACCCAATAAAGATGTGGACGTCCCACTGAATGAGCAAAAAGAGATGTAAATAGGTGAGTTTGAAATATAAAAGGTGCTTTGACGGCCAAACCACTTCCTGTTCTCATTCAGACTGGCGATGGTCCAGCCCTTAATAGAGCCTGTCTTTTACGGGTCACTGGACACCATTCAGGATTCATTAGTCTGCTCATTATACATTTTTTCTGCCGCTAGGGACATGCCTCTTTGATGACTGTTCAGTCAAGTACTAATATTGTTTGTCTAGTCTAGCCTATTTATTAATAGTGATGTTTGATATAACAATATTGGCAGTTTATCAGTACAGTCCCCATGTACTTTTACTATGTACTTAATATAGCAATCAGAATAATTGGGTTACAAATAGTTAACCCTAAACCTACTCTTAAACCTAATCTTTAGTTACCTTATATTACCAGTACTTTCTTGGATAAGTACACTATAAATATGCATACTATAAAATAAAGTGTTACCAAAATATCTTAGTCAATATAGGGGCCCTTTGAATATTGTGTTTGACAATGGGAGCCCTCAAGTCAAAAAGTTTAAGAATCATTGTCCTAAGAAAACTTACTGTAAATATGCATACTTCTCTGTACTTTTGGAGCAACAGACTCAAATTATATTTGAATTTGTGTGGCTTATTAAGCAAAATGTGTTTCTTTTATGTAAAAAGCAACCAGACTTTTAACTTTTTAAAACACCCCTCCCAACATATTTTAATAGCAGTGAGACTTCTGAAAAAGCACAATTCACACTTTTTTGTATAATTTTAAAAGGCATGCAATCTGTCTGTATATAATGATCATGAAAGCTAAGGTTGTCTGACTACCAGATGGTGTCATTATAATCTGTTTGAGTCAGTTCCTCAATTATACTGTGATTAATGGCCAGTAAAGCTGAGGTCATAGTCTGAGCAGCAGGGTTGTGAACTTTTAATTCAATGCCATAAGAAAAATAGGTTTTACAGTTATGTATTATTACATTTCAGTGCTTTGAAAACATTAGGTCAGGCCTAAATGTTTTCAGCACATTTTTTGTTTTGTTTTAGCTATACCAAAGATTGTATTGGCCTAATTCAATGTATACAATTTGGGTTGCAAATAAATAATTGTAAATAAATCTATTATGTATTTATTATTATTTTTTATTATTATTATTTTTTTACAAACAATGTCATGGTTGTGAACTTGGGCAGCCTACGTGTGTTGACCTTGTTTACAATTTCAAATCTGCACTACCGCTAACTGACCGGAAGAGGCCAGTAGATAGCTGTCATTCATTCAAAAAGTAACGTGTTTTAAATACGACTCAAATAATACTAATACGAATAGAAACATTCTCTCTGTGTGTGTGTGTGTGTGTGTGTGTGTGTGTGGAGAGAGAGAGAGAGAGAGAGAGAGAGAGAGAGAGAGAGAGAGAGAGAGAGAGAGAGAGAGAGAGAGAGAGAGAGAGAGAGAGAGAGAGAGAGAGGGGAGTGAGCTTGGAATTTCAGGAATGGATCTTCACTACAGCGTACAGCCCCGCCTTGGCTTGATGAGTGTTGGTTTTCCAAGAATCAGACTAGTGCTCCTCTCATATCAGGAGTTTATTCGTTTGTTTGCTGTACAGATTGGCATTACAGAAATATTAAACTTTAGAATCCTATTTTATATGTTTGGTAACCATGGCAATTTCAGTTAGGACCTCATTTAGGACAAAAGCAACAAAATGGCATTTTTTTCAGTGCATAATCTTATCTTAACGACAGATAGGAAAAGGGTATTACAGAAGCATTCTAACTCCACAAAAAAAAAAAAAAAATCATAAAAACGGTCTTAACTTTAGGACAACCCCAATGGTGTCCTGAACTTCAAATTTATTTGAAAGCCAACTGTAAAAAAAAAAAAAAAAAAAAAAAAAAAAACATAATAATAGCCCTGTCTGAGAATGGCACCACATTTATTAATGATACAAGATGAAGAACACCGATAATTGATGGTGGAACAGCACGAACACCCAGGAATAATTTAAGGAATAATTACAGACTCCAATGAAACAAAAGGATTAGGCTTTGCCTTTTCTACCAAGCTTATCAAAACGAAAAGCACTTATTCTTGTTTCTCTATTTTAATCTCTAGAGTTTTCCCGTTTTACTTCACAGCAGCTGTTTGCTAAGTTTTTGTTGGTTGCCTGGTAACAGTCCTGAGAGTTGATTACCGAACTCGATTGAGGGGTTTAAGATTTCCTACAACAGAAACAGAAAAGATGAGATTTTGTATAAGTTACGAATTCTAAATCAATTTAAGATTTGCTCTCTAATACGATCTTGTGACAAATCCTAAATTAAGTGAATTTTCAGATCTTAAATTAAAGATAGAAGGTTTCTGTAATATGCCCCCACATATCGACAACAGCCTAGCCCTAGACTAGAGGATTTGAGGGAGTTCAGACTTCAGGCCTGGCCTCTTCGGTGCTGCTCAGCTGTATTGACATTCAGTCCTCTCAACATTGGGGGAGGCATTTCTCTTTTTCTCTGCTATTCTAGAGGAGCTCTATGAGTTCGGTTTCTCTGGCTAAAGCCACAATAGGACCAGTTGAGCAGTGGTTCTCAACTTCTCAGTATTTCAAGCCCCTCCAGTCTATGTATGTCAGTTAATGTTGTACATCTTTATTTATTTTGTAGTGTTTACAAATTAAAATGTAAAAATATATTGAAATAATTTCCCCTTTGAAGTTTACAGAGGCCCCCTGCCCTGCAGTTATCAAACCTGCTTCAGTCAGCTGGTTCAGGTGTGTTTGATTAGGGTTGGAGTTTAACTCTACAGGACAGTGGGCCTCCAGGAGCAGGGTTGAAGACCTATGGACTAGAAGATTGAAAAAATATGCAAGGCCAGAAACTAATTTCATGCATAAGAATGACACTGTTGATAGGAATTTGCTTCTATTATATTTTAAACTATACACTCTGTACACAACTGGACAAATAAGAAAAGCAAGGAATGAAAAACAAGCAGAGCATCACGGGATTAACTGTGGAGTTCATTTCTTTTTGTGTTTTTTAAATGTAGATGTTTATAAAGAGGTAGGAGGCAGGATTCATTTTTGAACCTTAAAAAAAAGACGCACTAATGACTAATAACAATGCTTTTTGTTCCATTAAACAACATATAAGCACCAGACACACAAAGAGTTCACTTCTACATACAGTGCAAATCATCACAGTGTCCAAAGGGTGATTGTCAGAACAGTAATATACAATGTTTGCATAAGGAAGGTCATATCTTCTCTTCCACCTCTGAAACAGGCACACAGATGCTTTCACATTTGAGCAGGTACATGGCAGCATCCCATGAGTGGCATAAAGGTTTAGAGAAACCAGTTATTAATGTTTTCTATAATACAACAGGCTCATACGATTTGATCCATAACACTGTTTTGTGTTTCAGAAAGGAATGAAAGCTCCATAAATGTGTCAGTACAATGTAACATTTCAGGTGTACAGATTGATGCAGCCAGTTGGAAGAGAGCACCTCTGCACATTTTCAAGCTGCTTATGTCTGGAATAATAATGAAAATGAATTGAAAATTGACAGAAATTAAAGCAGCTTCATATGAATATAAAAATAACATTATATCTGCTTGTTCATTAAGTAAAAAAAACCTTGGCCTGTAACTGTTTTTATGTTGAACAAAATTCCCTCATACATACTTCCCTTACTATGTACTACATGAATTTTCTTGAAAAATATCTGTCGGTCCTTCACATTCCAGATAGTTAAATAACAAATGGCATTTTTGCATAATTTAAAGGCTGTTTATGTAAGTGTATTTAGTGGAACTGCAGAGTTAAGAAAAAGAAAGAAAAAAAAAGAACAGAATTGAGAAACATTGTATTTAACGCAGATATACAGTGCTATACAGTTTCCAATAGGGTTGAACACAAAAGATTACTTGTACAAAAATCTGGCAAAAAAACAATCATAAAACAAAGGCATTGGATAGGGTTCATGGTTACATGACACTGTGGCAAAGTGTTTATAACAGCACAAATACATATTTTCATCTTTCTTTATATCTCCTCCTCAGTTTCCAGTAGTTTTCACCGAGAAATTGGAGATGAAGGCATCTTGGCTGCTGGAGCGCTTGTAGCCTGATGAAGAGCTGAAGTAGGTCTCGCCGTCAGTGCTGATATCATCGTCGTCATCATCATCATCAGCATTCAGGACTGGTGCAGAGTTGTTCTTCCGTCTTTGGGGGTAAACAAAAATCAGCATTTTTAGTTAGACGAAAGGATGCGAGCATAATTTTCTATATGCTTTTTTACATTTTCAACATTTTTTAGAGTGTAATGTTGCCGTTTGAGCATGAAAATGGTTTTTAAAAGTTACAACGATTCTCTTTGTCAGTAAGCACCATTTCTGAAATGCCTCGTTTGCAGTCTCTAGGTTTTTTTTCCAGGAACGTACACACATCGTAATTTAACGAATTCCTGTACAAGGCATTTTCAGATTAAGTTAGTAGTGTGTTGAAACCAAGCGGCAACATTCTTAATCGGAAAAATGAAGCCTACCCGGAAGTGCGAAAAACTGCAATACATCAAAAATCTGCTAGGGTGTGTTTTCACAGCATAAATTCATATGTTTTACAGTTTGGTCCTAAAGGACTTTTATTGTAATCTTCAATATGTTCCAGAGTGCCTGACAACTGTGAGGGGGAGAATCTTTTTCTAACTCGTTAGTTTAGATCGTATTTAGATATAAAATGTATGAGAAATAAGGGCGGTTAACTTTGACAGCTGATAACGGGCTGCACCGACTGAATTTGACTGTCTCGGCCATGATCTGACACATCATACTACCTCTGTATCCTTTCTGAACATTTGTATTTTGTATTTCCCAAGATTTTCCAGTATGGCGCCACCCAAACCCCCCATTAAACAGCCTCAAAACTGTTCTTTTTTTACAGTCTATGGTTGAAACCTGTGGTTATGGTAAGGGGCGTGACATTTTTGAAAGACACAGGAAGTGGTTGACCAATTACAACACACAGATCCAGCGACCAATCAGAGCACTTTGTGCTTTTCACAAGGAGACCCCAGAAACTAAATCAAGATTTGGAAAAAGTGTATGAAAGGTCCTCTTTAAACAAGTCCTGTCCATTGTTTGAATCTGCGCACAAGATTCAATCAGTAATATTTTAAATCAGGGGTCTCAAACTTAACTTAACTGGGCCGCTGGAGGTAGAGTCTGGGTCAGGCTGGGTATCAAGTATTCCACAAAAAATAGTATTCAAGTATTACAAAAAAGGAGCACAACTTGATCCTATCGTCTCAATCTTTATTATTAAAGTTTCTTCTGAAGTTGAGCTTTCCTGTACATGATTGGTTCTTCATGAGCTGTCCTTCTGACAGTTTAAGTTCATTTGACAAACTTTCTTTGTCTTTTCCTTGTACACACCTTTGTGATGCTTAATTTTACAAACATTATTTTACTTTTCCTTATAACACATCTTTGTGATGCTTATATTTGCTCATGTCCTTTTTATACAACATAATATGATATTGAATGTTTTTTTGGAAGGCCCTTTTCCATTTATTATACTTAAACAAATATTGCTTTTGAAATACAAATATTTGCAGTCATGTCTGCTGTCTTATTGAATTCTTTCTACACATAGTGTCTCAGGTAAACTACTGACTTTGCACAAATCAAAGCAAACCTTCTTATCAACCTGTTGGACACATATTACAAGCTCAAAATGATTATTCTCACATTGTTTATTTAGAGCAGGGATCTCCAACACGTTGCTCACGAGCTAGTAGCTCATGGCCTGATTGGTGGTAGCTCGCCAAGGGGCCTGTTCACATATCGTGCTCACATATTTTGCGTGCGCTCAAGTTAGTTATATCTGGCGTTATATCTGTAGGCGCGCGGCAAGCATGCTCATAATTGAAGCGACGCACTCATTTTTCCAGGCGCAGTATGTTTGTACTTCGCGGTTGTCTGACAAAAAACCCACCGTTTGCTGTCACCGAGACTATCTATGGTAGCCCATAATGAAGAAAAAAAAACGCGGCACACGCAACTACTGGCCGCACTAACATTTAACTTCAATGTCAAGTCGGGGGCCACAAAATATCGGGCTGCGAGTTTGAGACCCCTGTTTTAAATAAATAAATTCTCTAAATGTAAACATTCCTTTTTAAACTTTGATTTCAGTCAGACTAAAAGAATAAAAATGTAATGTAAATGCTTTTACAATTGGCTTCTAAATTATGTGCTTGCTCTGAAAGGCAGAGTTTATTAGATGTGTATTTAATCCTTCTATTACACATAGTAATAGCACATGGTACACGTCTACCAAATTGGCATCAGACGATGTTTACAGTAAAACATTGCGAGGGACGATGGCATCCTCTTATCGCCCAACCCTCATAACACTTTGGCCATGTTCATACAGCAGCAGAATACAGTTGTCATTCCTGTATTTGTACTTGATACAGTTACGTTCCACCCAGTTCAGTTATTTACAGGAGTGACTACAGCATTCTTGTCTGTCACGTCATACAGTGCGTGAAAGCCGCTTTGCGATGCACAAAACACGTCTACAGTGTGTTTTCATGTGTGTTTTCGGCACATAACTTAGTGACGTGGATATGTATCAAAAACCACAAGGGTCAGAATTTGTGTGTATTGCATGGTTACTGGTAAGAGAATACGGACATGACTCCCATTGCACGTTCATACAGACAGTATTTAAGTTGCTGTGTGAATGGGACATTTCAAGATTCAAACTAGAGCCAGACCGATATATCGGCAGACCAGATATTATCGGCCAATAATAGGCATTTTCCAAAATATTGGTGTCGGCAGTTATAATGGCCAATAAATGAATATTTCAAAAATAAAATAAAAATGGATGGAAACATGCTTGAATCATGTCATGAGTGTTGGAGTTGTATAGTTTGTCCACCAGAGGGCACTCTACACTGTCCCTGTTGGCAACACTCGTTGAGTTGGTCACGAGACATACATTGCTTGAATAACAATTTAAAGAACATCCCCATCAGTTCTCTTAACTCAAATAAGCATGTCAAAAATTTGTGACTATCATGTCCAGTTTTGCTGCTGTTAAATAAGCCGAGAGTGAAGCAGAATTAGCTAGTAATAGTTACGTTACGCTGTTACAGTGTAGTTTACTGACTGTCCTTTTAACTTTTGACAATGTGACTGAAGTATTTCTTTAATAGCGTGTGACCGTTATAGGAATGAGACGTATCATCTCTCCTTGGCCTGTTATATTGAAAATGTATGTTTTACACTTTGCAGTATGACGTTATCCATTGCTAAATTATGGCTCATCATAGACTAGCGAACCACAAAGCTAGCTAATGCCACTATCATCAGTCTGATATGTTGTGACAATAAAAAGAAAGTTTCTTTTAAAACGCATTATCATATTATTTTAGTTAAAACTCATACATAATTACAAATAACTAATGTTAGGGAAATATGTTAATGTTTTGTTGCGCGTTTCTGCAAAAAAATTTAAATAAAAAAAAATATCGGCTGATATATCGGAATATCGGATTTTAAAACCCAAAAATATCTGTATCGGTATCGGCCTTCAAAATCCTTTATCGGCCGGGCACTAATTCAAACTTCATAAAGCGACAGTGTGAACGTAAGCCATTGTACCATATATACTTGGACCGACAAATGAAGAGCATAGCTTGATTTCAACAGCACATACAGTGAGATGCCATTCCATCAGTGGTAATGAATTGCTCAGAGTTGAACCCAGATCAGCAGTACTGCATTTATCGCTGTTTGAAGGTTTGAATCGTTACCTCATCTCACTGCGCAGTGTTTTGAGCTGACTCTGGAGTTGTTCGTTGGCTTCCTGCTGCTCCTCCAGGTCTCTCTGCAGTTTCTTCTTGTTGTGTTCCAGGCGGTCGATCTCCTCCTCCGCCTCATCCATCTGCCTCTTCAGAGCCTTCAGACGCAAGTTCAACTACACACATACATACACACCACATCAGGGAAGTGCAATATTGACTACAGATTTATCACAATTCAACATTGTTGCACAGTGTTGCAATATACCTAAAAAGACCCATTGAATATTATTTCCAGAATTAGTTTTAGATTATAGTAATACATCTATGCAAGAAAATTGGAATTAAAAGAAAGTTGTGTGTCTTTTTTCAGGTGTTCCTCTCAGTGGAGGGATGTTTGCTGCTGACCTGATCTTTCTGATCCTGCAGTGAATGATGCTCTTCATCTACTTGCATCATCATCTCCTTCACTTTACGCTCAAGCCGACGATTCGCCAGCTGCAGGTTAGCTCGATCCCTAATTAATATTTAATGAAGTTACATTTTTTGTAAACTTAATAACAGACATTTTACAAAAATCCAATGATGTGATGTCTAGCACACTAGTTGCCTCATTCACCTCTCCTCTCCTTCCAGTCTTTCCTCCAGTTCCTGGATGCGGTTCTCCAGCTGGACCACCAATCCCTCTTTCACTAGGCTTGTGAGATCCCTCCAGATAAGCAATCCTGCTCTTCAGATCCTTATTCTTGACACAGAAAAAGGAATGTATAATTATATGTAAAAGACGGTTACTGTTTTGCAAAGGGCGAGAGCTATAGGAGCAGATGACGGGTGGTTTAAGGCATCGATCAGAGACAGACGGGGTTGTTTTTACCTGTCTCTCCAGGGAGATTTTGTCACACTCCACATCCTGTCTGCTGGCTCTCTCCTGCATCAGCTCATTCCTCATCTGCTCCAACTGTCACACAAACACAGCGAAACAAACATTAATGGCAAACCTCCCTAACGCAGCACACCAACAATAACAACCTCCTCCCCAACTAAAAACATGCCAGTTGTTTGTGAAGATTTCATCATCTTGTCTGTTCTTTACATTTTGCTTCACAGATTTGGAATAATGAGTCCAAAAAGACCATAAGATTTAGATTTTCATGATAATTTATGCGACAATTCATAAAAAAAAAAATATTTGGTGACTATAAACTATTGTTCACAAGTTTATAGTCAGTATGATTTTTAAATATTTTTATTTATGCTCACCAGGGGCTGTATTCACAAAAAAGTTTCTTACCACTAGGAGTACTCCTAAATTGCACTACAATATTTTAGCTAGGTTAAAAGTTATTCACAACGCCTTTCAGGCCTACTCTTTTTTAAGGAATGAAAAAATAACAACTCCTAAACTAAGAGTGAGACTTCATTGCAATGGATGACGTCAATTCTGATGCACGAGCTTCCACGCAATGATGACGGTGATTGTTGTTAGATGACAGGGCCATCATGCGGAACATAACACATAACAAATCATGAAATTACTTTAATGGTCTATTTAGGCTAATAGGATGTCAAAGCAAGAAAATGTTGCTCCTAAGTAATGTAATAGTTGAATGACGGTAGATTGTGAACTCAAAAAACGGAAAAGAAAGCCCAACTGGATGCAGGATCAGTTACTGCTGCTGGTCCTGTGCTGGGAAAAAAACCCCATAACAATAAAGGGAAATTCGGCACTGGGATATCAAGCAAAACTAAGCGTGAGACATGGGAGAGGAATTGTTTGCAGATCTGCAGTGTGTGCTTAGAAGAAACAGAACCGGAAGGGTGCATTGGTTAATAGTTCTTGGTTTAAATGGGCCTTTACTCCCGTCTTCAGTGTCACATGACCTCATCACGAAATCAAGAAATCATTCTAATATGCTGATTTGCTGCTCAAGAAACATTTCTTGTTATCAACGATGAAAAAAGTTGCACAGCTTTATATGTTTGTGGAAACCATGAGTTTTTACCTTTCTAAAGGATTTTTTGCTCAAATTGATATGTCAAAATATCATGGATAATACTTGAAGCAATAACATCATGTACAGAGAGTTTACTCTTTTTTATTACCTAAATTGAATGTTCACATTTCTCTATAATTATATAATTAATTTACAAAGCACATGCCTGAAATTCTCCAAAGGGACAATATTTCTCTATTTCTTCCGACGCATTAAATGCACAAAAGATTAAAAACTTGCCTTAAGACAGTGAAGACAGATATGGAAGAAAAGATAAAGATTGAAAAGGAGAAAAAGAAATCGATCGATGGGAGAGAAGGCTCTTTTTGTCTGCTGCCAGGCGCTAAGAGTGGATGATATTTTATGCCAATTAGCGTGTGACAGCGGGGCTCGGGGATGAGGGATGGGCCGCGTGTGCCGCTCTACCCTGCAGGGCGCTGCGTCAGCAGAGCAGAAAACACACTGAAACTAATCAAAGCACGAAAGCAATACAGACAGAGAGAGGGAGAGAGCATGTGAGCAAAGAGCGGGAGATTACTCTCATTTAGACAGCCGCTCATGCACCTGCTGCCATGGACGCAGGTGTGCCCATCCTGACACCACCCTCCACTTCTGTAACCCAGCCCGTCTCCACAGAGCCCTCTACCGTTTCACCAACTCACCTCGGCCTTAAGCGTAACACTATTGTGTCATTATGTTTTCCTCGATTCTCTATTTCCAGACAATTAAAAAAAGCTCACACGCTCCTCTCCTTCATAATCTATTAATCACGTCTTCACCCCTGGTCTAGATTTTCCGCTTTTTAAGAGGTCTAAATGTAGTGCGACAGATGCAAACGCTTTTGGAAACAATAAGCGAGGAGACGAATTTGGGCTACTTGTGAAGAAAGTTTTGAAAAGGTCCAAGTTCAAGAAGCCATGGGTCCAACCAAATGATGCATGATCCTGAAATTAAATGGATCGTTTCAAAAAACAGTAGTACACATAAAAGTCTGTCTTGCTTCCATAAAAAGCAATGAAGCAACAGTTTAAAGGGGTGATGAACTGGGAAATCAAATTTTCCATGAGTTTTTCACATCTAAGAGGTCATCATATTATAAGAATATCCTGTAAGTTTCAGAACTGAAAACGTCTTTGTTAGTCCAATAAAAGCTTTTATTGACACCAGCCTCAACAAACGACTCGTTTTTCAAAGTGGGGAACTATGACGTCAAAGAGGATAAAACACCACTCCCACAGAAGAAGATCAACGCCTACCTCAACATGGCTGGTTTAGCCCCGCCCACCGATTCCACGCATAGCTACATAACAGATGCCTACCTCGTGATGACAAATCAGATCAAGCTACCGAGCAATACAGAATATTGTGCAGCGCCTGGTTGTGGAAGAAGACAGTCGCTGCATAAGCTTCCTCTGGATTCCAATAGGACTGCATGGATAAACTTTCTTTTTAATGACGTTCCAGCTGATGAGGTAAAACACTGTCCGTTTGTTCGCTTCATTTCACTGAGGATTGTTTTGCGGACCGATTACGACAGTAAAGAACGGTGCTGTGCCGTCTATATTGGATCTGAAAGGAATTGCGCAACACATGGACTCTGGGTCGAACATGTATGGGGCGAATCATTCCGGTTGACATTTTACAACATTGGACGTTTTCAGAACAATTTCCCCCCACAAACACCGACCAGTGAGTGGGAAATCATTATAATATGCAAAACTGTTATCTTACTTCCAAGTCTTCGGTGCAAGACGCCCATAAAAACAGAGCGTTTTCAGCTAGGCTCAAAACTTGGGTAGAAAATAGCCTATTACTTATTCATTTTGATGTTTTTGAATGCAGAAACTAAGCGAAGGTCATAAGTTGACCTCAGACAACAATATAATACAATTTAAAAAGCCAGTTCATGACCCCTTCAAGACTTACATTGTCGACCAGATCTTGTTTCTTAGGAAACATGCATATCTTTGCCTCAAATTTAAAAAATGTTTTCTCCCGATCAGGAAGGAAGAATTCTCTCTGGCCCCTTGCTTTAAACCCCCGATTCTGGATGTTTTAACAAAATGCATTCAGAGTGAGCTTTGCCACTGGACGACTTGAGATGCCTGGTCTCTTGCATATTTTGTCCAAAGTAAAACTTTAGAGAGAGCTCTTAATTGATGCCTGAAATTCAGACGGGCACTCTTTCACCAAGAGGCAGGCTGCCAAAGAGAACGATTACGCAAGCTCCATTTACAATGCACTCCCACTTCATCTTTCTCTCACTCTGGTGTGAATTAACTCTGAATCTTGAGTGCAACCTTTAAAAGAAGAATCCCTTAAAAAGAAGAAGCAGTGGATCAAGCGTTCAAGTTGAATTCCGTCACTTGTATTTTACCAGCATTGAACAGTGTGTGTGGCTTGTAATAAAGTACTCATGGAGAAAGAGATCTTGAAAACACCTCAATCTACATTATGAGCGGCACAGACATGATTAAACAAATTGTATTCATGCATTTCTACAGTTGATTTTAAAGTAAATGCATGTGGTCTCATGTACATAGTATTATAAAAAAAACATTTTAATCAAAAGGCTTATGATTAAACGTTTGACATTATAACGTTTAGACAACTATTTAAATGGATGAAATAGTGATACAAGTGTCCAGCATTCATGTGAGATGTGAACATTCAGAGCTGGGATGCTGGGACTAAAATAATCCAAAATAAAGATAGTTTTGATCACTGATATATTTCCAATATTTCCGTTTATGTTGCTGCATAATTGTAATCATTAAACTATTTATTATTGTGAAATATTAACAACAAATGTGAGTGTCAATAGTATCTCACCTGTTCTCTTCCTCTGTCTATTCTCTCATCAGCAAGTCTCCACTCTTGTCTCTCCTCGTCCAGCTTCAAACTCTACCGCAGACAGACGGTCCTATTGACAGATAAAAACACCTTGATCATTACAACAAAGTTTCATTACATCATAGTCAGCAGTTCAATAAAAGGCTGATGATTGTAAAAAGGAGACATGTCTCTATTAGTGCTGCACCTCCAAGACTTTGACTTGTCTGGTTTTGTCATTCAGATGGAGCTTTGGTCTAAGTTTTAAGACCTCAAGTTCAAAAACCTTCTTCTCCAGGTCCTTCACTCTCTGCAGCGCTTCATCTCTGCTTTTCTGAGACTGTCAGTAGATCCTCCTGCACATGAGCCAGCTGAAACACACAAACACATTCACATTCTAGTCTCAGATAGCTGTGAACAAACAGAACATTTCCAGAACTGATGTAGGAGAAAATGTGCAGAAATCATAGTGGATTTTCATTGGTAAAAATGTGATCACACTCTTATTGGTACCTGAAAGCATAATTAAAAAAGCCATAAATGGAGAGGGATTTATAATGATAGATTGACACGACAGACTTGATGTTTTTAAAACAAATAGTCTAGTCTTATGCTCACCAAATCTGCATTATTTGAAGATTTTTTTGATAAAAATGTCAGAAGAACAAAATTTATATGAAATAGAGTCATATTGGTAACATTATAAAATAATTAACTAATTATCTATTTCTGTCACTTTTTTGTCCAATTTAATGCATCCTTGCTGTATCAATTACTTAAAAAAACAAACAAAAAAAAACTACTGACCCCAAACTTTTGAACGGCAGTGTAAGCGGTGAAGGATTTATACTGTAATATAAAATATATATGAATTAAATACGCAATATTTATTTATAATTTATATATACACATCACAGGAGCAGAAGTGTGATATGGCTCTATATCAGCATGGTTGTGATTGTTATTATGTATGATGTAATATGTGTGTGTATATATATATATATATATATATATATATATATATATATATATATATATATATATATATATATATATATATATATATATATATATACATACATATACATACATACATATACATACATACATATATATATATATATACATATATATACATATATATATATATACATATATATATACATACATATACATACATACATATATATATATACATACATATATATATATATATACATATACATATATATATATATATATATATATATATATATATATACATATATACATATATATAATATATATACATATATATATATATATACACTATATATACATATATACATATATATATATATATATATATATATATATATATATATATATATATATATATATATATATATATATATATATATATATATATATATAAAATATTATATATATATATATATATATATATATATATATATATATATATATATATATATTATATATATATATAATATATATATAAATATATATAAATATTATATATATATATATACATATATATATATATATATATAATAATGCACAATAACCATAATATAGTAATATAATGCTCGACTGAGTTTTAAGAGTGTACATTTAGATATTTAAAATCTAATTGGTAGAATGTGTATAAATAAATAAATAAATAAATAAATAAATATATATATATATATATATATATATATATATATATATATATATATATATATATATATATATTACACACACACATAGTCCCTCTAAACATCGTTATAATTTAATTTGAACCATGATATTGATGCTGTGCTTTTGAATCTCTCTTCAGGAGTTCAACCTTTAATGTCCTGTTGTTGCAGTTACATTTTTGGCCACAAGATGCTGCCTTTGTCAGAGAGTGAAGTAAAACTCATGTGAAGTGTGCACAAAAAAAGAATATTTTGAGCTTGATGGGATTTTAAAGACGAAACTGGGTAACGAATACTCAGGGAAGCAGACTAAAATGATTAACTGTGTATCCTGCATGTAAGAAGCATAGCAGGTTTTGATGTGTGTGATTTGGTTTTATAGAAGCTAATGGCAGAGGTGTATCGCTCCAGAGGAAACAGCTGTAGGAGTGAGGTCACGATCTGTATGAGGAGAGTGTGTCAGAGAGGAGAACATGTGTATGATGGAATTCTGGGAGGATGAGGTGTCAATAGGTCATCGCTCAGACCCAACACTCCCCACGGGGAACACAGCATCCTTCTCTTCCTTCACACACACAGCTGTGCAGAGGAGGATGTCTCACTCCTTTCTTCTCAGAGAGGACCCTATTGTTTTTACTGTTTGCTTTTCTTTGTATCTTATTTCTTGATGCTCTCTTCCCTTCTCCACCCATGAACTGATATTTCACAGGCAGTAGCACAGAATTACAGTCAGTCAGTGAGGGATGAAACCAGGCCATTTTACACTCTTGTTCTCAACTCATAAAGTGTTAATGAGATGGAGAGGGGGTCCAGTCCCCACTGTTCCATGGGACCTCACTCACGGGGATGACCTATAGTGCCTGATTCTCATATCAAACAATAACATTCCTCAAATGCCACAGTGCTGACAGGGTTAAAGCGCATAACAGCAGAGGTCAAAGGTCAGTCCCACTTGGGGCTGTTGAGTATATAAACTGAAAGACAGGGATTCCAGATAGGAACTGAAAACTGAAGAATCTGATCTGCCAAAAGAATGTCGGCCGATGATTAATGGTGGCAAGGAACATTCCAGATGTTTGACACTGAGACAGTTGATATGAGGATATTCATCTCCAAAGAGACAGAGATAGCAACTGAATAACAACTTATGCAAATTCTATTTAACACGGCCATTTGACTGAGCTTACATTGAAATATAACTCCAGCTGACTGTTCTGCTTCTTCAGAAACACGGGGTTTTCAGGAAATGCAAACTTTACTTTGGCTAGACACTCTTCCCATATTTACATTATTTTTTTTGTGCTGTTGGATAAATAGTCCATAAACTCAGAGCATAAGGGCGTCTTAAACACCGACATGCTCCTCTGTGTTTCGTTTTCAAACGTTTAGCTTGGATAATCGCATCAATAAAATGGTCAAACAAACTGCATAAGAGGACATTCTTGGACATATACCATGGTTTTGGACATTTGTACACAATTTTATAGCACTTTCCTCCTTTAAAATCTTGGTAAATGAAAACGCAAACCACTTTCCAATGGAAATGGAATTACCGCCTGATATCATCAACAGTAACACCACAACAGTACTGTTCAAGCGAGGGATTAGGTGCACCAAGATCTATAAAGTATATGAGTATATAAAGAAAGTTCAGATAGAGGACAACTATAAAAGTTTTAATACTTGTTCAAATTCAATAATAGGCAATTTCACACTAAAACTATAACGTTAACGACGCAGATGGACAAATATAATTGAAATCACTTTCAGAATGATTTTTTTCCAGCTAATACAATGCTAAAAACATTGACAGCCAATAAGAATCCATCGATTTTAAAGAGATTGAGATTTTAAAGTGGCAGAAGACTGCAGTGCACAATTATAATAAAGAACTATACTATGGTGGAACTGATGCTGGCACACGCGGTAACATGACATCTCCTCACACATGGTCATTCCCCATTCCCCGTTCGAACAATTTTATTTTTGCCAGTCGAGGGGTGGGACTTACTGTTTTAATAACCTCAAATGTCATTGGCTACTTTCCCTTTTCTGGATCACTGTCCAATGTCCCCAAGCGTTGACTTGACACATTAGACATCACTTAATTTGTTTTATTTGTTGTGTTTTCTATAATGTGTAATGTGATTTAATGCATTGTTAATATAGAACAGATTCTTTACAAAATACTTTATTAACTTACTAGTCTTACTAGCGATGCATTGTGTTGTTAAGAGATATTTAAAGGTGCCCTAGAATGTTTTTTAAAATTATTTTGTTTCCTGGGTTCCCCTTATAATGTTAGTATGTTTTTTAGATCAAAATAGTCCTAATTTAGAAATAAAAGGCATTTTCCTAGCCTGATTTTAGCCTCTGCTTTAAACACTCTTTTTGAAGGGGCGTGTCTGCTGTGTGTAACCGGCCTCTGCTGTGATTGGCTGACATGCTTGCATATGAAATAGCTATGTATTACATGTGAAACTCTCTCGAATAATTTTACATCTACAGCTATTATAGGTTTTTACTATTACAGCCATCGAGATTAACAAATCGTGAGATGTTTTTGAAGTATTTAGATCTATTCCCATCACATAAAGTGTTGCTGTTATGAGCATTGAACAAGCAGAGGAGTCTGTCGATCGCGAGGATGAAGATCTTATCATTGCAATGCAGTTTCTGGCTTCTTCTGCTTTTGCTAATGCAGACACAATCATGTAAATACATTAAGAGCTTTGTTGTGCAGTGTAACGTGCGTCATTGAATTCATAACGAGTTTGGCAAGTGTCCAGATATACTCGCGCTGTGGAAACATTGTTCTTTGATCGCTTTCTGTATATAATTTATTCACAATTTAAATATGTTTTTTTTTCATCCTACTAAAAGAAACAATGTGAAGTTGAAATTACTGATGCATAAACAGTATTGAACGATTAAAAGATTAAAGTTACCTGTCTGAACTTTAACAACAACACATCATCTCGAGTCCGAGGCCAGCTCTTTGCCCATGTTGAGGAAACAGTTGTCGGTGAAATGTTTGGAAATATCCAGAGAAAATAAATTAACCCATTGTTTCTTCAGAGGCTCGGATGAAAGAACTAAAAAATACTTTTGTGATGATGTGTACATCCGAACACTGAGAAACTGCCATGCTTCGGCTGTGCAGCTCCTGTCTCGTCTGTCATTGAACATGGGCTGGCATATGCAAATGTTAGGTGTCGTACATATTAATGATCCCGACTGTTGCGTAACAGTCGGTATTATGTGGAGATTCGCCTGTTTTTCAGGGGTGTTTTTAAAAAACGAGATTTAAGTAAGAAGGAGAAAACAATGGTGTTTGAGACTCACTGTATGTCATGTCCATGTACTGAACTCTTGTTATTTAACTATGCCAACATAAATTCAATTTCACATTCTAGGGCACCTTTAAAGACTGTAATGACGCATTTCCACGGTTACTAGCATTGTAAATCTACCAAAAGTTTTATAAATTTTTACATAATAAGTTGTTCATTATATTTTCTGTTTTAAATATAAATGGGGTTCTGGCTTCTCAAGTTAAGAGACAGTTACGATATAATACACATTTTAGTTGTTGATTTTCCACCATACTATATTAGTGTCCACACTAATCAACATTTATGGTTCTAGTTATCGTTCTTGATCTGAATAGACCTTAATTAAGCAGTTGTGGCTCAGACCAATCTGGTTTAATCCAGCCAAGTTTTTTGAACATGTGCATTCCAGGATTTCAGAAATGATCTGCTTTGTTTTCGACTTGGCTTCAGGTTGGTAGTTTTTGTTGAACTCCCCCACCCACCTCCTCCTGAAGAGTCTTGGCGGTAAGACAGGATTTCTCCAGCTCCAGTCCTCCCTCTCTCAGCTGTTTCTGCAGCTCTGCCATCTCCCTCCGGTTCTTCTCCTTATACATGTCTATCTGCTCCTGCAGCTCCTGAGTTGAGCTCTGAGACGCCTCCACTATCTCATTCATCTACACAGATATTGAAAAAACAATGGGACAGAGGAAAACTAAATTTGTCAATTCCTCAAATGTATCGGCTTCACCGCAGGTGTCTGTGACACAAACCTACCAAAGTTGTATAAACAGCTCAGGTTTTGTTTTCCTCAGTGAATTAAACAATTATTTAAAAGTTTATTAGGGAATTTACATAATAATAATTAAAAGAAATCATCATTAAGTCCAATCTCTCACCTCCCGTTGAAGTTTCTCCACAGTTCGGTCCAGTAGCCTCCTCTCATCTTCAATCTCATTCTTGGTGTTTTTAAACTGCTCTTTCTGACTCTTCTCCTCCTTCAGTCGCTCTTGCAGCTCATGGTGCTCAGTGAGTCATCTTGGTCAAGTTTCTCTATTGATGGAAAAGTATCAATTAACAAAGTAAAGCATTACTTCCCTGAGGCCAATTATTGAAACAGTAATGCTACTCTGATTGTCAGTTTGACTTTAAGATAGTTTTAATACTGTGAAAAAGAAAAAGAAAAAAAGTGTTTAAAACATAAAAATATACTTTCTGAAGTTGTAAAAATGACATTATTTAGAAGAAATATTACTGTTTTACCACTAATTTAGACTTTCATACACTACTTTTCAAAAGTTTGGGGTCAGAGAGAGATCATGAAAAATGTTTATACTTTTATTATGTCAGAAAAAAGTATCAAACCCATATCTTAAAAAATGTCAGTGCCAATGTTTTGTCTAAGACGCAAACCAGTAATGTTTTTTTCTAAGGCATGTTTATTAAAGCTACTTAAATGCACTAATTAAACTAAGGTCTAATCCTGGCTTAATTTAAACCCGGTCAGTGAAACCCGGACTAAGACTTTTACATAGTAACAAAAATAAATTTCTGTTTCAAATACATGCAGCACAAATGTTTTCAGCATTGATAATAATAATAATAGAACAGTAGATCTGCTAATTTGAATGAGTTCAGGTGGATCATGTGACACTGAAGACTGGAGTAACAGTGCTGAAAATTCAGCTTTGCATCACAGGAATAAATAACATAACAAAATATATTAAAATAGAAAACAGTTATTTTAAAGGTGCATTGCACAAATATCTGAGTTTGTGCAGAACTATGCCATATCTGGCGACAAGCGGAACTGCAACCAGAGGTGTGCATGCTCATGGACCACACGCACACACACGCTTGCACAAGCTGTTCATAAAGGAGCATCAGCCACACACATCTTTAGTTACAGTCATAATGTCTTCAGAGGTAATAAAGTTATAAATCTGCAAGTCATTTTAAATATATGAAAGGAAATGTATTTGAGTAAATTACACACTCATGTGTGAGGGGAAAACAGGGGTAGTAGAAAACTTCGTTTTTTGCTTTCATCTATTTCCATGTTGAACTGTTTTATGTGCTTACTGCATCCACATGATTGTATTATGGAAAACACGTTCATGAACAATATAAATTACTACTTTGTATAGGATTCGCGTTTGCAGACCCTATACAGCAGACTGGAGATCTCTCCATTTGTCGAAAGCTTCCCGATGTTGACTTTCGTCTTATTCCGACTCCTGTCACTAGACAAAAGTTTCATTTTATTTGTCTTACGTGGAGTTTTCGTCTGGGTTCGACAGCTGACTAAAGTTTTGTCGCTCGAATTGGCTTTATGCACAGCTGCACTACTTCCTGAACTTAAGCCAGCTCCTTGTTTCCTGTCTGCCATTATTGGACAAATTGATTAGTTCAGGTGTGCCTGACCTCAGTAGTCACGGCAACAATAATCAGAATCTGAAATAATCAAGCTTTGCCAATAATGGCAGACAGGAAACAAGGAGCTGGCTTAAGTTCAGGAAGTAGTGCAGCTGTCCATAAAGCCAATTGTCTTCGCTGATACGGATAATGGCGGTGAATACACAAACCTGCCAGACATAGCCAGGTAAGGGTGAATGCATATGACATCACACCCAGTCTCAAATTCCGACCCTAATCCCTCTTATTTATTTTACAGTACAGGATTATAGAGGCAATCGCAGAGATAAGAGAAGGGCTCATTCAGCCCATCAGGCAATTGTTTAAGCATGTATGGGTTAGAAAACTATCTTTAACATAAAATGTTGCATAATGCACCTTTAAACTATAGTTATATGTTTTTTTGTCAAATAACTGCATCCTTTGTAAGTATAAGAGACTACTTTCAAAAACGTAAAAATAATCTTACCAACACCAAATTCATAAGAACTCTACCAAATATGATTTCTTAATATCTCAGCTCCTGCTCAAAGTTGGGCTTCCCAGGTCTCACCTGCACATCCTCGAGGCGAGTGGTAAGCGCATGGTTTGCACGGGTCATTTCCTCTTCCTGTTCCCTGACCTCAGCGAGAGACTCCTCCAACTGCCTTTTTTCTTTCTGGTAACAAACAAAAACACATTACAGATGTTTTACTTCTCTGTGTCTGTTTTTATAGACAAAGATTAAGCATTTCCCCCAGACTAAAGGGGAAGAGTTAACAGGGAATCAATGCTGATGGAATCCCGACAGGACAATCTTAATCTTCGTCTAGGGAAACAGCCTCAGGTCGATGTAACCATTAGAATGTAATAGAAATCTAATAGGCTTTATGCACAACCTACTTCCGCATTCTGTAAAACAGGTGTCATCGCTTCCGGTTCTGTGCCCGGTTGCATGAAAACACCTTAAGTTTTTCCCTTAAGAATGATACTTAAGGGGCGATTTCCCTTACCTAAGAGTAATAATTTAAGGGTGTTGCATATAATCTCTTAAACGGTTCTCTTAGGTAAGGGAAAACATTAAGTGTTTCACGACAGCGATCCTGGATTCAACGTTATAAAAGTCTGTTGTTACCATGGATACGCAAAACACTAACAATAGCAATTTTGCGGTTTCATCAAATAAAGTCAGGATATTGAAATGATAAAGAAAACAAAAAGAAAGCCTAATTGGACAGGGGATGATAAATGTTTTCTTCTCTGACGAAATATGGTAAAATAAAAAATAAAAATTGAAAAAGCAAACTACGAGTCAAATAACGAGAACAGCCCCTGCAACCCAGTGAACCCCTCTGCTGACAGGCGATTTATGCACGTGGAAACATATCGCACGCACTGTCTGAAACATACACGTAATTTTATGGGGGGACAGGGGGACACTGTATCTGATATCCAATATCTAATATCCTCGTATCCAATATCTGATTCAGTACTGTATGATTGTGCAGGCAATATCTATGTGCTATTGCAAATAACTTTACGTCTGTCTTTCCAGCTGCGAAAATACAAAACTCCCGTTGCCCATTTCTCCAAATCCATTCTGACTTGCCATAGGCTTACACATTAACAAAACCTATTTCTCCTGAAATCCATGTCATGTTTTCCCTTTACCTTTAGTGGCTTGTGCACCGTCGTTCAGTGAGTTAGGAAAAACCAGAGCCGTTAACAGAAGAAGAGAGCGCAAAATACTGACAGACATTTGGCACATATCTGTTAATGGTAAATATCCTGTTATCCTATAACAGTAATTTAATTGAAAATGTTAATAGCCACCATATAGAAGATTATAATAGAGAGATCACAGGTCGCTTTGTTGTTAATTCAGCTTTTATTGCCGATGTTGTTGGTTGCTGTTCCTGATACGTTTGGTTTGACGATCAAGATGTAGCCTAATGAAATTCCCTTGTTGCGTTATACATATTCCAAACATTTCAGACTCTTTTATTTTATTTTTATAAAAAAAAAAAAGAGTGAGTGCATGCGCCAACATAAAAAGGGTCCAAAGGGTTCTTCCCTATCCCTAAAAATTCTTCTTGGCACATAATGATGCTTCAGCTGGTTCCATACATTCAGCCATTTCGCTCTTTATTTTTGTCAGTGTTACTCTTAAGGTTACAATTCCCAAACCTTAAATTATACTTAGGGAAAAGACCATTAAGGGGTTTTATGCAACACTTAACGCTTTTTAAGGGATTACTTAAGTGAAAAAACAGCATTTAAGGGAAAAAGTGTTTATGACGTTTCACTTAAAGAAACCCTTAAGTAACAGATAAGGGTTTTCTCTGCAACACCTTTAGGTTTAAGGGAAACATAAGGGTGAACTTAAGGGAAAATTACACTTAAGGTGCTTTATGCAACCGGGCACTGGTCTTTTGTATGTGCTTCATGATTTTTTTTGCAGTTTTACTCAAGATAACTTAAAAGGAGCGAGCAAAGATTATCATAACCAATGTCCCTCACATGTGCAGATTGATAATTAAACGTTTTTAATTTTTTCTTCTACTACAGTAATGTTTAGAATATTTAAATGGAATAAAACGCCAATAACAAAGTGAACTAGGTAGATTAGCTGATTGACATAAAAATCCATAGATATCGTAGTCAGTTCTTATGGCCGTCTGACATTTTCTTTGACAAGCGGATGCGATTAAAACCCCTTTTCGGTTTGGTCACGTGACGTTCGACATAAAGCCTATTGGTATAAATGTGTATAAATAAGTTTCTTTTTCACACTCAAATCAAAGAGAGAATTGAAAGTACCTCCAGACGGCCAGTTCGCCTCCCAGCCTGCTCTCCTGCAGCTTGGCTTCATCAATGATGCGGTTGAGTTTGGCAACTTCGTTCTCCAGCTCATGCGCCCTCTTGCGAAGTCTCTCCACCTCCTGAGACAGCCGGCCTGCCTGGCCCTCGGACACTTTCTTTGCCACCTCCACTTCCTCCCTCTCCTTATTGGCTGTAACATTGTTCTAGAGAAAGAGCACAAAACAAAGATTGAGAGTGTTAAATATAAGTACATTACGCACAGTTATTTTGAAAACCTTCATAGGTTTCATTCAGGCTAGACCAGATGCAAGGTGCAAGACGCAACTGAAATAGTTTTTTTTTTGATTACATAAAAATGGCGGGAACCCAGCAACTTTTTTTTGAAACGGCAAACACTATTTGGTTCAGAATTAGACTATAAGAACATAGCCTGACCCTCGCTGGTGTAATAAATGATAATGATTCAAAGTTATACAAACTGTATGCTTGAAAGAATCTCTTTGTCATACAGTAGCTTTATTTTCTCTAAAACTCGACGTAAGATTTGTTTTTGCTTTTGAAAGAAGCCGCTTATGCTCACCAAGGCTGCATTTATTTGATGAAAAATAGTTAAAACAGTAATATTGTGAAAGCATTATTACAACGTGAGAATATCAGTTTTCTATTGGAATATATTTTATTTATTCCTGTGATGGCAAAGCTTAATTTTCAGCACCATTACTCCAGTGTCACATGATCCTTCAGAAATCTTCAAATATGCGGATTGCCACTCAAGAACTATTAATCTTATTATAATCAATGTCAAATGTCAATGCTGCTTAATATTTTTCTGGAAATCAAGGTGTATTTTTTCTGGAAACTTTTATTAAAACAGCATTTATTTGGAATAGAAATCTTATGTAACTTGACAATATCTTTGACCAATTAAATGTATTCTTGCTGATATACATACACAAAGTCCCAAAATGTGAATGGTAGTGCATGTGTAATATTCCTGCATTCCAGCCACCCAGAAGTGAAATATGAAGAAAGAGAAAAAAAAAAAAAAAAATAAATAAAAACACCACAGTCAGAAATCATTGTCTTTGTCGGACTGTTTCAGCCCAAGAGACACAAGAAAGAATTATCTCATCTCAATCACTTGCGCTGTTTGTCACAAATATGCAAAAAGAAAAAATAATCATATTGAAAAATATATATTAAAAATACAGCTTAATTCAGTCTATATATATATATATATATATATACACACACACACATACATATATATACACATACACACACACACACACACACACACACACACACACATACACACACACACACACACACACATACACACACACACACACACACACACACATATATATATATATATATATATTTGTTGTTTATTTTGTATAGATAAGTTGTTTAAAAGTTTCATACAGAGGCAATTTTATACATTTTAGACTCTAGTGTAGGAGCTGCAGTACACATCAAGTCAATGAACTCCTAGAACTGAATGAGTCTAATGGAAAAGTGAGTGTAAGGGCAACAGGCCTCTGACCTTTGACACCCTCTTAAATGATGTGGGCCAATATAAATGCAGTGAATCACAGGCAACAGAGGTGAGGTTAAACTGAACGACCCAGTATGATTTATTAGCGCCATCCATTTAGAGTTAGCTAAGCATGCTCCTTCAGTTTCTCAATGACTCAACCAGACACATATACAGTTTCCTGATTCCTTAAGCCTTTTGACGATAATTACGGGTTCAGCAGCCGTCTTCGAACGTGAACAAGTTTCTTCATTAGGCCGGTGCTCTGTAGGTGGCTGCCTCTTTGTCTGGTTTGGGCTTTTGCTTGGCCAATATTAAAGAGCACTCGGCGTTCTCTTCGCCAACTTTTATGAATAAGCGAGACTGTCCTGTAGAGCAGCTGTACGTGTAAATGCATTGTGCCATATCAAACTCATTCTGCAATTTAGACACCCATGGACAACAACACCAACACACACACAGAACTCCTTGTGTGGCTTTCATCTAAGAAAGCCAGACAGCTGTCATGCAACAAAGGATTCTATATCCTGTTGATGACAGCTCTAAGATAAGACACAACACGGATGGTCCCAGAACTGGATGAGCAGGTAGATCGTTTGCTATGCATGAGAGAATGTCACCCAACTGGTTTAACCATCCACTGTTTGCAACTGTGGACAGAGACAATACTTCAATTATAGCTAAACAAAAAACAAGCCCTAGCCAGTGTTATTTCACAACCAATGAGATACTATTATATCATACATTATATAGTTAAGTTTAAGTAATTTGGTTGTTCAATTTTGTCATTTTTGTTATTTTATATTTAAATTATGTACAAGTTTTTATTAGTAGATTTTATTTAAGTTTTAGTATAGTATATCAAGTGAAACTAAATGAAATTTCAGAAATGTTGCCCTGGCAACTACCTTAAACAAAACAATTACGTTTTTTTTATATCTATATTTTAAAATTATTTCAGTTAAGGTTTATTTTATTTCAAGAATTGTAAATGTTTTGTATGGTTTTAGTTTTAATTAACTATAAAAACCAAATGAGTTCTCTCCAATAAATGCCCACCCCAAAACAAACCAAAACGTCTGTTTACGCCACACCACCACCCCTAAACTTCAGAGCCCAGAAGGTGATGTCTCGCTAATATGTACCTAGCATAAGACAACATACTCTATGCTTGCAAAACTGCAGGAGATAACATTCACTGACAAAGTTTAGTAAGCAGTGACCTTTTCAAATTGTAAATATGAAAGTTTTTGTCTTCAGAAAAGCTGCGGCTTGACGTTGAGGTGGCTTATCATCGATGTCTGTGTCCTTCAGAGAAGGTTACAGACGGTTTAATTGTGGCAATATTCTCTTCTCTTTACTTGGAATGAGACATTTAGTACTGATAAGCTACAGGACACGAGGATAGTGCTCGAGAAACCGTTGCATTGGTTGCAAGTGATTAAACTTTTTTTTTTTGCATTCACACGTTCCCTTTCCCTCCATGCCCCAGTTCCCGCAGTCAGGGCTTTGAAGAGCAGAACGAGATAGAAAGGGAAGGGCAGAGAGGAGCAATGTTTGTTTCTGAGCTTCTTTTCTTGACAGAGGCATTTCAAAGTCTCAGAGAAAGCGGTGTGCTCTGAATGGTGCTCTAGCCTGCTCGGGCTGTTTATGTATAGTTGGGCATTAACCAGCATTGTGAGTGTGTTTAAAAGCTTGAGAATAAACAATGGCAGGAGAATCACAATCAGTTCATGAACTCCAAGCAAGGATACAGACTGTCCTGAAGCTTCGCGACCTAAATCTTCACAGCACCGTTTATCGACTAAACCTTCAGTGAAACTAATAAACCTGCCTAAAGCCACACCAAATTCACCATGATTTTCTGCTTCACATGCAGCACAGTACTTCCAAAGAAGTTAAACCTCGCTAATCCACTCTCTAAATCATTCAAGTTTACATGTCAGATTTATAATCTGATGGGGTACAACATAATCTTAAAGCCATCCAGAATGAATGCAAAAGCAAAATTTAAAATCACAAGTCAACCCCAGCTCCAAATGAACTGCCATTCGTCACACCATTTACAAATATACTGCTCTACACTGAAGGCAATGTAATTTCTCTTACTGTAGTAAGAAATATTACAAAGCCCCTAAAGAAATGTGGAAAAAAAGTGTGTAATATATACACTACCAGTCAAAAGTTTAAGTTCTGGTAAGATTTTTTATGTTTTTAAAAGAAGTCTCTTCTGCTCACCAAGGCTGCATTTTTTTTATAAAAAAATACACAAAAAACTGTAATATTGTGAAATATTATGACAATTTAAAATGACTTTTTTATGTTAATATATATTAAAATGTAATTTATTCCTCTGAAAAAAACCTGAATTTTCATCATCATTACTCCAGTCTTCAGTGTCACATGATCCTTCACAAATCACTCTAATATGATGATTTTATGCTCCAAAAACATGTATGATTATTATCCATGTTGAAAACAGTTTTTTACATTTTTATTTCAGGATTCTTTGATGAATAGAAAGTTTAAAGGACAGCATTTATTTAATTAGAATATTTTCTAACATTATAAATGTCTTTACTGTAACTTTTGATCAATGTAGCTCATCCTTGATGAATAGAAAGTATTGATTTCTTATTTATTTCCCCCAAAAATAAAATACAAATTCTTACTTTAACCTTAAAACTTCGTATATATATATATATATATATATATATATATATATATATATATATACATATATATATATATATATTTATAAAACGGGTAGTTCGAATCCTTTATTCTGATTGGTCAAGAGATGTGCTTTATTCACCATAGAAACACGCTGACGACCGCTTCAGCCTCAACGGTTCTCATTGATCGCTGCACAACACTGCGGTTCTGTGTTGTTTTTATTTGAGCTTTCATGCATTTTACACATTGGAACGTTGTTGCTGTTCACACTCGGGGACTATTTTTCCAGCGGAAGGTAAGCTTTTAGTGATTTTACTTCAAGAAAGTTGCACTTATATTGTTTTTTACTTTAATATTGTGTGGCAACCGTTTTATAAAAGCAATAAGATACTCGAGGCAAGTGCTGTATCGATGAAATAAGTAACAGCTGAAGGGGTTACTGGCCGCTTTACGCTAGTGCCTAACAACGCCCTTCAGCTGTTACTTATTTCATCAGATACAGCACAGCCTCTCGTACCTTATTGCTTACACACACATATATATATATATATATATATATATATACACATACATACACACACACACACTTAAATTAAATGTACAAAAAGTTAAAGTAGAAAAAAGTCACATTTGTCTATTGACCACACACTAATATTTAAAGATTTAGATTTAGAGAAATGATCACAAAAAAAAAAACACACGTGATTTCCCATAAGAACACCATGACCTTCATAAATAAATCACATGTATCAAAATGGTCAAAACAAACTACAATTGTGCACAGAGTTTCAATGTTCTGCATTGGTTACTTAACTGTAATGATGACAATGATTCACTGCATTGATACTTAACTGGTCCCTCAAGCAAGTGTAAGCAGTGACTTCATCCACATTATCCTCAGAATGAGCAAAACTACAGGAAATCCTGCCTTCCTTGTGTCCATGTTCAGATCTGTTTTTACCTCAATGAAAGCAACCACGTGTTTTCATTGTGAGAGCCAAGGCCAATTAGTCAACTATTCCTATGATCAACCTTTCAATGTGACTTCTGTTTACATGCCAGGAGCTTTTCTCAATAAAAGTGCTGTAACTCGACAGAAAGATAAGAATGCACAACCATAGAAACATAAGCGACAGGTCATCCGAGGTTCTTGAAACTTTATCGGCCAGGCACAAAGTGTTCAGCCTTTGAATACCACAGCAACACCAAAGACTCAAGCTTCACTCTGGCTCCAAACAACACCGGGTCTGTTTCTGCATCTTGGTGGTATACGTTACAATAGCTTTGCTCCTAAACAAAGAGGCGCATACACACGAATGTGCCCGAAGCAGGACGAAATGCAGGGGACAGGCGAGAGGTGCTCAAGCTGGAAATGAAAATGTGCTGCTTGAAAAGCACTGGCTTCTTTCCAGCTGCATAAGACGCCAGGAATAACCTCCTCTCGTCCTTCAGGGAGGGTGAGAAGAAAACATACTGTATTGTTTCAATGAGGAGGGTGGCATGCAGTTACTGCAGGAGTTCAAGTGCACACAGATTTCAAATGCAGAGAATGTAAGAAAGAGCAAATTAAATCTTGTGCATGACTTCTCCAAATTTTTGTCCTAGCAGATGTAGAGTTGTAAACCTTTGTTGTGGTGAAATGTGTTAGGAACGTATGTGGCCTGGGATGCATTAGGAGGACACAATACAAAACAAATGTAAACATATGAGTTTCTGGTGATCAGAGAAATCCCAGAACTTTTGTTTCTACTGCCAAATCTGCAAAGGAGGCCAAAGAGAAAAGTTGTTGTATTTTCAAATGGTGGGGAACAGCAACACTGTCAATGATCATTTGCTTTTTGTAAGCTACCAAAAGTTTGGGTCAGTAAGGTATAAGATTTAAAGAAATTAATACTTTTATCAGCAAGGACAGATTAACTGGATCAAAAGTGACGGTAAAATACCTTAATAATGTAACAAATGATTTATATTTTTAATAAATGCAAAATCCTAGCCTGACTTCATCATACTCATATTCTAGTCAGAATGTGAGTCTGATACGCTCCATTAGGCTTTGATTATGAGGCGTGTCTTAACCGAACCAGGAAAAAACTCCTCACTCAATTGGATAGTCGGTAGACCTACAACCAATCGAGAGCAAGGCAGTAAGTCAACTACTTTTGCATAGCGCAGTTTTCAACTATATAACTTACTTATTTTAGAAGTAAAATAACGAAGTGTTGCTTCTTTTTACTTGGTCCTCCATGAGTGCGACCAAAGGAGAAACCACAACGACCACAGGGTTTTCATTACGTCCCATCTTCTTAGCGACCATCAGAGCCACCTGATAAGTTAGACTTTTGCCGAATCATGTGGGAAGGATGGCAAACAACAGACGCGACAGCAGAATCTATACATCTCAATTCTCCAGCTGCAGTCATCTCTTGAGGGAAGACAGTTAAGCGCTATTTGATAATGTGACGATTACGTCCCTGCAGATCACCTGTCCATCATCGTTCTAAAGCCCGCCCTGGAAATTTTGAAATTTGATTGGACCGATAATTTTTTGACCGATCATGATTTCTCCTCAATGGATTAAAGTCCAGAGCCGAACTTCCCGACCAAAAAATGTTGTGGGTGGGGTTCGGGCTGGCATCCAGGCTAGCAAAAACTTGCAATTGCTCAAAAAAATCTATCTGTTTCCACAAAAATAGCTGCACAACTGTTTTCAATCATAATGTTTAGGGACAATTAGCCTGTATGGCTAAATCTGGCACATTTGCATGATAGACTCAAGTGCTCAGGAAAACGAATGCACATTGTTCCTTTTAGAATAAAGAAAGAATAAGAAATATGTCTTGAGCAACAAATCCTCATATTAGAATGATTTCTGAAGGATCATGGGACACTTAAGACTGGCGTAATGACACTGAAAATTCAGCTTTGCAGTCACAGGAATAAATTACATGTTGAAATATATTAAAGTTATTTAAAATTGTAATAATTTTTCACAATATAACAGTTTTACCTTATTCTTGATGGAATAAGGCCATGTGTCCACCAGAGCGTTTTTCACACACGCCGAGCGCCCATCGTTTTTACTGGTCGCTGGAGTTGAAAAATGTTCAACTTTGGATAAAACGCAGCGCTCATCACGGTCACTTTTTACCCAGCTGTCCAATCACAGTGGAGGAGGGGCGGGACTAATACCACACCGACCAACTGTCACAACATACAAACTGCTGCGGATATTCTGTATCATAGCAACGAAACGTCTCAGCAGAAAAAACGCTGCGCTGCCAAAACGCTCTCAAGCGCCCAAATCACGGCGTTTCAGCAGAGCGGTCTGCGCTTTCAGCTGGCTAAAAACGTTTTGGTGGACACTAACGCAGCCTTAGCGTTCACACAGAACACGTTTTCCCATAGTTCAAATAATTTTGTGTCTCCAGATGCGCTTTTCTATTTTACTAGCCTGCATCTCAGTTCTTTGTCTGTTAACTGGCTCTTAGTGAGCACAAGAGACTTCATGAAAAGAAAACATTCTGACCACAAACTTTTAAACGGTAAAGTAAATAAACAAAACAACTCCTTCACCATGTAGCAGTTTGGGCAAATAAATTTCCCAGCCATCTCCTTAATAAAAGCCAAATTCAAACCACACTTTAGACATACAGACGGTGTCATGAGACTGGGTGTGATTGTAACTTAAAGCGACATATCAATTGTTTTCTTTTCTACACACAAAGACACATGCCACCACCACTATCTTCAATGAACAGATGTACAGATATTTCTCTCATCATGTCCCACTCTCTCCCATCTTTAAGAGCACAGCCAAGAAGTTTGGAATGATTTGGAGCCTGGGCTAAATCCTTAGCTTTGTGCTTCCGTGTTTAATCCCATAAAGCCCGGAGGTCTGAGGGTCAGACCCCCTCTGCTGAGCTCGTGGTGGGGGGTTTGTGAGGGTTTCCAGGACGCTACACTTCTTGACGGCAGGGGACTTTGGCTCAGGTGAGAACAAAGGCCGACTGAATTCAGGCCAGCACTGGACCGAGCTCAGCCTGTAGTGAAGACCCTGCCATGGCCTAGCTACACGCAGTGTGCGCCACGCATGAGGGCTGCTGTTTATATGTAGACTATGAACTGTCACAGAATCGCTCTATAATCATTGCCACTGCCCATCAAGCCACGGAAATACTGCCGACTGAGCTTGTTGTCAGGGTGACAACAGGGTGAAGGGTGAGATGTAGAGCTAATGCAGATGCACATAATTTCTTTGAAGCTCATATTTGCTTTCATATGGCAGTTCTTCACTGTTGTTGCTCTTTTTTCCAATGTTACACTTCCCTCTGTCCCTCTATCTCCTCCTCCACTTCCCTTCTCCCACTCAGTCATCCAGCTGAACTCACCACAGCAGCAGGCCGTAACAGTTTGCTATCATCACCTGAGGAAACACACCACGTCCTGCGAGTATTGTCTGCTCCAAACAGCCCCAGAGGAGACCGTTACCGCTCTGTATCAGCCACAGCCCACAAAACAAACAAATACAGCATAGTTACGGCGTTACATCTCAAATAAACCAAGGACTACACATTCTGATACCGATGTATTACTATTACCAATGAATAGTATTCGTTTTCCCATTTCAAATAAATGCTCTTCTTTTGAACTTTCTATTTCATCAAACAATCCTAAAGAAATAAAATCAACAAAAAGTGTAAACGGCACAACTCTTTCAAATTGACAAGAATGATTAATGTTTCTTGAGGAGATCAGAACATTAGAATGATTTCTGAAGGATCATGTGAAACTAAAGACTGAATAATAATGCTGAAAATTCAGCGTTGCTATCGCAGGAGTATATTAAAATAGAAAACAATTATTAAAAATTTAAATACATTTTACAACATTACTGTATTTACTTTATTTTTGTTTAAAGGGGTGATGAACTGAGAAATCAAATTTTCCTTGAGCTTTTGACATCTAAGAGGTCATCATATTATAAGAATATCCTGTAAGTTTCAGAACTAAAAAACGACCTTGTTAGTCCAATAAAAGCTTTTATTGACACCAGCCTCAACAAACGTCTCGTTTTCTGAAAGTGTGGAAGTATGACGTCAATGACGCTAAAACCCCAACCGCTCATCAACGCCTTCTTCAACACGGCCGGTTTAGCCCCGCCCACCGATTCGCGCATTCACGCATAGGTAAACAAACGCATACCTCGTCGTGATGACAAACCGGAGCGAGCTACCAGCAATAAACATTCCGTTGACAAAATGTTGTGCCGTGCCTGGCTGTGGAAGAAGACAGTCGCTGCATAAGCTTCCTCTGGATTCCAATACTAGGAATGCCTGGTTAAAATTTGTTTTTAATGACGTTCCAGCTGATGAGTGTAAAACATTATCCGTATGTTCGCTTCATTTCACCGAGGATTGTTTTGTCAACAAGACACAGTTCGAGGCTGGATTTGCAGACTGATTAAGAGAAAAGAACGGTGATGTGCCGTCTATATTGATCTGACAGGAATTGTGCAACACACGGATTCTGGGTCGAACATGCATGGGCCGAATCCGGTTGCCATTTGTACAACATTGGAGGTTTTCCCCACGCGTGCACCAACGGGTGAGTTAAACTCATTATAATATAAGAGGGAGAAATGAAGACGACACAGATATGCATTTTGTGTATGACCTAGAAGTATTTATTCAGCGATCGGTGGTTAAAGTTAATCTGTACGGAACATCGTTGTTGTACGGAACATGATTAGTCTACGTTACCTTCTATATTGGATCCAACAGGAGTGGTGCAACACACTTATGTGAGTAATATTTTTATTTTAGAAATAATAATCTACTCGGCTAGCATTGCATTGTTACAGATCGTTTGATATCTAATAATTATGTGTATGTGTATACAAGTATCCGTTGTATTTGAGGTGCTGTTGGTTCATTGTCCTGCGATTCTGGGATCGGACTCTGGGTCAAAACATGTATGGGCGAATCATTCCGGTTGCCATTTTACAACAGTGGTTTTCAAAAACAAACTCCCCCATGTGCACGACCGAAACCAAACGACAGAGTTGAAGCTCATTATAATATGCAAAACTGTTATCCACTCACAGCAGTGGGCGTTTACTTCCTAGTCTTCAATGCGATACGCCTATAAAATTCGAAGCATTTTTCAAGTAGGCTGAAAACTAGGGAAGAAAATAGCCAAGAACTTATTCATTTTTATGTTTTTGAATGTAAAAACCAAGCGAACGTCATAAGTTGACCTCAGACAACAAAACAAAAACATTTAAAAAGCCAGTTCATGACCCCTTTAAATAAACAGCCTTGTTGAGAGACTTTCAACAACCATAAAAATGGCAGTAAAAAAAACCCTACTACCTGCCATATTTTGATATAAGAGAAACATTTAAATGCACTTAGAAAAAGATTGGAGATTAAAAAAAAAGTTTAAAGGGTTAGTTCACCCAAAAGGTACATAATCGATCCATGATAAAATAAAAAAAAAACACTCCACACGGCTCCGGGGGTTAATAAAGGCCTTCTGAAAGTGAAAATACCCATATTTATAAGACTAACTTACAACAGACGACCGTATGCATTACGCAAGTCGACTTGTGCCACAAGAGTAAACCAGTGACACATGTATGATGTAGGAGTCTCGTAAGCTTAGACGCCTCTTGAGGTTTAAACAAATAGGGCTGTGCAAAAAACTGAAGCTCTTCTATTACATAGAAATCCTCCGGCATTTCTTTTCAAAACTAATTTGCGACCAGTGTTTTGTTTTACTTTCCTCTGAGCTTCCGTTACTGCTCATTATGCTGTGCGTCGGGTCAGGAGTTAGTCTTCCACCATAAATCAATGCGCACAGCCGTATGGTGGAAGCTAGTGATTTTAGTTTATAAAGTTTTAAATATAGGTATTTTCCAAACACAAATGCATGGCTTCACTTCAGAAGGCCTTTATTAGCCAAAAAACTCATTGCAAGATTACAGTGTGTTCAAAACTCAGCAGCATGGGTTCTCAGCTTCCACCCTGCTTGCATTTTTAATATAACTCGTTAATATACACCTAAAAGAAGAACACTCATATACACCTATGACTTCAGGGTGAGAAAGTCATGGGATAATTTTCATTTTCTGGGTGAACTATTCCGTTAATAGACTTTCATAAAGATGAAAAAATCTAAAGTTTTGTTACAAGAACCGCCATTATCCTCGTATGTAACACTTTATAAAATATTAAGTCATTGTATCTCAAATAAAGATTTTTGGTAATAATTCTCCAAGCAATCAGGAATAATATGTGTTTGAAGTCAAGACAGTTGGGTTTGGTTACAGTTATGAATAAAGGCAAATTCACACTACACCAACAGATGCCAACAGACACAGACAATCTCCATCCCTTCAAAGATATTCCAAACAAACATCTGAAAAATAAGAGCCAACCAATGGTCTAAAGTGATCTAAAGTGATGATTTGATCTCGAGGAAGTGTCCGTTGTCATTTGTTGGTGCAGCCAATTGGCCTTAAGAAAACAGAGAAAGCTATTGGAGCAGGGAGAGAATCCCTTCACAATCACAAGGACTTCCAACCGTTGAGAATCAGGAATCTCTTGCTGTGACCCCTCACTCCTTTTCTGTTCCCCCTCCTGGTATTGGGGCAGAGAAATACCTTTGTATGCAGCAGTAAAACTGAACAAAAACAAACTCTGTGAGTTCTACTGATCACCATCTACATTTTTCCCATTACTGGTAACAAAAGCCTTATAGAAACATCCACACAAGCTGTACTGGGAAACCTGGGATCAGTAGTCTAAACTCTTATGCAAATTTTGTAGAATAAAAAAGGCAAACAAATCAAACTAACCTTAGTTTTTGTACAAACCTCCTCCCATTGTGTCATCTGTAAGACCCCTTGTCTGCACAGTGACCCACTTATTGGCCATGTGCAATTCCCCAGCTATTTGCATATGAAACAATCCCATCATTCATTTTCAAAGAAAGCGAGAGACCAGCTATCCACCCCATCAGAGCCTCATTAGATTAGTGACGGCCTACCACTGCAATTAAGCTGTGCTAAACTCCATTTAGTGCTTCACCCTTCAGTGTTCCTCCACATGGGGCCTTCCTATCAACACTAACCCCATAAAGAAGAGGCGCATGGTAGCACTCGTTTAGCCTTGTGACTTGGTCACTCACTAAAACATCCAGAAATACAACGTCTGCAATCTGTCTATTTGTCCACTTCTCAAATATTCAACAACAAAACTATGCTCTATTCTTCTGACATCCGTCCGTGCAGCTATTTCAAAAATAGGCACAATGCGTGCAAAACCACGATTACTGTGGCACCTGACCAAGATTAAACTCTTTGTCGGTTTACTCCTTTAAAATACATTTAAACTAAGACAACAATGGCCTCCTTTGGACAGGAAGTGTCTTTGTTGGAAAAGGAAGTGAGCTAAGGGAGGCAGAAGGAGTTCCATCTACTTGTGGACTGGACAACTATCTGTCCTCAGACTACCTCTTTCACTCCTTCTCTTCCTGTTTGTCCAGTTCTATTGTGCGCTTTCCCCTCATATGAACAAAATCATCACAATTAACTACTGTAAGTTACTAGGAAATCAATTAAAACTGAGAAACTTATATTTGCTAAAAGTGGTCTATACTTAATATAACTTTAACAAATCAAAACATAACATTGTGACATAATATTAAAGTTTATAATTTGAAAAACATTGTGTCTTAACATAGGCCATGATGATCATACCATAGCATGCTAGACCTTCATTAAAATACTTAAAACATCACATTTACTTTGTTATATTCAGGAGATGATAGGAAGGCATGGAGGGAAAAGGATCAGGAAGTGTTTACATGGTTTCTCTGCTGTTGTTGCTTTATTTGCAAACAGTTCAAAATGAAAAAGCCAGATTTATCACCTGTTTGGCTTCCTCCACAGCTGTTTGTAGCTTACGGATTCTTTTTCATACTGCTCCCTAAGTTTATCCACCTCCTGATCGTGAGTTGCCACCTCCTCTTTCAGAGCTCCTTTAAGAGCGGTCAGCTCCCTCTCACGCCTCCTCAGCAGCTCCTCCTGCTCCTCTTTGGCAAGAAGCAGGTCCTGGAGGTCCAGTTTCAGTTGCATGAAGTCCTAGAGAGAACAGCACATGGTTAGAAGTTCTGTTATCAGCCTCAAGAATTAATTCATTTGAATATGCAAAGAATTGTCATAGATTGCTGCAGTGTAAAATTTGCATGGGATATAATATAGCTTTCCATGACATTGTGTGTGCCTCAGAAGTTGACACACTACCGTTGAAAAGTTTGTAGTCAGTAAGATCATTACTACAGTCTTCAGTGTCACATGATCCTTCAGAAATCATTCTAATATGCTGATTTGCTGCCCAAGAAACATTGGTAACACTTTATTTCGATAGTCCACTTTAGACATTCTACTAACTATAAGTAACTTTTCAACTACATGTCAACTAACTGTCATTATAGTATTAGTAGACTGTCAGCAAAATATCTGCTAACACTTTATTTTGTTGTTTCCCCAACAGACGTTCAACTGACTATAAGTAACTTGGCGACTACAAGTCAACTTATTCTCCTAACCCAAAGCCTAACACCCAACCATAACCTAATAGTCTACTTACAGTCTACTATAATATACTAATACTCTAATGACAGTTAGTTGACATGTATTTGAAAAGTTACTTATAATTAGTAGAACGTCTAAAGTGACTATCGAAATAAAGTGTAACGGAAACATTTATCATTATCATTTTTTTGGGGAAAAAATCATATAGATCCCAAACTTTTGAACAGCGTGTACAGATATGTTTTAACGTCTGTACCTCCATCATGGCCTCTTTGTCTGTACTGTCTGTTTGAGATTGCTTGGCTCCATCCAACTCATCGTGCATCTCTGAGAGCTGGTCCTGCAGGTCTTCGGATTTCAGTCTGGTACTGCTCTTTCTCCATTTTTACCTGGAAGAGTCTGATACACACAAAAATACACTCAGAACAGCTGCATTCTGAAGTGAAACAAGAGCCAACACAGACATGCCTGATATTTGCAGAGCTCATGTCCATCTAAACCCCTGCCAATTCAAACCATGATGTCACAGGATAATTTGGACCTTATTTTGACAAACTATGGGATGGAGAAATCACAGAAACGTGCATATCTGATGGTAGTTTAGAATTTCACTGAATTTCAAAAGGATGTTTCGTCTAGGCCAACACCTATTTTAATTTTATTCAAAATATACAAATAACACACAGACAGATGTGTTCTTTGTGAACGCTGGCGCAAAAGTAAAATTAATAAGCTAAAGATGGGCCAGGCGGAGTTAATCATAGTAAAACATGCGAGCTGAGAATTTAACATATGACAGTTAAACCGTTTTGTTATTTGTTACAGGTTTTCCACTTTTGCTAAACTTTCTACATGCACAGAGTCTGTGTGGGTCTGTCCACATCCACTAGACAGTGTCTTACTCCTCCACTGTAGTGCGCAGGTCAGCCTCCGTTTGACTAAGCTTGTCCCGGAGTCTGCTGCACTCGGCTTGACACTGTTCCAGCTCTCTCCTCAAATCTTTCATTCCTGCTCCCGCCTTCAGCTGAGTCTCGCTCAAATCACTGCGCTTCTGCAGGGAAGGACATAATAAGAAACGACAGTGAGGACATGAAATGACAGTAACCTTACAGAACCTTGAAAATCATTGTCAGTCTGAGAAACTGGCTGTCTCTTTATGGATTTAGGGCCCAGTCTTTCTAATAAGCCAGTAATTGGTTAATTTGATTATTGATCTTAAGAGGTGATAGGAGTGGGATTTTGGTCAACATGGAAGCTTCTAACAGACTGACTAAACAGACAGCGCAGGGGTCCAAGGTGCAATTGACGAAGCCAAAGTAGTAGAGGTATCAGTAGAGAGAGTTTTACCTTGCATTCATCCTCAAGCTGTTTCTTAAGATCCGCAATTTCTTTTTCCTGTTCGGCTTTCTGCTCCTGAAGGGCTCTAGCCTGGGCTGCGAGGTCTGGAGCCTGAGAGAAAAACATTTATATGCAACAGAGCTCTTTTCAGTACTATATGATAGCAAATAGATACAGATTCACATTTTAGCAGAATAAAAAAGCAGGTTCTCAAGAATAATCCCTGTTCTAATCAGAAATATTCCTAATATTTGTAATGCTTATTCATATGCTAACCTTTTCATATACAAGATTTCATAGACTTGTTTATAAAAATGTAATTAAATAATGAAAAAAAATTCTGGTCTGGTCTGATTTTGCTTGCATATGTTTAAACATTAGCCATGACTATGCTGTTTGCCAAGTAAATAACCTCAGGCAGTCTTTATACTTTCTCCAAGAGATAGATTAGGTCCCTCTTTTAAGAGGCTCACAAGTCTAAGCTGTTTGTTGAACCCAATTACAATGCCACAACAACGGCTCACTTTGTTGTCGCCTGTCACGTTTCCAGCGGCCCGTGACTTCAAGGTCTGGATTTTTCAAACACCAGGTTGACCTTCCTCTTGGTAGTGTCATCATTATCATTGCTCCTGCAACACAAAACAAAAGTGCGACTAAATTACTTGAATGGTTTGAGAGTCTCTTTATCCCAGCCAATGTGTGTTGATAGTGCATGTCTGTGTGTGTGAGCGGACTGGATCAGAGTATATAATCCTTGACATTTCTGGGAAAAAAATCAGCCTGGCTCTTTGCCTGTGTGGAGAGTACAGAGTACTCAAGCTTTGATGTGTCACCTTATGACCTGCCCACCCTAATCACTGCCTTATTTTAACAAGTCACATTTCTAGGAATGCGCGTCTGATGCCCGCATGTTCCCAGGGCACTCGAGTGATGCATCAGGAAAAAATACAGAACGTTGGGTTAGTGCCATGAGTATACAGCAGATTAAAGTGTATCATTACATTTCACAAAGAAAGGAGAAACCAGCAGACCAGCACCGCCTCTCCTTCAAACATGCATCAACCTCCCGCAGAACAGACTGTTATTAACGGTTTCATGACAGTAAGTGATGTCGCCACGTCAGAACACTGTTGGCGAAAATATTGTTTTGCTCCATTACAACAAACATAACCCTTAATCTGATTCACCTTTGGCACGTGCCGTTGAATGGTAACTAACCACTAAGTGAGGACAAGTAGTAATAATGGCTGCTATTGACCAGAAGACATCTGATCCTAGATCTGCAGGGCTTCAGAAGGTTCACAGATACTCGTGAATAATCCACTCAGCTCACCTCCCTCCACACATCACATGAGGAATGCAGAGAGGGCGGAACTCTTGACATCAAGAATATGGAGTTCAGGGAGGGCACGGTTTCAGCCATTTCCCTAGAGCAGGTTGGGCACCTACAGCACGCCTTTGAAGCTGTGCAGTGATCATGTAGGATTAGATGAGAGAAGGAAACAGCACTGCTTTGGGTGGAAATTTAGACCTTCAAGCAAAATAACACCATTTTAGTTCTTGGCAGTGGGCTAAAACCATTAATAGTGGGCGAAGAACGGTCTGGAACATCTTGCAAGCAGCTTTTTATGAAAGTTTATCAACATAAATGACTTGTCATTTTGATTGTTTTGAGATGTTAGAGGAGGAACTTTTAGAACCTTGAAGGAATTCTTGAAGGAATAAGATAGAAGTGTGGGGGTTGAAGTTGTGTGTGGATGGTACATAAATTAAGAAAAAATGTCAGGGGAGGTAAAATTCTTGTACTGTTATCATTATGTGTCAGACTATGTGGAAACTACTTCAAATTCCATGTAAAATCTCACTTCTATGAGTGAACACGATTGAGAAAGAAACAACTAAGGGCCCTTTCACACCCACCTTGTTTGGTCCGGACTTTTGGACTTTTCAGTTTGGTCCGAATCAAAATTATAGGTGTGAAACCTCCCCCGACCGACGGTCCAGACCAAACAAATGAAATTTGGTCAAACGAAAAGAGGTGTTCTAGGTCCGGATTAAACTGAACAAAGGTTTGGTTCGTTTTCTAGTGTGAAAGCATTTCTGAATGGTTTGGACTTTTAGACCTTTTACAGGAAGTAATGGTGATTCCCCAAAATCAGAAAAAAAACAGAAGGTGGCAGGAAAAATTAGCCTTGATAGCACATGGGGTGATGAGGAGACAAGGTTTTTAATTGAAGTATGGTCTGATGACATAAGAAGTCAACTTGCAGGCGACGATAAAAAAATGTTTGCATGATGAGGACGATCGTGTTCATTTGGCGATTTTGAACTAGCCTTGTGTATAGTTGGTGCTGCAAGTAATTATGCCATAAAAAAATAACAACATAGTTGCTACGATATGCGTCTGTTCGTTCATGTTGTCAAAGTTACCCGCCGAATTGACAACACGCTGATGTCAGACGCACATCCATTTACTAAACCAATCAATGTCAAGATGCAGCCTACATAGATGATGACGACAGGACGCAAAGTATGTTGCGTAAAGTTCTTTGGTTTCACTCTGCAATTATGCGAGCACACTAAACTAAAACTTTCTGAAAGTATAAAATGTATCAAAACGTGAACATTGGTTCGGACCTTGGTGCAGACTTTCAGGTGTGAAAACGCCCTTTGAGCAATAAGGACACAAGTGCTGCTGTTTTAGCATTAGGATAAAAAAATGTTAGTGTGCCAAATTGAAGTCGTCGTGAAACCAACACGTAGTAGAAAACAACAGAGGAAATTATATCTTATAAAGGAGCCATGCAGACCTTCATAACTGTTTGTTAAAATTAATAAATTAAGTCCTTTATACATTGAAATAATACAACCTTTTTAGAATAAGGCAATGTTTTTAAATGTCATGTGGTGCAACTCTCCAAAAACTTAATATTTCTTAAACAAATAATTATTAATAAACATTTAAGATATTTCATTTCAAGATATAATAAAATTATAGACCGTGTGTGTGTGTGTGTATATATGCGCATGTATATATGCATGTAAATATGTGCATACACATATTTACATATACATACATACATATATATATATACACATATATATATATATATATATATATATATATATATATATATATATATATACACACACACACACACACACACACACACACAATGTGAGAAACACATACAGTAGAGAAAATGATTTGATTTTGTAGGTTTGCCCACTTACAAAGAAATGAAGGGTCTATAATTTTTTATGGTACTTTTATTTTAATGGATACAGAATATCGCCAAAAAAAAATCTGGAAAAAAAAACTTTATATAAAGGTTATAAACTGATAAGCATTTAATAGAGTAAAATAAGTATTTGACCCCTACCAACCAGCAAGAATTCTGCCTCCCACAGATTGGTTATGCGCTCATGTAGAACACAGATTAGTCCCCGCCACTTTAAGAAACTACTCCTAATATCAGCTTGTTATGTGTATAAAAGACACCTGTCCACAGAATCTGTTTCTTCCATTCCAACCTCTCCACCACCATGAGCAATACCAAAGAGCTGTTAAAGGACATCAGGCACCAGATTGTAGACCTGCACAAGGCTGGAATAGGCTACAGGACCATCAGCAAGAAGCTTGGCGACAAATGTTGGTGCCATCATAAGGAAATAGAAGAAATATAAAACAAGCATCAATCGCCCTCAGTCTGGAGCTCTATTCAAGATCTGGCCTCATGGGGTACGGATGATCACGAGAAAGGTGAGGGATCAGCCCAGAACTACACGGGAGGACCTTGTTAATGATCTCAAGGCAGTTGGGACCACAGTCACCAAGCAAATACTGTGGTCAGATGTGACTGAGGTCAGAGAGATGCTCACTGACGACCCCGTCCCAACAGTCAAGAACAGGTGGAAACATTATGCTTTTGGGCTGTTCCTCTGCTAAGGGTACAGTACGACTTCACCGTATTGAGGGGCCAATGGATGGGGCCATGTACTGTGAAATCTTGGACGAGAACCTCGTTCCTTCAGCCAGGCCTTCCAGCAATGACCCAAAACATATATAGGAGTGGCTCAAGAAGAAGACCATTAAGGTCTTGGAGTGGAATCCTATAGGATAAAGCATCTGTGGAGGGAGCTGAAACTTCGAGTTGCAAAGCAACAGCCAAGAAAATTTAAAGGGATAGTTCACTTCAAAATGAAAATTCTGTCATCATATCCTCAAAGTAGGAAAAAAAAAAAACTATGGAAGTCACATTCTTCACATTCTTGGAAGTGGACATTCTTCAAAATATTTTCCTTTTGTGTTCAGCAGAAGAAAGAAATCCATACAGGTTTGAAACAACTTGAGGATGAGTAAATGATGAAAGATTTTTCATTTTGAAGTGAACTATCCCTTTAAGGTTTAAGAGAGTATGGATATCCCATAGCAAAGTGAGGTCTGATGCACACTTGCGAAAAGGGTGCATTAAGTGCCCTTGTGATCACCCCTGGAGAACACTATTAAAGGATCGGGACACCTACGGTCTTGCACCCCTTAGCGAACGCGCATTGAGGGGCAAGTGCGAATATTGGGACAGGGCATATCTGTAAAGAGGAGTGGACCAAAATCCCTCCTGATAATGTGCAAACCTAATGACCAACTACAAGAAACGTTTTACCTCTGTGCTTGCCAACAAGGGTTTCTCCGCCATGTACTAAATTATGTTTTGCTTGAGGATCAATATTTATTTCACTTACTGAAATGGAAATCAATGTATAACCTATATATACTGTATATAAAGTGTTTTTTGGTTGAAATCCATTAAAATAAATCTGCCATAAAAATGATTTACTCATCATTTCTTAGTAAGTGGGAAAACATACAAAATCATTCAGGGAATCAAATAATTATTTTATCCACTGTATACATGTATATGCATACAATACAAGTATTAAATAATAAAAGTTTAAACAGTAATGCTCAATATGTGCACACTGACATTTTCCCTGTGTCACTTGTAAGTGACCGAATTAAAAAGTATTTCAACAGAAATATATTGTTGTTGATATAACAAAAAACATACACAATTATTTGTAAAGTACACTCACCCATCTTTGAGGTAACTGAATAATATCTGCTTAAGCAGTCTCTTCATTTGTTTGCTGTGAAAGCTCTTGTTGGCCTTTCAGAAGATCAGGTGTCACCTGAGCAAAAAAGAAGAAAAGAAATACATGTCATTATATGTCCACATACATAAAACAGATGACTGGTCTCCCCATAATGGTGGGAATATTTAGAATAACAGAGGAAGTCCATCCTTTCTTACCTGGGCATCCACTTCAGTTGTTGTTTTACTGTTGTCAGCGGGACGAAGAAATTGATCCTGTTTTCAGACTCGACAGGCACTTCATATTCTGTGATAGTTTGGCCTCTTCATTTTTGTTCTCTACAGGTGTTACAGAGGGATGACTCTGAGGATTCTTGAACCCCAAAATAGCAGCTGAAGAGTGGGAGACTGTCCCCTGAGGAGAGCCTGGAGCACTTTTGACTTGTGTTACATTTCTTAGGCTTATCCTGGGCCCAGTAGAGGAAGTTGGCCAGATATTGGGGAGGTCTTCACTCCAGCGCTCTTCTGCAGGAGCAGAGACGGCGCGAAGAAGATGCTCTGTAGATCTGCCCTCGATTCCTGCTAACCTCATCCAAGTAGTCAGTGTCACCTTCAAGACTAAATGGCAAGGCGCTGATCAACACTACGGGAACGCTTGCGGTCTTCTGGGTTTAGTTCGATTCCTCCGCCCTGACCGACCCCTGCGTTGTTGAGTCTCTTTGCTGTCAAACTTCTTGATGAGCTCATCCACACCTGGGATGGAACCAGTATCAATGTCACGTCCTGTGCCAGGCATAAAAGGGATGTAGCGCCGGTTCTCATGCCGGTTGATAGTTTCTGCATAAAGCTGGTCCAACTGGTCTTCCTTTGTTGGTGTGGTGGAGCCCATAGAGGAGTTACGGGGGGAGGAAGACTGTAGCACCGGGCCACTGGAGTCAATGCGACGCAAGGGCAACACATCTGGCTCACGTCGAGCTCCGTTCCAGACTGGAGTTGGTGCTACTAACTGAGCTGGGAGGTCTAGAAGAGGCCTTGGTCTGGTCATTTGGGTTACTGGTTACTGTAGATGCCTGAGGAATTGGAAGGCGTTGTGAGGGTTGAGGTGGAGTCTGGTAGGGCACTGGAGTTTTAAAAGGTGCCTTGACCTGAGGTTGCGCTTGAATCTGGGGTTTGACCTGAGGCTGCGCCAGAACATGGTCTTTGGTTAGACCTGTTCGAGACCTGTTCGGTTGTGTCTGGGGACGAATCTGAGGTTGGGTGAGACCCCGGTCATTTGGAAAAGATGGTTCTGGAACTAAGCTGGAGGATCGGGCTTGGCTCACAATTGGGGAGTTGGCTCTGGGTAGGGATTCTGGGTAGGGATTTTGAGTCTCAACAACAGGTAGACTTCGAAAGCTATCGAGAGTATTGCTCTCAGGATCATAGGGCTTGAGAATCTCTGGATGCTTCTGGAAGTTTAAGAGACTGGATTGCTTTTTAGGATCAGTTCCATTGTGAGGACCTCCATGAAGCTTCGGAGACATAAAATCCACATATGGGCCTTCAGAAGATTCTTCCTGGCTTCTTTGAAATCATTTTCGTCATAATTGTTTGGGCTTTCAGAATCCATATAACCATTATTGTTTTGAGGGTCCACATAGGGGTTTGGACCTCTTTCCTGGTTATTGAGGACCACATAGGGGTGTCCATCTATGCCTTGAACTCTGATACTGAGGCCATAAGTACCATTGCTCTGGCCTCTTGTGCGGGAAGGCTGCGTATAGCCTTGTGTTAGTCCATGGTTTGGCAAGCCGCTAACTCTGTAAGACTCCATCAGGAACACTGAAACAACCAAATCCCTCTGTGTGGATAAGGCTCACCTTTGAAAAAAAGCAACAATCTCATTATTACACTAGAAGTTTGTAATGCTTACAGTATCTTTGCATTTCTAAAATATCCTAATGAGACTGACAAAATTTGATTATGCCATACAGTTTGTGACCCTTTTCAAACCAGAGTTAAGGTAACTGTGTTAAATTTTTGTTGCAAAACCCAAACCCAAAAGTTCCTCATTACGAACAAAGGTTGTTTGGAGGAAAAGTCAAGGACATTAAAATACTTTTAAACCTGATCCTTTGCTTGGGTTTTGGAATTAATTCTGAGACAAACATTGATGTTGGCACATGCTACAATTTTTGTAGTTTTTCCAAGGAAACTTAAGTTAAATGACGACTTTACAGTATTGGACGTCATTTTCATACAGTACATTAATGACCACTTACTTCGTAAGAGCATGCCTGCCAAGTATGCAGACAGTTTGAGCCCAGTTGCAGACTTTATAATCTTAAGCACATTGACATTGCTGACTAAAGTTAACAGAGACAGCAGTGTGGGTTATTAAACAAAAACAAACATTGGCACAAAAAAAGCAAAGGCTGTCACTGGAAAATATGGGGGCGGTGTTAGAAGGACAAGCAGAAAAAAAGCATGATCCTGTATTCCATTGTCTTGAAACAGCTGACTAAATTGTTCAACAGCTGATATTTTATTGGAAAATAACCATTACAGCAGCGAAGATGTTTTTATGTAATTTTGTTTTTCAAGTAAAACTATTTCAAAAAGCTCAAATGTAAAAGTAAAAATAGCTACACTCATACTATATGTTCATCAGTGTAATCACAGCTCAATTAGCGTAATCCAAAGAATTTCAGTGACATAGCCTATGCAATGAGCAACAGTATTGTGCCTCAAGAATAGCAAAACACAAAGCTACAGAAATATCACCCCACTACAGGCATCACACCAGGCAACAGGCTATTATCAGTTTCTTCTGGACCCCACTGATAACATCCTTTCACCTCAAAGCCAACAAAAGATTGCATTAGTCATATTGATGTATTTGTTGCAAGTGCAACAGCAAATGGTATGACCGAAGCATGCAGTATATTACAGTGCATGCAACCTGTGATATCCCAGAGGGCTTGACAATGAAGAAAACAAAGACGGCATTGGTTCATTTTCAATGGGCAAGTAAGGAATCTGTTCAATGAAGAATGAAGGTGACACTAGAGACGAAGACTTTAGATCTTCTACAAAACTACTACAAAACCACAAAATGCACATCATAATAAAGAAGCAAGTTAAAAGGGAAAGTCCTTCTCATCGGCTGCCACACTCAAGAGAGCAAAGGGACTCAAACTTTCCAGAGGGGATGAGAAAGAACAATAAGGGCGAGTTAAAAGCGGTAAGCCCCCTTATCCATAAGGAACAGAGCTCTGGTGCAGAAAAAAAAGAGAATATGACACAATAGCCTCTTTCAGCTCCTGTATCACATGTACTGTGTGCAGAGGAACTCAATGGTGTTAATGTAGCTCCTTCCTCTGATTGTGCCCACTGGAAATGAGTAGATCTGACAGGGATTTTAACACGGGCTGTGCAAACTCTTGCAGCATGGCCTCAACCTGCATTCCAGGAGGCAGGGGAACTCAAAAAAGAGATTTCTGGTGAAACAGTCAAAGTTTAACTCCAACAACTCGTTGACTTTGGCCCTGATCCAGACCAAAACATGGCTACAGCATCAACAAAAAAGTTTATGGATAATCATTCTCTCTAGATGACAGAGCAACCAATATAACTCTGTCAGGAGGGATTCGGGAATACTCAGTCATCTTACAGAGAACTTTGCTTACGTCAGCCTACATCAGGCAGGCTGCATGGACACTATTAGGCCAGATTACGTTCAAGATTTATATATATATATATATATATATATATATATATATATATAGGCCTACTGTAACAATCTGATTAATTTAAGAGGTCGCATTTTATCCACCATGCAGGTGAAACAATGACATTTTTGAGCCACAATTTTGTTTTCTATTGCGTTCTGTGCAATATTTACTGTTTGCGTTATCAAAACCATACATCATCCCAGATGCTCCAGTGGTTTTAATAACATAGCCTGTTTTTCCCATACAAGAACACAACATGTTAGAGTGCTCATTAAAGTTGATCAACTTTCATTTTAACGCTTTAATAAACTTTAGCTCACCTATTACAATGTCACCCAAATGCCCCTACACTAGCAATGTCGCAACACTTTTTTGTTGTTGTAATAAATACATAATCCAAAAGTAACACTTACCGTTGTCTGTCGTTTATCCCACAGTATGCGTCTATTTGTAGGTCAAGCTCTGTAAAAAGCTATGACAAAATGCGAAAGCTCCATCTCCTCTCAGCTGGTCAAAGTCACTTGTTGCACGTCTTGTTTCAGACTGAGTTTTACTTCAAGCACACGGACTGTTGAAGAGCGCGAAGCCCCGCCCACACCCGTCACTCACTCCACCCTCGCGCCGCCCGCAGGCTGATTCACGATCAGCTGATCTGCTCAGCGTGACTGATGAACAGGGCTCACTTCGCATTTCAGCTGATCTCAAGACACAAAGGCACAGCCAGAAACTGGGTGGAGGCCTTCTAAGCACTTGTGCTTCCAGTATCGGTGAAATTAAGTGTTTTCATGTGATAAAGAATTATTAAGAGGACAGAGAGACGTCTTTTTCAAAATGGTGACAAACCATTGATTTCTTCTCCATTGACTACCAAAGACTTTGAATATTGAAGAAACCCAAAAGGACATTCAATAACCTAACATTTTATTAAATATTATAAAACGAGTTGTTTAAAAACCTCTCATTAACAGCTTTCACACTTTCACAGCACCCTTAAATTATCGTTATTTCAATCAGAAGAACACGCGTCTTTATTATGAAATGGTGTGGATGGTATAGTGCCTAAAAATCATGTTCCCTTCATTTGGTGTACGCTACTGTTTTATGACTTTTTTTTGATGTGTTAAACATTAGTCTAACACCTGATTAGTCTAACAAGTGTGTACAAAGCAAAACAACACAAGTGTGTAATAAGTAATATGAAGCATAACTTATTCACTAGTTGTGAAATTAAATAGGTAAAATTAAACAAACGATCAACTTTTTAATGGTTAGTAATAATAATAATAATAATAAGAAGAAGAAATACACTTACCATCTGGTTTCTGGGTGAAGGGGTCTGAACTGAATTCAAAACTTTTTTGACAATTAAAATGTGTGTTTACCGTAATTTAACACGGTTTGATGCTTTGGCAGAGCTAGAGAGAATTTCGTGATATAACTTGTGTAGTAAAAATGTCAAATAACCTAAGAACATGTTACATACACCATGTCGTGTATAGTTGTTATTTATGTAACATTAACTTGCGCTAACTGTTAAACGTTAGCTAGCCTAGCATTAAATTAAGGGATAAATGCTTGACAGCTGTTTAGACTGACAGCGCCATCTGGTGGTAGAACACCGCAGACACCAAACTCCACTCATAGACATCAAATACATAAATTAATTTAATAAGGTGCCAGTATTGTTAATACACTAACGATTACAATAGATCTACAGAATATAAAACAAAATGTAGCTGAAAAAACGTAAACTTTCAACAAAATGTTAACGAGGAATAAGACAGACAACAAATAAACTATGGTGAGTAAGATGCAGTGCCAATGGCAACTGCAGTGCCAATGAATTTTTTTTCCAAAGTGTCAAAATGTATTTATCGAAGGAGAAAGTATGCCTCAGCTTCAACTTCCTAAATAGTCTAATGATAATGGGTTACCGACTACTTGAGGAACATTGCAGGGTCATAATTTCTGGAACAATCATTTATCAAACATTTTATTTATTTGATTGATTTAATGTGCAACATTTTTGTCTTCAAAGGGATATCACATAAAAATGTTTTGTCTTTAACTGCTCGTCCTCATTTTCGTTTACAACCTGTTCATAAATTAGTAGGCTATACACTCTTTAAACTTTAGGCTAGCCTACTGCATTTGTCCAAAGACCAATCTAAGGAAGACTATTAATGACTTGCTACCAACTCCCTGTTTTTCGGTCTGCTGAATTTATTTCTTTATGTGGGTGAAGTAAGTCTTGTAGCTGTGAGTACTGTGAGGAAAACACACACACACACACAAAAAAAACAGCAGCTTGTTCAGCAGGGTGCGCTGTCTGTCCCAGTTCCTGTTATGTTATGGAGGCATTGCAGTATTTTCATTCATCTTGAGGTCTAAACACATTAGGCGACTGAATGTTGTACTGAAATAATGCAACAATCCTGTCTTAATTATTATTTTTTTTACTTTAATGCCTAATGTAATGTAAACCTAAAATCTTTTTCACAAAACAAACAAACAAACAAAAATGTATGAAAGGCCCCTTCCCATCCAGCACACTGTCGGCCCAGAAAACCTCGCCAAATCGGCACCTTCAATCAGGATAGATAGCCTATGGAGAAAACACTAATTTTGAAAGAATTAAACACTGTGTTGTCAAAGCTGATATTATGGCTTTATGTATGATAATATAGGGCTACACTCTAAACACTCTATAACTTTATTCACTTTTAAAATCTCTGAATACCATTTACTTGATTGTTTGAGTTAAACATAATTGACTATAAATTGACTGATGTTAAATTTGTCTAAATTTTAGTGATATTTAATTTTTTTCACAAAAAGAATTTAGTATTTGATTACCAATTAATTATTGTAATTGGCCTACATTTAATATAGGCCTATTTTTTTATTTTTATTTTTTTCAAAATGTTTGAGAATGGAGGATTAAACTGATCTGTTTCAAGAACCACAAATATTACTTAATTCAAATCAATATTATTAATATATGTAACAGTTTTACTAAGTTAGTTAGAAATTTAGCCCTATGACGTGACGACAACTGAACAATTGAGTCAGGTGAGTGCGGGCTGTTTGAATTCTCTCCAGTTTCCAGAACTTTCTCTTCATCTCTTCTCAACGGCGCAGAATTGGTGCATTTCCTCTGTGAAATTAAGGTTTGTTTATGGTTTCTTTTATCTATAAAATCATTACTGTGCTTAAAATCATTTTATTTTATTTTAATCATGAGGATATTAGCTACTCATAAATGTTTTTTTTCCCCTCAAATATTTCTACTAAATTTTTTTTTACTTACAGTTACTCAGTTCATGGTATATTTAATTGATTTCATTGCGATAAAATGTAATGTGATGTGTAAAAATGTTTCACCAAAAAAATGGATTTTGACCAAAATCAAGTTTTTGACCAGCGGATGTGGAGTGCATCGTCACATGCAATTTACAGGTTGTAAGCCATATGTGTGGACATCCGCTCTGTTTTCTTCTTCTTCTGTTATTTGGCCCAAATAACAGGTTATTAAAGACAGGCTACGCACAGGCTTAAGATGCCATGACTCATTACATTTGTATATCTAATGGTTTAGCAGACACTTTTATCCAAAGCGACTTACAAATGAGGAGAGCAAAAGAAGCAATCAAACCAACAATAGGGCAACATTATGCAAGTCCTGGGACTTGTCCCAGTTAATCTAGCACAGTACATGTAGCAAGGTTTTTTATACATCAAATGTTAGTATTAATGGGTCAAGTGTTGATGAAAAAGATGGATCTTCAGCAGTTTCTTGAAAATGGTTAAAGACTAAGCATCTTGAGTTGAGTTAGGCAGGTTCACCAGCTTGGTAAAGGCCCGTGAACGTGATTTTGAGCCTCTTTGGGATGGCACCACAAGGTGCCGTTCACTTGCAAAAGGCAATGAGCTTCTATAGGGCAGTGACGGCACATATGTCTGAAGTAGTGAGTTTAGGGGTGCAGAGCAAGTGGTTGTTCTGTAGGCAAACATCAGTGCCTTCAATTTGATGCATTCAGCAACTAGCAACCAGTGGAACTTTATGAAGGCGCGGCACGCTTTGCTTTTCCACTGTGTGGTACGACTTCGGCTCGACACGGCACAGCTCGGGTTCGCTTTAGCTCGGTTGCTTTCCACTGCAGTTAGTACCGCTTTGAAGAGGCTATAGCTTTTCCCCTAAAATAAACGTTACAATAGCCTTTTTATTTTACCATTTATGACTCAAACATCTCCTGTTGTGCATACGGACACCCTGTCCGCTCACAGTGGGTGCACCTATAAGCCTGTATCCTATTTTTCCTATTTTCTGTCGGGTCAGGACTTTTCCCGCACTGTCTGCGGATGTGACGTCAAGCGCGTTCATGTTAAACCGTTTCAGATCACTCTGCCACCATCGCAAGTCAGCAAGTAGCCTACACTCGCAAGCAGAACACTTATCTCAGACAATATATGTATTTGACTTCTTACCTCTGTAAACATAATGTTGACCTCCTTGTAGCAGATGACTTGTGAAGTGTGCACGTACGAGCGGGTTCGAGCGTGCGCTGCGAGAGCGAGCAGAAAGGAAGAGCAGTTCTGTTTTTTGGCCACAGGTGTCAGTCGTGAGTTTAAATTTCAGGAAAACGCATGTAGCCTCTTTAAAGGTTCTAAATGTAACTCTTTTAAATACAATGAATCCTTTTTTTATTGCCTGTGTTTGAAGGGTTGTAATCACACATTGCAATGATCCACTTTTCGGGTTTTGCTATTACCTCTGAAGGCCAATATTCATATTTATATGTGAGGTCTCCGGGTCGGATTCCCTGCGAGATCCATCAGTGACGTGCATGCGCGCTCCCGAGCCTCTCTATCATACAGTCTATGCGACCCATAGACAGTCAAAGAAATGGACACAATAACCCCGTTGATTTCAACATGCGACCAATGGCACTTCAGCTGACGACACAGAGTCTGATAACTCCCTAAAACGTCCTGCCTCCAGCACAACACAGACTCCAACACAAACTCCACATAAATGTAATAAACAAAAAAGTTTTATCTGCTGAAGCTCGTCAGGCAAAACGTGAATCTGATCGACTTCGGACGCAAACGCGGATCAACATCGGCAACATATTAGTAGGCTACGACATATTAGTAAACTCTAATGAAATAGCAAGGTAAACTACATGAAACATGACATGAATCCACTACTATCATATTGTTTATACACATTTCCAGACACGTTCAGTACAGTAATGTCACTTCCTACGATCTTACTGATACACTGAAACTGTTCAGTTTAGTTCACTAACCGTTTTCGTTATCATATTATAGGTTACATTCACCTATGTTGACATTGCTGATTGTGAAAGATACACGAATAGTTAAAGAAATGGCTTATGCTATAACATCGTATGCCGGCTGAGACTAAATGCAGTTTACTGTAACATTATCATGGACAAGCACAGAGCATTAGTTCAACGTCAAGCTGATAAAAGTAGGCTATTATTGTACCTGCAGTGGGAGTTTACATTAGTTTCCAGCATGTTGTGTGATTAGTTCGCCGTTGCGTTGAAAGTCTCCGTGTGGCTGTAGCGAATGCTCGCTCTTGATATCTAGCACGCACACGGGCACGAGCGCTCTTGTTGCATTCTGAAACATCACCGCCAGAGGCCGCTAAAAACTCCATAGAGTACCTTTAAAGTGGGTGGAATTATAGACTGTTCAATAACAGCGGTGGCTGTTACTGGCTAGCAGGTTTGGTTTCTCTTGTTGATGTCTATTGGTCGCAAATACAATGATGCTGGTAGTGATGATTCTGTCTGACCAATCAGTGATCTGCAGTGTTTCACGTCACATTTTAGTTCCGGTACGATGCGCTTGGAACCTCAACTCTGACTAGGTACCATTTAAAGCGAGGCATACCGAACCGTACCATGCAGTGGAAAAGCACCACAAGTGAGCCGTACCGAGCCGAGCCGTTCCGTACCATGCAGTGGAAAAGCGCCAGAAGCGTGCCGTACCGAGCCGTACCGTACCATGCAGTGGAAAAGCGCCAAATGTGAACCGGTTTTGTTGAATATGACCTGGTCTATATTTGGCTGATTAGCACTGGTTTACTGTAATATAAAGAAGTGTTAATAATAATATTGCAGAAGTAGCCATTTAGATTCAGTTTAAGATTTTTAAATATAAAATCTGCTAAAGTGCAAATATAAAGCCATTAAGTACAAACCCAAAAGCAATTTCATTGAAAGGAAGAGAGTCAGCAGGAACATTCTAATCAAATGCATGTCAGCCTGAGAAAACCTTGATTACGCTCCAACTGAAGAAGCCAAGATGCTCCTGTCAGCAAGCCCACCATGACACTCCCTCTCTGGGCTGTCCCAGGCAGCCAGATCCACAGGAAGTTAGCTTTCAAACATGGTGGTCCCATGCTTATAAAACACTGCCCATTTTTCTAGTTGACTGCAAGTAAACACTCCAGGGCACGGTTTGATAAAGGCAGGAAGGAATATGCACACAGTCCCACAAAAACACACACACACAAGGAGGAAATGGGACTAGCTTTCCCACCCAGCCAGTGGAGTTGGAGCATTCTCCAGATGAGGTGTCGTGTTGGAAGGCTGACAGAGTCAGAATTGGCCGAGGTCTCTCCAGCATTTAGCAACCTCTTCCCCAGCGCCGTTCCTGTCTCAGAGCAGATCTAGGGCCCAATCTGTCAGCACAGGACAAATCCAATGAGAAAGCATCTCTCACACACATGTACAGAGACATAATTTAGGGCAGATGTGTAAGACGGGGAGATGAGTTCTGGGATTTAGTTTAGTCTTTTAATTGGACAGCCAGGACTGATGTCATTGCACAAAAATGTATGAAAAATGAGAAATAAACAGTGCGAACTATTAGTTTCATGAGGAAAGTTGGGTTGCGCAGAAAGACACTGGTCGTAAACCATTCGCCACTACTGGGACAAAACCAGGTGCTCCCATATTTCGTAACTGACATTTAATGGCAAAAACTAATCATTTAATTATGAAGTAAAGTCAATTAACACTGGGAATACGTGGGAATATGGACACACCCTGCAATGTTAGAGTGACAGTCAAGAGTCTCGCACTCCGGAGTTATTTTCCCATGATCATTCACAAGAGACGCAACGTATGTTTGTCTTTCAGTGAAGTTAAGACAGATGTTGAACTCCTGTAACAGAAATATGAATTAGAAGAAAAGGTTTTCATTCAGTGCAAAGACAATTCTTCTGAAAAATAGAGGCAAAATAATACCTTTTTCACACTAGATTGAAAATTAAAAAGGGCTCTGTAATGCTTTTGAAAGAAAACTGAAAATATGATACAGAACATGGTGTTTGAATTGACTAGTTCACCCAAAAATGCTAATTCTGACTTGATGTTGTTCCCAAAGTTTCAGTTGCAGTTTATTTTTTGGCCATACAATGGAAGTCAATGTTCTTTCAAGACAAATTCTTGAAAATATTTTCTATGTTCCAAATCCACAGAAGAAAGTAAGTCATACATGTTTGGAAGAATTCAAATTTTTAGGTGAACTAAACCTATAAAGTTTGTATATGTATAAAATCCTTTGAAAATCCCAGCACACTCATGCCAAGCTTTTGTTTACTAAGTTCAGATATTAGATATGGGTATTTAAACGATGCCCAATTGGCACTAAGGGGCCTAAAGTGTGCCAAGAAAACAACCCCCACACCATTACACCACCACCACCAGCCTGCACAGTGGTAACAAAGCATGATGGATCCATGTTCTCATTCTGTTTACGCCAAATTCCGACTCTGCCATCTGAATGTCTCAACAGAAATCGAAACTCATCAGACCAGGCAACATTTTTACAGTCTTCAACTGTCCAATTTTGGTGAGCTCTTGCAAATTGTAGCCTCTTTTTCCTATTTGTAATGGAGATGAGTGGTACCCGGTGGGGTCTTCTGCTGTTGTAGCCCATCTGCCTCAAGGTTGTGCGTGTTGTGGCTTCACAAATGCTTTGCTGCATACCTCGGTTGTAAAGAGTGGTTATTTCAGTCAAAGTTGCTCTTCTATCAGCTTGAATCAGTTGGCCCATTCTCCTCTGACCTCTAGCATCAACAAGGCATTTCCGCCCACAGGACTGCCACACACTGGATGATTTTCCCTTTCATACTATTCTTTGTAAACCCTAGAAATGGTTGTGCATGAAAATCCCAGTAACTGAGCAGATTGTGAAATACTTAGGACCGGCCCGTCTGGCACCAACAACCATGCCATGCTCAAAATTGCTTAAATCACCTTTCTTTCCCATTCTGACATTCAGTTTGGAGTTCAGGAGATTGTCTTGACCAGGACCACATGCCTAAATGTAGGGGTGTCAAACTCATTTTTACCCCGGGCCACATCAGGTATTATGGTTTGCCTCAAAGGGCCAGTTGTAACTATAAAACTGTGTAAATGTAGCTACTACTTTAACATATTGTTAAATAACTCTTTCTGCATTTGTCATCCAGGTGGATGCTGCACATTAGTGGTGGCTATATAGCAAATTATTATTATAAAATTATTTAATTTGATAACTAAGTAAGTGTACATATACAGCAAATGCATTCAAATAAATGTAAAATATATGTAAGTAAATTGCTCTGTGTTATTATAACATAAATTTATCTAATTTATGTAATTTATCAGGTTAAGAAAAGATCATACTTGTCAAGTGATTAACAAAGACAAATATCATTAAACACAAGTTATCAACACAAGTAAATCAACTTTGTTCAAAACTTTGTCACAGTTGAGAGGGGCAGAACTATGGGTCCAACACATACAGTACCGTATTTTCCGCACTTTAAGGCACAACGGATTATCAGGCACACGCGCACCTTCAATAAATGACCTATTTTGTAAATTTTTCATATAAGGGCGTGCCGGATTATAAGGCGCACAAGATACTGCAGTCAAACGTTTGACTGGGTTTGCATTATGCATCGACTAAATGTGCAAAAGGGAATGTAGCGGTGCGCGGCGCCAGAGGTGAGGTGTTTATTAGTTAGCGTGAGCGGCGCTGGGCTGGCACGTAACTTACATTGGTTGAACTGGCCGTGTGACAAAGCAGGCATAAGATGGACACGAGTGTGAGTTTCGGGCGAATTTAATAACGCAAGACATTGTTAACCTATTGATCCATATATAAGTTCGTTTTTGAGAAAATTAAAGGTTTTTAAGTGAGCCTTATAGCGCGGAAATAACGGTACTTTATTTTTAAGACAATCGTATACCTTTTGAGCTCACGCGGGCCACATAAAATGATGCCTTGAGTTTGACACATGTGCCTAAATGCATTGAAGCAACTGCCATGTGATTAGATAATTGCATTAATGAGAAATTGAATAGGTGTTTCTAATAATCCTTTAGGTGAGTGTATATGTATGTATTACTTCCCTTTTGAGGAGACTTCGCACTGCGTCGTTGAAAACGACTCTTTGGGGCGAATCACTTAGCGTGCATTCCCAAAGAGTTGTTTTCAACGGCGCAGCGTACTAGTGTTAAAACAGTGTTACGAGTCGTAAGTGCGGACGCTATATTTTTATTCAGATTTGCTGCTTGAAGACAAATGCTGCAAAAGGGAAATAAAGGCACATACAATTGAGTTAAAAAAGATGGCACATTTATTGCTACATAAATGTTATATACATATTGTGTTTTCTGTTACAGAGACAGAAAAAAGAAAAGAATTTGACTTCTTGCTGCTGGTTTTCTGATGTGCATTGACAATACCTTGAATTTTGACATGGGTACAAATCGTTCATCAACCAACAATGCAGACTGGAGACAGAGATGGAGAGCACATTCTCTGGAACATCAAAGCTCATACAATACCCCATACGTACTAGACTGCGAGCTACAATCCTACTTATGTTCTTAAGATGCTATCGATAATCTTTTTTTATAATAATGAACAGGTTATGGTAAATAACCGTACATTTTGTTTTACTATCTAATATAGTAAAATAAAGTAAGAAACTTTTTACTCAAAACTTTTGATTTCAAAAATCTAGAAAGAGTAATATTTAGAATTAAGAAATGTTCTTACAATATTATTGTATAAAAGACTAACTATAGTGAAAAATAAGCCAAATGTTTTTTTTTATCCTTTTCATAGAGTTTTTTGTTATGAGGGAAAGCATCAGGGCATACAGCAAAATCTAACATATCCAACAGAGGAAAAACAGAACACAGAGAAAAGAAAAGAAAAAGGAAAAACAAAACAACAGAGACAAAGAGATGACTCAAAACCTCGATTCATTTTCAGCCGGCAAAAATACAAGCTCTTGAATACTGAAATGTATAACAAGGCCACAAAGACTAATGGATTTCACGATCATTTTGTTAAGGAAGGAAACTCTCCACAAAGCAAAGAAAGAGAGAAAAAAAACACAGAAGGAAAATAATGCTGATATTCTGAAACGTATATCTTTCCTTAAGTTTTTGTTCTTTTGACTTTGTAATGGAGAGAGTGATTCATATGAGAATGTGGCAGTCTAGTTTCAATGGTGCGAAAGCATGGAAGACAACAGACAGGCTAGGAAAAGAGATCAGAAGCAAGAAAACAAAACATTTTTGGTCTTAAAGAAAAAAACGCATACATTATAAAACGAAAGTGGTGAGTGACTGCTGCTCTCTTCAGATTTAAAAACAAAACGAATAACGCAGAGAAAATCCTGATCCGAACCGGCTTTGTTCGTCATTTCCACTGTTTGCTGATTTTGATGCTTCACAGCATTTTGAATTCATAGAGCTTCTCTTTTCGAACAGACATTGCGCTCACATTCTGCTGATCAAGTATTCAAGTACTTCAATGCATGAGGGAAAGACAAAGCCATTCCAAGTAACTTAGAACATCCTTCTATTTCACACGACAGAAATACGCTTTACTATGAAGCCTAGAGAGATGCTTTGTATACAATTACAAATAAACATATAACATGTGGTTACTTTGAGTACTTCTTTTTTTCTCTTTTTTAAAAATTGTTAATGGTTTTAGAAAAACAAAAGAACATAAAACAAAACTTCAATTCAGGCCAGGTGAATTAATGGTCTTCGTTGTAAATCCAACTCTTCTCCAACAGTGCCATGTCTCGCGGTATAACAGATATTCCTCAGTACAGATGACCACGGCTGTTCCACCAAATAATGTAATGTCTGAATACAAATCAACTGTATCGGAAGTACGTCTTTCTCTTTACCCATAATAACACTATATGGCAAAGGAATCATAAGGACGAGACACGTCCCTTTTCCCATTTAAGACACTAAGAAATATGCAGGGAATGCTGGGGTTTTGTAACGTTCTGCTTTCCGTATCTGCACTGCTCATGAATGAGTATAGACATGTCAACTTGTTTTTGACCTTTGGCCTCTCAGTAAAGCCAGAGTTTGCCGTTCCACCATCAAAAACGCACAGGCTGATCCCATCTCGCCTCACCCGTAACTTTGTCTGTGATAAAGAATTAGGTAGTTTTGGTTTCTCACGGTCATTTGCGGAATGAATGTACGAATAAATATAAATAATATATTACTTATTTTTTTTTACTTTTTCTTTTTTTAGACACAGGGATCCTTGAGTCTTTGAACGTTCAAACACCAGATTCTTTTTCAAAGGGCAAGGAATTTGATCTGAATATATATTATTACTCTCATGTTTGAGCGGAGTGGCCCATCCACAGACCGACAGGGGAGAGGCTCACGACTCTGATGTGAAGGACAAACTGCAGATCTACTGAAACGCCTCCAGATTCTCATAGCAATGTCAGAACTTTTCCCTTTAAACATAGACTTACAGCTCAGTAACATAATAAATAGGAAAAAAAAACAAACAAACAAAGAAAAGAAAAGAAAAAAAATTGCTGTTACAATGCATTCGTCAATTCAGTTTAGGCACAAGGCAACTTCCACACGTACAGGGTGGAGGGGGTGTCGACAGTCTCTGATTGTACAGCTGCGGCACACGGCTTGCAGACAGCGATATGTGCTGAGGGGATTTTATGCTTGATTTTGTTTTTTCTCTGGTGGGCAGAAAGTTGCTTATCGATATGGGATGTCTTCACAGGGAGCTGGGCACTTGCCAGTTTTCTTCTATCTCAGGATTGCTTAACGGTGGAATTTTGCTTCGAGTGGTCTGTCTTTTCAAATTTGTGTCACAAACTGTGAGTCCTGTCCGCGCCATGGAAAGCAAGGTCACCGACTTTGTCTAACACACGCCATCGGGATCCATTTGATCTGAAAAGTGAGGGAAAGTTGAGGACATTGCTTATGACCCACTGTACTGACACTCAAATCGCATTCTCATGTGTATCGTACATTAAAAAATGTATGTTTTCCAAAACTCAGGATATTTCACAAAATTCTGTCATCATTTTACTCACCCTCATGTCATTCCAAACCCATGAGCAGAGATGTATAAAGTACTAGAAACCCGGACTTGAGTAAAAGTACAAGTGCTCTATCAAAAAAGTGACTTGAGTAGAAGTTGAAGTGCTCTTTAAGCACCACACTTAAGTAGAAGTACTAAAGTATTCAACATTTTTTTGTACTCAAGTATTGCAATTAAGTAGTTTATTTTAAAATTCACTACTTAAGTACTAAAAGTAAAAGTACAAGTATTGTGTCATGTAATTATTAAAGAAAGCCGTCAAAAGTTTGAACTCAGCAATCGAATAAGGCGCTTTGGCGGGATACAAATTTGCTTTGGTGGCCGCCAAAAAATGTCATTGCAGGACAACCCCTGCATTAGTTGTCAATGTGTGTGTCAATCAATACCATTACCCTGTAAAACTGGCGTGCGATTTAGGCAGCATGAAAGCCAACTTAATTCGTCGAATTAAGTAACTACCAGAACATGAAAAAAATATCGAAGTAAAAGTGTTAAATTCATCAAAAATATCTACTGAAGTAAAAGTAGAAGTATGAGAAAAAAACAATACTCTAGTAGAGTACAGATACAGCATTTTAGTACTTAAGTACAATACTTAAGTAGTTCTACTCGTTACTATACATCTCTGCCCATGAGACTTTAGTTCAACTGTAATACACAAACGAAGAGATTTTTAATGAAGTCCTCCATTAAAAGTCTATTACACCAAAACTTTAATGCTACAAAAAGTTTTTAAAGACATCATAAACGTAATCCATATGAATTGAGCTGTTTAATCAAAGTTTTCTGAAGAGATGTGAACGCTTTATATAGTGAACAGATCAACACTTATACATAGTGCACATCAAATATGCTTAAAGTGCCGTTTACTATTTTGGATATTCTACAGTATATACAGTGTGTGTTGATCAGTGATTACTTAATGTCTTTATGAACTTTTTGAAGTTTTGGTGGAATAACTTTAAATGGAGGGACAGAAATCTCTTAGGCTGTGTGTCCACCAAAGCGTTTTTAGCTAGCTGAAAACGCCAGACGCTCTGCTGAAGACACCATGCTTTGGGCACTTGAGAGCGTTTTGGCAGCGCAGCGTTTTATCCGTTGAGACGTTTTCGTTGCTGTTTACTTGTAACTAATTTCGCAGATAATTTGTTTCATACTAAAAATTTATTTTTCACCCATTTTTCGGTTAGCTCTGTTGGTTGATGTCGTTGAACAGAAAGAATGTTGTGACAGTTGGTCGGTGTGGTATTAGCCCCGCCCCTCCTCCACTGTGATTGGACGGGAGGGTAAAAGTCACAGTGATGAGTGCCGCGTTTTATCCAAAGTTGAACATTTTTCAACTCCCGAGGACCAGTGAAAACGATGGGTGCTTGGCGCTTCAGTGTGAAAAAAACGCCATCAGCGTCTCGATTCACGCTCATGGCATTTGAAAAGCGGGCGCTCCCATTGAAAACAATTAAAAACATACGCCAGGCGGATGGAAAAACGCTTTGGTGGACACACGGCCTTAGGCTTAATTAAAAATATCTTTGTGTTTTAAAAATAAACAAAATTCTAATAGGTTTGGAGTCAATAATGACAGAATTTTTCTAATGAACATTTTTAAGACAACGGGTGCATTCACAATATAAATACTGTTCCAGAAGGAAGGTAGGCAAGGATGTAGCTCACTAGGGGTTGGAACAGAGCTTGTGTTAAAAACAAATAGCAAATAAAAATCTTGCTTGTGGTGTCGTGTTTTAACCACCTGCCCGTTTTACATCTCCGTGTGGAGCTGATGGTGCTCACCTGGCTGTTCACAGATGGCCCATGGGGTTGGATGTGTCTGTGAGGCTCGGGTGCACAGGCGGGTGGGCTTGCTGGGGGTCACCTGAAACCCCTGACACCTTCTCCTCCTCTCTCCTCTTAAGGCAGGCTGCTTTGGGGTTTAGGTTCCTCTCTGCACACAGGAGAATTCACATTATCTCACCATTTTTGTTGAGTTTGTAAAGCAATATGTTGCTTTCATTGCCTCATAAAACCAGCTATTCTGCTGAACCGACTAACAATTTAGCACTGTTGCCAAGGGCCCAAGTAAAATACTACTGATAAATCCTTGTCTGACAGTGGAGATTACAGCGGAGAATCATTTTCCCTGATAATATTATCTATTATAAGTAATCATGTCTTGTGTGTTTTCGATCAGATGTTTAAATGCCTGATTTGGATGATGGATGAGGTGGATATTTACCAACAAAGCACTGTAAAAAAAAGGTTAATCAACGATGAAGCAGCTTTTTAATGTGCGGATATGAATCCACATATCCATAATACTGTCAAAAAAGTTCCAAAGTATGGGACACTTTTTTGAGGGGTTGCTTCAGATAAAAGGCAAGAAATACTCTTGGATATTGTGTACAATTAATTGCATTTGCATAACGCTGTTTTTTTAACAGTTAATTTAGATTAATTTCTACGATAGTATATTGCATTTACTTGAAGAAAAAAAATCTTGAAGAAAAAATCGTTTTTCTGAATTAACCAGTTAATTATCTCAGAATTCAGAGATCATTTTTCATGGAAAAAAGTTTTTGCTCAGTTTTTCTGAATTAACAACTTAATTTTTCATGAGAATTTTTTTTTGCTCAGTTTTTCTGACTTAACAACTTAATTTTTCATGAGAATTTTCTTTTTGCTCAGATTTTCTGAATTAACGACTTAACTTTTCATAAGAAAAAAGTTTTTGCTCTGTTTTTCTGAATTAACGACTTAATTTTTCATGGAAATTTTTTTAATTCAGAAAAACAGAGCAAAAAAATCCATGAAAAATGAACTCATTAATTCAGAAAAACAGAGCAAAAACTTTTTTCTCATGAAAAATTAATTCGTTAATTCAGAAAAACAGAGCAAAAAAAATTTCTCATGAAAAATTAACTCGATTAATTCATAAAAACAGAGCAAAAACTTTTTTCCATGAAAAATGATCTTGTAATTCTGAGATAATTAAGTCATTAATTCAGGAAAACAGAGTAGGATTTTTTTTCTTCAAGTGAATGCAATACGCTTCCATAAATTTCCTAGATTAGTCATGATTACATATTTTAATTGACTGACAGGCCTTATATAAACATGACATAACTGCATTAAGCAGTACAGCGTCTGACCTCTAACTTGCTGTTCGAGGCTGAGAATGACGGCGACGGCCTGGTGAAGAATGAGCAGTTTGGTCTGGGGCTTCTCGCTCTTCAAGTGCAGCTGACACATGCGACCCAGCTCTTTGAACGCCTCGTTGATGTCCCGGACTCGCAGCCTCTCACGGGCGTTGTTGGCCATCCTCCGCTCACGCTCGCGCTCCGCCTTCTGCTCGGGGTTCAGGTCCTCGTCTTCATTTACACTGCTGCAGAACAATTCACAGCCGTCAGACGAGATGGAGGGAACAATGTGGCCTCAACCCCTGAACACTGCGTGTTTCGGTGTGACATGAAATTTCAAACCTTCAAGCATTAAGAAGTAAAACTTCAGGCATAAAAAGTCAATCTAAGTGGCGTTCTATGGTAATATTTAATGAGACTAGCTTATCTGAATATTCACTGTCTCAAAGGTCAATGCTGAAGTGTTGAAGGACACTTTTAGAGGGAGTGCTTTGATGAACGGTTGCCTGCCTTGGTCAAGTGCTTCCCGATTCTGTTTCATATCCCTTTTATCACTCTCGTCATCTGATTTGAGGTCGTCTGAGGATTGGTTATCGTTCATGTCATCCTTTTCTTGATTTTCAACCTTCAGGTCCAAAGATGGGGCAATGTGAGCGGCCAGAGCGCTGCAGCGATTCCTGTCACACACACATGCACATTGGGTAAACACACTTATTTTAAAACATACCTGAAGAACCATACATTCGTAAACTGGTGACCAAACAATAAAGTGATGCATAAAAAGCGTCCCAACCTCTGAACGTCTCTGCCTGGTGGTTGAGCTTCGAGCTGGAGGTGGGAACCAGCGCTGGCCTGCAAGCCGCCGTGGTTGTTGTTCAGGCTGGACGGTCTCTTAGCAGTGAACAGAGCCCTGTCAGAACAGATCGCCATAAATACATGAGGCAGAGAACAGAGCAAAACATCAAGAGTCCCTCTGATCATGAAGCCATCAGATCAGAGCTGAGAAAACAAAAGTGATTTACATTAAATGGGAGAAGAGACAGATCTTGGACTTCAAAGCTAGAGAGTCCCTGTGTTCCTACTGTAGAGTGTGACCTCCCCTCTGAAGAACTGAGTGGTGTTCACACTACAAAGAATGACCTTCACAGCCCCAAATTTTTGCTCAGAGACACGAGGCACTTCAGTCCTGAGTTCTGACTCTGTTCCACCAAAGGACACTCTCATGTTGTTTTCAATTTGGAAGCGTGTGTCTATAGACCTTGAGAGGCAGGATGATTGTAGCATAACAGCGAACTGGAAGCTGCACCATTTCAGACAAGGTTTTCGGGGAAGTGGTAGAAGGGAAGCGGCAGACGTCAGGTCATCAACATGATATCCTAAACTCTATTGTTTTGAACACCGTTTGTACATACAGTGTTTTTTTATAGTATGCAATGTTTTATAAAAAATATTAATTCATATTTACTTCTTTTTATAAAACCACATGACATCATGACTTTTGCGTAAACATACACGCCACTTTCAAGTCAAGTGTTATCTATAAGCAGTTTGTGCTATCCGCGTGTATGTCTACGCCATTAAATGTCAAGTGATTTCCGCGTGTCTGTACACGCCGTTAAATGTCCACGCGAAACGAAGCAAAATGTAGATCTACATCTGGGAGCGATATTTTTTCCTGGGATGGTAGAGGAAGACTCATAAATGGTATTAACCCCAGTGACGGGTAGGTTTAGGGACGGGATGGGGTAGGTCATATTTTTATACATTAATGTAAAGTTAAGTCAATGGCGTTCATTAACACGCTGAAAAACGATTATGCGTGTTGATAGCATGCCAAAAATGGAAATATCGAATTGGCGTGTCATTCATACGCCATTTCATGAGATCAGTCTGAAAACCAAAACAATGAAAGTGGGATTCTGGTGGGATCATTTTCAAATCTATCATTATTTGCTATTATTGTAAACAATTATTACATCAATATTTACTACATGTTAAATTAATACGTTAACTATTGGCAAGAATTGAGAAAGGCTGCAAAACAGTTGACTAAAACAATGTCTACACTACCAAAAATGTTTGGTTTTGAAAAGACTTAGACATTTTTTTGAAAGAAATCTCCTATGCCTACCAAGGCTGCATTTATTTAATCAAAAATGCATTAACAGTAATATTGTGAAATTTCATTACAATTTAAAATAATACAGTTTTCCATTTTTAATACATGTTAAAAATGTAATTTATTCAGCTAACATTATTTAGGATCCTGTTTAATTTAATTTAGAATTTTTGGGGGGCTGGAAAAACAAGCAAGAAGACAAGGATTGCTTAATAGAGAAAATCTGCATTTTGTTTTAAAGTTGAAAGATTGGTTATGTGTTTTTTTTTTAATGGACACTCGACAAAATGGCTCATTCACATGTGGATATAGCAACAAAAAATCTGCCCTTTCATGCTGAACATCAAATGACAGTTTGACCAGCATTCGTCACTGGTGGCTTCCAAAAACATCTGGATTTGATCAACGTCTTGCCATGCGATTGGCGACGCAGTGGAGTTGAAACCGCCACACCCCCTCTAAATCTCTTCCTTCCACCCCTGCCACAGTAGGCAGGAGCACATGTTCGCCCATGATCTAGGATCCATGGGATTGGGAAGTCATGGAGAACGAAAGAAAAGGAGCAGAAATAAGGGGGGTGGAGGGTCTTTTCCTTCAGGAATGCGTTCCTAAGTCACTGTTGGCCTCTGTTAACCTCCATGCCGCCCAGGCCCGAACCCCTTCCCCACTCTCTAATCTCAGCGCCACTCTCAACAGGTGTCCAAACAACTCTTTGTCTGTGGCAGAAGAGGGGGCGGAGGAGGAGGGGTGCCACCCAAAGAAGGCGGCCATTTTCCTGTCTGAGCTTGATTACCATACAGCTGAGGAGCTCAGACACACACGACTAAAGCGTCAGATTTCCTGAGTTGTTAAGAAAGACGAGGGGAGGAAAAAGAGAAAGAGGGGAGACAGAAAGAGAAGAGTGCACCAAAATAAAATCGTTCTGGCTGTGCTGAATCAGGACCTTGTCTGGGTATGTGTTAGGGTCGAGCCTGGAGCACAGAGCTCTGTTTGTGTGTGTATGAACACATAGTCCACTGACAGCAGTGTGACAGCTCCCGCGCAGACGAGAGGCTCTGTCACTCCACTGCAATCTCCTCTCTGCCTGAGTAAAACGCACCTCTGTTCATCATGACTGAAAACATAAGCTGTGGTGAGCCAAAAATTTGTGAAACATCACTTTTGTCACTGTTGCACGCTAAATGTGCGCTTCACCCAAAAATGTTTATTCTGTCATCATTTACTGCCCTTGTTATTCCAAACCTGTATGACTTTGGACATTTTAAGGTTAAATGTATCAATCTCGTGCTATAATCCATTTAGCCTATAAATGTACTATGTAAATGAAAATGAGTATTTCAAAAGTATATTTTAACCTACATTACACTATAATATAGGAAAATTAAAATACTTTTGTACTAATTTCTTCACTTGCAAGAAATAAACCCTCGAGCTTTTATTTATAGGAGAAAACACCAGATGACCATGATCGCGTGAGCAAAGTATTTCCGCAGCACAAACAGGATGCTATTCTAATATCAGTTATTATAATGGCACAACGCCATATCATGGTTTCAATTTTAGTTTGTTGGCAAAATATAATGCAAGAGACCTTAATGTTAGGTTTTACATTTTACATCTTTACATATGTATTGAACGCGATTTCGAATCCGCCTTTAAAATGTATTTATTTCGAATCCGCAAAAGGCGGATTTGGAACTTGCGTTCAGCGCATCAAAAGCTGCTTTCAAGCACTTCATGTCCTACGACCTACGCCACAGAAGCTGTTTCATGACGGGCGTCTTTTTGCTGTAAAGACAGGCACTTAGTGCAAATATATGCTCCGTTATAGAAAATGTTAAAAAAATTAAAAATAGTTTTCTTCCCCTAGCTTGGGCCCCAAGTGCATATGGCGAACTTCCAATAAATACATTTTATCAGACCGGCCCTCGCGGCCTCGAAACACTACCGCCCCACCGGGAAAACTCCCGACTCTCCCGATTGCCACTCCGCTACTGAGTGACACTGACATTTCTCAAAATATCTTCTTTCATGTTCCACAGAACATCATACAGGTTTGGATATGCTTTTGAAAACCCAACATGAAATTTTGGGTTCCTAAATAAAATCTTCAGTGACACACTGAGTTTGAAACTGCTGCATGAAGTGACGCAATCACAGGAAATCAAACGATATCTGATAAACCAAAGAAAATCCTTTTTATGAATTACCATTTTGACACATTACCTTGTCAATGCAAAACTGTTGCATGACATAACAATTACAGTAAATAAGATGATGTCTGATGTTTAATGCACAGTTGGAGATGGATTTTGGACCAATGCGATTTCACAGTGGCCATTGCTACTTCATTGCAGAAATCAAACTATGCATGTCCTATAGCTTGTTACAATCAACTTTTTAAAACATACATTTACATGAAATATAGCTTGTATTGTTTTATGTCACACTAGGTTAGGATCCAGTCTTAAAGTCTGTTTCATTCAGATTTTTAAATGTGTTTCTTTTAGATTGGGGCTATGAAAAAATATTAGGGCATGTGTGAAGAGGGGAAGAAACTATAAAAAAGTTATTTATACAAATAAAAGCTTCACTAACATGTGATACAGCATTCCAGACATTTACTTCCTGTTTGAAACATTAAATGAGAAGAGTGGATTGCTCATCAGGAAATGTCAGATCTTTGTGGTCAACTAGCCATGGGTAAACTTTCCAATGTAGAGGTCATTCACGAAAACAGTTTTGAGTGTTGCTTTAGTCTTTGGACAAAAACAAAGAGGTCAGCGTCAGTTCATTTGAATGTTGAAAGAAAATCAAAATGTTGTTTTGAATGAAGAAAAAAGGCCATGATTATTTCCTATTATTGAGAAACGCCTCCCTCGCTTGTTCCGTCCATTACAGCTGTGTGCTAATCTTTCTGTAGAAAGTGAATGAATGCCGTGGGATGATGGGGGAGATACAGAGTGCTTTAGTTTCAGCGGGTCTCACATCACGCAGGTCCCCACAGGCCCAGCGAGCCACAGTGCGGAAATGTCTTCCAGACCGGCACTGATCTACTAGATTCTACTGTGACTGCTTTTCCCATTCAGGCCCGAGGAACGCAGCTTAAGGAGGGAGAACGAGCTTCGCTCCAGCCATTACGCTTATGGAAAGTATGTGGGTTTAAGTTAAACTGCTCTCAGTGGAAAATAGTTCAGTTTCAACACATGGCCAGGCCTTCATTTTAAACAGGTGGCTTAACTCTGTTTATTAGCCTATTTGGAGAGGCACAATGAAAAAACACATGCGCTTCTCTCCCTCTTGCCTGTAATAACTGTAAGAGACTTTGACCTCTAAAGAAATGAGACATTCAGGAGGCTCTGAAACACATAAGCTAAAGTTTCCTTTGTGATAGTGAAGTTTTCTTTACCATTTGTGCTGTTCGGTTGGTGACCAATCCAGAAGCGGGGAAACTGGTGCCGATGGCCGAAATTGGCCCGTTGTGCGCTTGTCCCAACAGGCTGTGGATGTCGCTCGACAGGCGGCAGTGGAGCCCACGGCGTGATTCCGCAGGACGTGGATTGCATCAGTCCAGCCTGTCCAGCCGGTCCTCCATCCGAGAACTGAAATGAAGAATACGAAGATGGGGAGAGAATAAGAAAACAACATAAGGTTCATTGAAAACAAACATACACATAGACTTCAATGACATTCTCTTAAAGCAAAGGAACATTCCAAAACAAAGTAAAAAGGAAAAGTAAGAAATCAGAGAAAAAGTGAAGGCTAAGACAGTTAAACAACATCTGTTGGAATAAACAAAACAAAAATCAATGACAGTTTTCCACTAACTAAGCCGCAATATGGCGATTTTCATGTATTATTACAATCAAAAGATCAACAAAAGATGAAATGGCAAAACAACAAAAGCACAAAAGAGAAAAAGCATGGCCAAATCAAAGGAAAGCTGATGACTGAAAGGAAGAAAAGGGAAGGAGATGATTGTCTGAAGAGCGGGAATACCTCGCAGACATCCTTTAAGAAGGACATGGCATCCTGCAGATGCTCATGAAGCTGCTGGTGCACACGATTTTTCTACAGTCACACAGGAAGAGGAGAGACATGTACAGTGAGAGATGAGACCAAAAGAGAAGCAAGCAGAGTTTACGAGAGATCGGCAGAGGAAACGGGCAGAGCGTCGAAGCGCAGCTCCAAGTGCCGAGATCTTGTGACTAATTATGATGAACTATGGTTCACTCAGGCGATCACAGCTCATTTCCTGTTTCCTGGAGGTGCCGCTGCTCATGGACGGTCAATAAAAATTCACTTGCAGCTGGCATACAAAGCATTCGAGTAAATATTTATCTGCACACTCCATTATGTGAATGTATGACGTGGGAAGGAAAGTGTGTGTTTCGGTAAACTGATCTCCTGTTGTGGCTCAGTTCCCCAGTCAGCCCTGGAATCCCGCCGCAGTGGTTGAACGCAGCAGCTGCCAGCACCCCACCCCCATCACACACCCTAACCAATCCCTAACCACCCCACCTTCACACAGCCCGGCCAATCTCCATCCACCTTGGACAAGAGAGGACAGATGGCAGAAGACATGCCCCAAGGGACGGGGATATTGTTCAGGTCCACACGGCCCCCTCCCCGTGCCGCTTCTGACATTTGTCAGCCAGGAATGTCCATGTAAAGCTACCCCTACCCTCCAGGAGCAAGTCATCTACTGACACAGTGTCCATTAAAAAGTGCTCAGTGCCCGGGGGAGGGGAGGACGAAATGGAGGGAACTCTTACCAGAGAGTGGAGGGAGTTCTCGTAGTTCGGGGAGGAAGGTGCTTGTCCAGCCGTGCGGGGCCACTGAGTTGTACCTGTGGATGGAGCAGAGGAACAACAAGCAGGTTAAAAATGATCGTCTGAAATGAACCAGTTTTACATGCAACGCACATGGTCTGATTAGAGAACAAATGACTCATGATTTGATTCTTTTAATGAATTCACAGGTTATCAGTTGAGGAGCACCTTTGCCGTAACAAATGGAATTCAACTAAAAAAATTAAAAATAAATTACATTTCGCATGTAGTGCACATGGTACAATGTACTGATGCACATTCACAATAGACTAAAACTCATTTCCTATCCTGGCTGATTCCAGCTATTCTCAACGTAAGCCGTTTTCCTCTAGGTCTCCAGACACATCATTTCCTATGACTGGGTCATATCCTGCAATGTGAGAAGGGTATGAGGACGACCCTTACACGCATACATACACAAACCAGTGCTGAGGGACATCTCCTACTTCCTTTTATTAATGAAGTCATGACTAAAAAAGCTTGGGAGAACAATGCACTGACCCCGACAAAGGCGACGACTTGGACCCTGAGTGTCTTTCCTTGACTCTAACACTGCATGAGCTCAACAGAGGAGCTTGATACTCTAGACTTAACAGGATGAGACTGTGGCAGTCTCTTAGATCTCAACTCGCACAAACAAACTACCGGACGGTGAGCAGTGATGTGACCAATCTCATGTCGGATGGTGTCAGGGAAAAGAAAAAGCACTGTTTTGCCACATTACTCAAGTAGTAGCAAAAGATTTTATTTGGCTTGGCCACATTCTCAGCCCCAGACTCAATTTTTTCAGAAATTCACTGGAAGAATTCAGTGAATGTGTTTTTGCTCTGTGGAAGTGTGTGAGAGGCTGGAAAGGACTATAATGAGGATGTAAATGACTCTGGTCTGGTCTCAGTCTAAACGTGATGATTTCGACTGGCCATAAATCAACCCCGTTTTAAAAGAATGCACATCTGCTAATCACAAATCAAAACTCTGGTGGTGGGGGTCGCCTTCACTCCCAAGTCTACTTCACTCCAACTGGCAAACAATGCACTGCAAAGAGTCTTGCGTGAAGGCTATGGTGTACAATAAAACAGGTCAAGTCCTCTTAATGTAGCATGACCCAAAGGAAGCCTTTTGGCTTATTTACATTAATCAGCGGTCTCCGTCCTTCAATCTGACTCCACCAGGAACAGACCCGACCATTGACCCAGGCTGTTTTGTTGACATCATCAGAGACTTCCTATTTTGCCGGTTGTTATCTGAAAGTTACGTCTGGCCCAAGTGGCAACATTCTAATCTGAAACATTAAGCCTACCCGGAAGTGCCAAAAACTGCAATACATCGAAAATCCGCTAGAGGCCAGTCCCAAAATGGAGCAAATGTCCATATACCCCATGTAAAAATGTCCGTTTTACACAGCATAAATTCATGTTTTTACAGTTTGGTCCCATGGATTTTTATTGTAATCTTCAATATGTTCCGCGTGCCTGACAACTGTGAGGGGGAGAATTTTTTCTAACTCGTTAGTTTAGATCGTATTTAGATATAAAATGTATGACAAATAAGGGCTGTTAAATTTGATTGACAGCTGATAACGGGCTGCGCCAAGTGGAATTTGACGTCTCGGCCATGATCTGACAACACATCATACCACCTCTGTATCCTTTTCCGAACAGTTGTATTTTGTATTTCCCAAGATTTTCCAGTATGGCGCCGCCCATACCCATAAACAGCCTTAAACCCGTTCTTCTGAAAGTCTATGGGTGACGTCACAGATGCTTGGTCCATATTTTTTACAGTCTATGGTCTGGCCCTGCCTGCGTTACGAAAATCTTCGAAAGTCAGTGAATGCAGAGATAATTTCACCTATTGTGTGACTGGAAGTTGTTTAGGTAAAGAATTTCCAACCATTCGTCCTCCCTAAAGCAGCTCTAGGCAGCAGAAGGAATTCGCCTAAAGCTCTCAGAAGCAGACTTTCATTAAGGGCCTATTAAAAATTACTTTGTGGCTACATGAAGATAATGCAGCGTTTAATAAGGCTTCCTCACGGCGGCCAGCTTGACAAATGAGCGTGGGCCTGTGCAGGCACTCCACACGTGGTGCTGGGGTCTAATTGGCTGGTGTGGGCAGAAGAGACCCGGCTATGAGCGGGTCTAATGGCTAAGTTTAAGTGTAATCTGGAGAAACAGATGGATGTGCTTTGGCTTAATCATAACATGATGAAACAATGTGCACCAACGTCTAAGAACACCTAATCAAAAACCTATATCAAAAAAATAAATAAAAGGATCAAAGGGGTCTTTGACTGGCTGCTTGTGAGTGTAAATCAACTTAATGATGTGATAAAACTGCAGGCAGAGAGAATGATAATACATGTGCCAAATGTGACTAAAAAATACCAAAATACCTATATTTGGCCAGGCCAATTAATCAGTAAATATCTGAGGCCAGTTGCATAACCTTAGCTATGTTGAGACTGTGTTTGACCAACTAGCAGTTATATTAGACTAATAGGTAATCAGTCTTACTTATCCAATTCAAATTAGATTCTAACTTGACTTTGAAAAGGCCAGTCTTGAAGAATAAAATTATATGATTAACTTTTAAGACTAGACTATTTATGCAACTGGCTACAGGTTAATGATAATAACCTGTAGCCAGCCAATAATAAATGTTACATTTACATATAAATTATAAATACACTACACGAATACACTAAACTGTTTTCAAAACTGCTTCTGACTGGAGTAATGATGCTGAAAATTCAGCTTTGCCATCACAAGAATTCAATTATATTTTAAAATGTTATATATTTATATATTAATATTGAGCACAGCTATTTTAAAATGTAATAATATTTGACAGTTTTACAGTTTTTAGGGCTGTAAAACGATTAATCGCATCCAAATTAAAGTTTGTGTTTACATAATATATGTGTGTATATGTGTATAATTATTTTGTATATATAAATGCACACATATGCATGTATATATTTAAGAAATATTTGCATGTATATACTTTATATATTTATATAAAATTTATTATTACATATAAATAATAGATATTTGTATGTATTAATAACACATTTTTCTTAAATAGATACATGCATATGTGTGTATCTATATATACAAATTAATTATAAACACTTCACATACATATATTATGTAAACACAAACTTTTATTTTGGATGTGCTATAATGCATGTAATAGTTGTTTCACAGCCTGATCAAATAAATGCAGCCTTTGTGCGCATAAGAAACATCTTTTAAAACCAGTAAAAAAGCTTACCAACCTTAAACATTTGAATTGTAGTGTAAATAATAAAAAAATAAAATAAAAATGAAAACATTATTTATATCAAATAGCCAACATGTATCTTTTAATTCTTTTGGCAAAATATTAAGCAATTCTTAAAATAATGAAGCATAAGATAAGGTGTGCTAGTGCAAGAGGAAGTGACATTGTAGGTACAGGCTGTTAAGTGAAGACGAAGGCTGTCTCTGAGCAGAGTCATCTCTCCTCCCTTCCTCTCAGTCAGTCATGCTAATAAATGAGGATCTTTGCAGACCGCTCTGTCATGGGCAACAGCTGTGTGTAGGAGCAGGGCAACAGCTGAAGCTAAGGAGCAGGACAGACATCAGAGCACAGCTGTCACCACTATATCAATGAACACACAACTGCCCACTCACCAAAACAACTGGCGGAGAAACTGCCATTTGTAGCAACTGAGATTCTCCTCTTGTCCCTCTGAGCTCAAAAAATATTTTTTTTTCATGTAAAATGACTGTGCATCAGTCTTGTGAAGACGCAGATAAAATCTTCACCAGAGTTGGCTTACTCATACACCTCAAACCAGGGCATAGCTTGCCACGACAATCTTCAATCTCTGCAGCTGAGGGACAGTGTGTTATACTCATTTCACGAGAAGAGGACGGAGCTCGCTGTGTGTGTAGATACACTCGTGCCAGTGTGACATTGAGACAGGGAAGGAGTTGACAGAATGAATTGTTTGATAGTTTATCATACAGTGAAGAACAACCATATGATGTTCATTAGTCAAGGGCTAATTCCAGAATCTCAGATCAATGTTTTTTAACAATATCATGTTCGGCAAGACTGCGCTATTATGGTTGTCCATAAATAAAATCGAAATGACGGTGTTCTTGCCTATTCTAAATGATAAACCAAACAACATGTTAAGAATTGTGTTGAGGGTCTGTCTTGATGTGTAAAATGAGTTTCAGCTTGTGCAGTGGCCCCAAAAAGAATGACTTTTTGTTCATTTCACAATTAAAAAGAGCAGATACAAGAACGTGTCCTGTGTGAACAGCCCATTAGTAAAATTCAGATTGACTGACAAACTCAACTTGTAAAATGTATTGCTGTGTAGACTGTAGGTCAGTGATAAGATTATGTCCAGTGCTATACAATAAAACACAATACTTTTATAAAAATGTAAACTCCCATTCAAATGTTTGATGTTGATAAGATTTTGAAATGTTTTTGAAAAAGTCTTTTGTTCATTAAGGCTGCATTTATTCGATCAAACACAGTAAAAACAGTAATACTGTGAAATATTATAACTATTTAAAATAACTGTTTTCTTTTTGAATATAGTTTAAAATGTAATTTATTGATAACTTGTAATTTATTGATTTATTGTTATGTTTGTATGCATCCTTTCAAAATAAAAGTATGCGTTTCTAACTTGAAAATCTTACTGACCCTAAATGTTTCAACAGTAGTGTCACATTCAATAATTTAGTCATCCGCCACAATAATGTATTTGTATTATCCTCATTTGACGGCTTCTCTTAGTAAATATTAATAAATGCTATTATACTAGATTTGATGAATCTGCATATATCATGTAATTAAATCTCATTCCTGTAGAGACTGATGGGGGAAGCTTTTACTTTTGAAAATGTAGCAAAAGGACACTTACTAACATAAACAAAACTTTATACGTTTCAAAATGAAAAACTAATGTATATTGTTGGTTAAATTATAAATACAGGTCAGATTTAATAGAAAATGTCCATTCTGGCTTTAGGACTAATTAAATGACAAGGAATTACAAAAGTGTGATTTTAAGCACCTAATTTGCTTTTACAATCCACACATTCATACATTTTGAGGGCCACAGCGGGTGTGGTATATGGAGTGAATGTGTGTGTGGGGTCAGAGAGGCAGACTGGTGCTCTACCTGCCCTTCCTGCTGGGCCGCTGGCCGTCACCACTGTACCTGCTGTGGCAGCGCCCGCCTGAGCCGTCAGAGGAGAGGGAGAGCCCACTGGAGTGGAGGGGTTTGAGGGGAAGCTACTGCTGGTGTGGTCAGGAGAATAAATCTGCAAACAAGAGCGAGAGAAAGAAAGAGATCAGTCTGTGAGGTAGCACACTCAACCTTTTAAACACGCAACCTGTCGTCTTCCCTCGCGGCTAGCATCCCTCAGTCTTTGCTCAGCCAAAATGGGCTCATCAATTCTGCTGATTTTACAAGCAGAGCAGCAGTAAAAAAATGCTCACAGAATGCATATGGGCTTTTAACAACCTGTGCCTCCCTTTACAATGTCTGCAGAAAAAACAACCCCTCCTGCACCTCTAAATGCTGTGTGACACCTGCAGTCCAGCCTGCGCTCTCTGGCTTTCTGACACATCTGTGGTTGTTATTCAGGTCAGAAGCCCAGGCCCGATGCCCACACACCCTGCTGCATGTCGCACATCATAAGTGAAACCACATGAGCACACAAGATCAGAAACCCTGCAAGAGAGCGGGAAAACGGCTAAACAAACAGTGGTGGTAATAATTCACAATAGAGGTAGACAAAATGTCCAAACTCTTACAGCACGCTGACAGTACATCACAATTGTTTTATATGAAATGTTTTATATATAACATAACCATGTAGTAATGGTTTATTTCCTTAGTTTTTGCTTTATTTATACCTGACATAAAACAAAACACAATGATGATTTAAACATAACCTAACCATGTAGTAATATCTGTTTTATTGTTTTATTTTATATTTTTACTAGGGCTGTCAAACGATAATCGCGTATTAATTCGCATCTAAAATAAAAGTCTGTGTTTACATTATATATATATATATATATATATATATATATATATATATATATATATATATATATATATATATATTAGTGCTGTCAAACGATTAAAATATTTAATCGCGATTAATCGCATTAATGTCATAGTTAACTCACGATTAATCGCACATATTTATCTGTTCTGAAATGTCTCTTGATTTCTTTCTTATTACATTAGGCTATTATTTTTCTCATTTTAATGCTCGTATCAACATGGAAAAGTGGATTGGCTTGTTTAGTGCAAATGTTTTTATTATTATTATTATTATTATTGAAAATAACATTGGAATAGTGTTCAATTTTCACACTAACATAAATAATCTCTCACACAATGTAACATTGTCTATCAATAAAAAGTGAAAGAAATACTGACGAGGTCCTTATATTGACGAGGGTGGAGAATCGCATCATGTGTGTGTGTGTGTTTGCTTGGCCATCATCAGACCGGACGTGCTGCGATGATGATAGATAGCTCAGTTCACAACGACAAAACACACAGATCACTTGGTCTTGTCAATGGGACAATTTGGCGACTTTTTAAAAGTAAACTTTCCATTCAGAATCTTCAGGCATCCATTTCGGCGTCTCGCGCTCGTCATCCACTCAAAACGTAACGTTACTATTTGGCCGGCTCGCAAGCCGAAACGAGTGTGTGTGGCACAAACCGTCCTCGCGCTGCGATCTGAAACCCATTCATTTCAATGGCTTGCGCTGCGCGAGGACGTTTTGTTGCTTCTTCAACCAAAGCGCAAGCGGATCTGAGCTAGACCGGAAACAAAACAACAGGTACGCCGCACACACTTGTTTGGGCTTGCGAGCCGGCTTTGAGTGGATGACGAGCGCGAGACGCCGAAATGGATCAGGACGCATGCCGCGTCCTGTTGCAAAAGCATGTGAATAAACTACAAAGTTTGCTAGGACAAAAAGACCGTTAATCGCGCGATAAAAAAATTAACGCCGTTAAAATGGGTTTGTGTTTACGCCGTTAATAACGCGTTAAACTGACAGCCCTAATATATATATATATATATATATATATATATATATATATAAACACAAATATTTTCATGTATATACAGTATATAGATTTATATATAATTTATATGGTATGCAAATGATATTTTTTCTTAAATATACATGCATGTGCATTTATATAAACAAAATAATTATACACAGTGCACCCACATATATTATGTAAACACAAACTTTTATTTTCGGATGCGATTAATCGCAATTAATCGTTTGAGAGCCCTAATTTTTACTGCTATATAACTGGGTTGCAGATGTATACCAAAACATGACCGGACGAGTAACATTAGAAGCCATTGTAAAAATCTTATACAGTAATATAAACCATTGACTAACACATTTCTATGAAAATACACTATCATACAGCCAGGCCCTGAATTCAGATCACCATCAAATCCTGCTTACATGACGCCCATAACGGCACTTCTAATGCTTAATAGGGGAGGAGATGGAATAGAGAAAAGCAGCTGGATGATGCAGAGAAAGAGAGAGAAAAGACATGGTCATTAATCTCTCTTTTTGGAGCTCATTAGAGTGAATGAGTCTGGCCCGTGGCTGTGTGGAGGGGCGTTTCAGGCTCATCTTCAGTTATGGATGAGAGGTAATAAAGCCGCTCCCTGCCTGCCCAATAAACAGCGGCTGAGACGGGCACAGTCCTGCCCACATCACAAGAAACTGAACCGATGCCTTTGCCTCATTGTGCAACACTGCCGGTAGTCCCCTTCCCTCGACTGATGTTGTTTCTTTTTTTAGAAATTCTTGTCTGAAAAGGGATTTTTTGGTTAATCTAAATGTCAAATGCAAGTAAACATTCAAGCCACGCTCTGCATTCTGCTAAAATGGTCCCATAATGGAAACCACTATGAAATATTCAGGTTTTGATCCCAATTATCTGGCAGGATTTGAGAAAAACAGCTCTAAAGTTGTGGGCCATCACTTGCTGGGGATCATGAAGTCCATTTGACTTAAAAACACATCAAAATGCGGATACTATCATTATTAATCTTCTTATTAAATCCTGAATGCCACACTTTTGTGTTTCAATCAACTCTGCAAATCCTGCCTGGGGCTTTAGTACATTCATCTCTCAGAGTAGACAGAGAGAGAGAAGAGACAGAGGGGCAAGTGATTATAGAGTGAGAGTGATATACAGAGAGATACAAAGAAAGAAATACTCTGTGATATTAACAGATATTCGAAGATTCAAATGTGTGTAAATATACAATGCTTTTATATAGCAGCTTATCCAGCGCACATTTGTTCTTCACAAATTAAATGATCAGCACAATAATTTTAGCGAAAAGTTATGAAAGGAAATTAATATGAATTTCATAACGTCTTTGTATCTTCCACTTGAGCAGCATACACTCCACAAGTTAACTAAAAACCTGATGATCATGTTCTGTGTCTGCACAAAGAGTCACATGATCATTGTCACAATGTACTGATTTAATTAGTGGCGCAGTGCACTCGAAATATTAAAGCTACACTGTGTGATTTTTAACCCCCATCTAGTGGTGAAAAGGTATATGACCATCCAGTGAATATTAGTTTCTGTTCCTCTCAATTCCGATTTCGTTTTAACTACTGATCGGTGGCCAATGTAGTCCAAGATTAACATGGCTTCCAGTTCGACCTCGTCTATGAGTGTTGAACTCAAACGTAAACGTGAAAGGCGAAGCTTGAATTGACGGGTATGTCCTCTTTGGCTAATGTACTTTCAAGATGGAGGGGCAACATGGGCGACTCGAACACTAGTAACCCCTTACCCGTATGTGTTTTCAATGACATATTATACACTCATGAGGATACTTTATTACTTGAACGAAGTGAATGTACATCAATAGGCACATATAAAGAACATTACGAAGAACTAAGTGTTTTTAGCTAAAGAGTAAACTAAAAGAGTTCACAGTGTAAGCTTTAATATTGCTTTGTTTTTAAGCTTTCAAAATTTGCAAAGCCTTTTTTTTTCATGTCATCTCTAGACTTTTGGAACTGTATGTTTCATGAGAGTTAGTCTAGACTATTCTTAACTGTTCACCAGTAAAACACAGAACCTGATCCATCATAATCGTGCCAGGCAAGCGTCCGTCTCCGCCCTCGTGCTTCAAGACCTCTTACAGTTGCTGACCTAATGAGTGAAAGCGAGCCATTTGGAGTGTCCTGGCTGACTGCTGTATTTCTAGTGTAACACCACTCACTTTACAAACAACAAACGGATCTCCCCCTCTCATCAGTCACGCTGCTCTCCGCCAGCGGGGGCCCAATGAGCACAAACCATCCAAAGGAACCTAAACGAAAGTGGCACAATGGACGGCCTGCAGAGCTAAGCCGCAGCAGTTAGGTCGTTTCCCCCTCCCCTCGTCCCTCCACCCCGGCCCGACCGTGTCCGTTTCACCGCAGCTTTATCATGCTAATAGAATTGAGTCTGCAAATACAAAAAGACTTAATTTGTGATTATCTTTCAGCCACACTGTCTTGTGTTTGTTTGTGTGCCAGAGTGTGCTCTCGTAGCCTCATCCACAGTATCCTTTTTTCTTTCTTTTCCCCAATCGAAGCAGCGATTTCAGGCATCCAATTCCGCAGAAGACAAGAGGCGCTAACATTAAAATGTTATAAAAAGCTTGTCCTTGTCCTCAGCCGAGAGGTGAGTCTACAGCTCCCGATCCGAAACACTGCTGAATCAGTCCAGATGTGTTCCTACTTTAAAAAAAAAACGTCTTGTTGTGACTTACTGTAGGATAAGCAAGTCTGCAGGATTTTTTTAGGAGCTAAATAAGTCTTTAAGTTAAGCTCGGCAAGTTTTAGAGGTTATTGTAAGCTCCAGTTTTCAGGGACACATTAGGAACTCGCACGAACGAGCACTCATTATCCAAACCAATGAATAATCCACAGGCTTTTATGTACAGCTCCTTTTCTTGTATACTGTGAAGATTAAGAGCACAATTATCCGGGCTTAGGTCCAGAAACATCCACAAACAGATCCTCTGACCTTATTCAATCTCTTAACCTTCTGCACTGCTACTAATACCCAGCCTAAGAGCACAAGTCCTGTCCTTTAAAGAATTAACTGCATCATTATGTTGGGTAATCTTGCCCACGTCTACAACCGAAGATCCCCAAAGCAAGTCTGGACGACATGGGGTATGTCTTACGATCCCTGAAACCGTATACCACTCAATAGTAAAATAATAACGCAATGTCTTTAATCCATTTCTCGGCTCTGTAAAAGATGGAGGGAAGGAAATCCCTGTTCTCTGAAATGGTTAATGCATGGATTAATATGTCTGGTTGAACAGAGAAGGATCTCACCGAAGCCAGGGCTTTTCCCAGCGCGTCTCCAGTCCTGAGAGCTTCCAGTGGCATTCCCTCGGTTGGCAGCAGCTACAAAGACCACACAGAGATACGCCATTCACATCAGAACAGAGCTGACAGAGACATTAGTGTCATGCATTCTTCATAGGCGAGTAGCAGCTGGTGCCAGGTGTGTGACCTGATCAATCTAAAAAAGTGCTGATATGAATGAGTGATAAATAAACTTTTACAGGCATGCATTTTTGCAAAAGCAGAAATATTGTGAAATATGACTGAAAAAAACTTTTTTCTACTGTAAAGGAGAACTGCGGCGCAAAATGAACCTTTGATCTAATTACACATTGGTACATAGTCAGTCGTTCTCTGAGATCTCTAAAAACTGTTTAGCTTATAATGCTAGTATATGGGGCATAGAGTAATGAAAATAAAAATCACTAGTTTTATACCACTAACAAGGCTCAAAATAGCCCCACACTAACACAGTAACATAATGAGTGTCTATACATGCAAAAACGAAGCATTGAGAACTTTGTAAGTGTACAGACCGTTTAATAAGAAGATACGTTATAAAGACAGTTCACTTTGTGTATACAGACAGGAGCCATCTTGGGAAAACAGACTCGACAAGTCAAAACAAGAACAACGTGCCAAGTGAGCTGAATGTGTATGAACGGCGTTCATGGTTCGAACTTATCGAGTCTGTTTTCCAAAGATGGCTCCTGTCTGTATACACGAAGTGAAGTGTGTAAGCGTATCTTCTTATTAGACGATCTGTACTCTTACAAAGTTCTCAATGCTTCGTTTTAAGTAGGGACCCTGAATATGCTACCGTTTAAGTGTTGAGCTATTTTGAGCCTTGTTAGTGGTATTAACTAGCGATTTTTATTTTATTACTTTATGCCCCATATACTAGCATTATAAGCTAAACAGTTTTTAGAGATACAACTCTTTCCATTCGATTATCACGAAAACTAATCTCAGAGAACGGTCGACTATGTACCAATGAGTGAATTAGACCAAAGGCTTAATTTTGCGCCGGAGTTCTCCTTTAATGCATTTTAAAATGTAAATTAGTCCTGTGAAATTATTCTTAAGAGTGATAAATGAAGAGTAAGACAATAAATGTGCAGGTCAACACACCCATGACTCCCTCTGCGGTGTTGACAGGTGGGGTGTGAGACGCGGTGACGAAGGGTGAGCTGCTGGCACTGCTGCGGTGGAAGCTGGACATGGGTGGCAGGCTAGCGTTGATGTCTGTGGGAGACACCGAGTGTGGCGGGTAGTTCTGTGACAGAGAGAACATGGGAACTTTTTTAGCTCTATGAACTTGGTTATATTACATAAAAGGTTTGTATTTGTTCTGAACCCACAAAGCGTTCTCACCAGGACGGTCGTGTGAGTGCAGGTTGCTGTAGTTTCCAGACTGTGGCATGTGAGATGAAGATCCTCCCAGCATTCCCCCATAGCCTGGCTGGCTGATCCCATTGGACAGAGTTCCACGGGTCAGGGGAATTGTGGGTCCCATCTGATTATGCAACAAATGAAAAAATGTGAACATTAAAGCATAAAGCAATATCTTTGTTTTCTAGTTAGAGTAACTTCTTGCCAGGAAGGTTTAAACTGCGAGCGAGACCGAGGTGACAGTAATGTAATAAATAATGCTGATAAACAAGGACAAACACAACACACAGTTTGATATGTGAGCCAAAGCCTGACCCCCACACTCCTCATTTTGGATGGAGGATGTCAAACGGACCAGCCTCTCTTTAAGTCTGCTTTTACACTTGAGTCTGCGCCAAGCGCGGAGCGCAGCTGAGATAACATTCAGCCAGCGCTGCTCACTTGCTTCCGCCTCAACTTTTAAAGGCGAAATTCCTTACAGTCCTAAACACACGGCTGGAAATGGCTATATAATTTTTATCTGTCCTGATTGCCAAAGCCTGGAATACGCATGGTTGGTTTACTATTTAAGTCTGTGAAGTCGGCAGCATGATAGGCAGTGACTGAAATGTAAAGAGAAGGCTTCCCAGTAGTGAAAAAAAAAAATATCGAGGTTTAATGTGAGGGTTAGAGGTAGAAACGTACCAGAAGTTGTTTAGTGTTTGAAAATACTGATAAAACTAAAGTAGACTGGAAGAAGATTTGGATTTAGAATTACTAAACACGCTAGAATTACATATACATGCTAGACCTGTTAATGAACTCTGTATGATCAGTTGACTAATTTCTAGGATTCATAGGATGCTCTAGTTTCTGTGACATCCTGAAAAACTAGTCAATGTTTATTTAATTTTTTTTTAATAAGGTTTTATTCGGTCTTTGGCAAGTATACTATAATCGCAAGTACATGAATGCAAATGCATCTAGCTCTGAAAGCTCAATTTCATGCAATATAACATATGTCAGACCACAATGTAATGCTTTAGTGTAAATATTATCTTGTATTCTATTTCAGAAGTAAAGATGCCTACTTCCCAACTATACAGTAGGTGAAAAACAATACATAAAAGAGTAGTATGTCTGGATTCACAGTATTCATAAAACAGTAGGCAAAAAGTACCTAGATCATGTGCTTTTTCTACTGAGATTCTGAAGTGTGCATGTAATGAAGACTTTTACTATCCCAGTAAAGTGACGCAAATGACGCTGTAGGTCACATGACAGAAGCCAACAAAGCAGATGTTCAAATTTCATTCAGACTAGACATTCATACTATATATAGAACATAATTTTTGGTTTGGTCCTCATGTAATATCTATTTAGACACAGTATGCATTTTGTAAACTCGCTGTTCAATTAAATTATGATTTTGATAAGTTAGTTATAGCTAGCTACCTGAAAGATAACACAGCTTGTTGACAGCAAACACATATTTGAGGAAATCTCTATTGCCCACTTGGGTTTATTTCTGCCACGGTAATGCAAGCATGAATTGTGTTTGCACTGTGTGTTTGCAGTGCTTTGACCAATTATTCATGTATGTACTTGTGTATTTGTATAAAGTATGTTTCTAACCTTTAAAAAAAAAAAAAAAAAAAAAAAGTCCTTAAAGTGATACTCCACTTTTTTTTGGAAATTTGACCACTCATTTTACTCATTTTACCACTCCCCCAGAGTTAAACAGTTGGGTTTTACCGTTTTCAAATGTATTCAGCATTTAGAAGAATATCAGTAACCAGACAGTTTCTGGTCTCATTGACTTCCATAGTATATTTTTTCCCTACTATGGAAGTTAATTGAGACCAGAAACTGTCTGGTTACTGATATTCTTCTAGATATCAGAATTCGCCTGAATGGATTCGAAAATGGTAAAACCCAACTGTTTAACTCTGAGGGAGTGGTAAAATGACCTATTTCCAAAAAAAGTGGAGTATCTCTTTAACAAAATCATATCAAAGCAAATGATAAATAATACAAAAGTGATACAAAATGATGGTGACTGACCGAAGAAAGTGCTTGCGAACATACTGCCGGGGGTTTGGGGGACGGGTAGGATGGAGAGTCTCTGTTGAAGTCATCTGAGCTGGGAGATGGTGCATACACCTGCAAAAAATAAACAAAATCAGGCATTGTGACCAAGAACAACTGCTTACAGACAGGTGTGAGGGAACGTAGGCTGCCGTTTTTTGTATCTACTATAAACAGAGCGACTACCGTACAGACAAGCTCATGTCATGAAGCGTATCCTCATACCCTTGGGCTAATTCACACATACCACGAAACCTGACTGCATAATACAACACAAAAAAATGCAATGCAACGCATATGGGCAATTTACAAATTCTTTGTAGTAACAGATGGCTAATTTAGAAGTCTAAAAAAAGAGAGGATTATCTGCTGTGTAGTGTGCACTTCAGCGCTTAATTGTAATATAATGACGACGACATGCACGCCCGCCGAACAAAAGCATCAAAACAAATGAATTAATATGCGAGGGGCGTTAGGGTGCATATGTGTTTGTGTTTATGCATGTGTATTTTAGGAGCTGTGGGGTTGGACGGGGTCAGGCCAGCGGAGCAGTGGTTACAGCTGCAGAAGTGCCCATTCCAGCAGAGGAGGATCAAAGACATGAGGCTACAGCCCAGTAATGTGGCTCTCCCAGTTCATCTGCACCAGATGGTACAAAACCTCTCAGAGGGAGAGAGAAAACACTAGCATTTATGACGTGGAAAAGAACGCTAGGTAAACATGCTGAAAGCACACTCGCTCAGTATCTGTCATTGGTCTTTACTTTCAGGTGTCCTCGTCACCTGCCGCTCTGAACCCTCACATCTGTATGAGCCAATCCTCGTAACGAAGAGCAGATGTGCTTTCAAGTTAAACACAACTTCTCAACATCACTCTAACTTCAAGTATATAGGAACATATTTAAATATTTGTTCTGACAATATAGTTGTATTACATTTCTTTACTAAATGACATAATACATCAAAATCTGAAATTAGTCAACTTATCTTTAATAATTAATTCATAATTATTTACACCAAATCCAATCAATGTGATTTTTATCTTTGTTGGTGCTCACAGCATCTAACATTAATAATTAAATCATATCTGTGTGCCAAGATATAAATACAACTCCTCCTTACTAAATGACATAATACATCATAAAATCAGAAATTTGTCTAAATTCATTTTCACGTTTATTATTTATTCACAATTAGTTGACCAAGACAACAGAATTCATTCTGATATTCAATCATTTACTCATTTTGTATTTTATTAATTCAAAACTATTTAACAGACTTGTACAATAACCTGTTAATTTCATGACAACCAAAAATGTGCATTACTTTATTAAGTAAGAAATGAACATGAAATACACTGGAAATGACTGTAGGAGTAATTATAATCAAATATTAATTGCATTGAATTTCCATTGTCAGATCCCCGTACTCATTAATATTTCAGATGTACGCAAAGATCCCCTTCATCACACACACAAACACACGGCTGCAGCATGTCATGACACACTCTGCATTACGATCAACATCTAAAGCCTTTCAGTCAGCTTAGCCAGCTGTGTGCGGCCGGGCACCTTGCTGAGGCGGCAGTACGGGCCCATGTGATTGGCAGTGAGTGTGTTCATAAGCTGCGACGGGCTCCCGTGGGTGTGCAGGCGCACACATGTGACCCGGGTGCTGGAAGTCCCCTGGTGATCTCAGGTTAGGGCGGCGTGGGAGAGGTCCCTTTGTCTCCGCCTCACGGCTCAATGGGCAGCATATGGCAGCGGATAATGCTAATTGTCCGCTTTACCCCGAGCTAACCAGCCGACCCCGTTAATAAACCTTCCGAAACACCGGCGCCCCGCTCCACCACCAGGATAGAGAATGAAAGAAAGAGCAAAGGAAACGCTTCCTTTGACCAGAGCTTTAATTAGGAAGCTGTCAGTTATTCACGACCCTCTGATCTAAACATCCACGTTTACCTTTTTTTCCCTCATTGTACTTCTTTTTTAAAACACTGAACATGGAAATAAACCGTTGAAAGAAATTAGTAAATTAGTTAATAGATGTGTATATTTGGAGTTCCCATACTTTTTAACCAATACATTACCAGTCATTTGTGATAATTATAAAATTACACAATACATATATTACACAATATATATATATATATTTTTTTTTTCTTTCACATTTATATTTTTTAGGGCAGACACCCTGTATACATTTCCAAAATCACTAAATTCATTTCCATCTGTCATAAAAATGTAGTTTTAACCAATACATTACCAGTCATTTGTGATAATTATAAGATTACACAATACTTTTAAAAATAATTTCTAGAGACTGCAATCACAAAGAGCAATTTACATCCACTTAAACATGTTAACATACCAAATATATATATATATATATATATATATAGTCACAAATGACTGGTAATGTATTGGTTAAAACTACATTTTGGAAATATTTTAGTGATTTTGGAAATGTATACAGGGTTGCTGCCCTAAAAAATATAAATGTGTATAAATATATATATATATATATATATATATATATATATATATATATATATATATATATATATATGGTATGTTAACATGTTTAAGTGGATGTAAATTGCTCTTTGTGATTGCAGTCTCTAGAAATTATTTTTAAAAGTATTGTGTAATAATGCAATTAATATTTGATTATAATTACTCCTACGGTCATTTCCAGTGTATTTCATGTTCATTTCTTACTTAGTAAAGTAATGCACATTTTTTGTTGTCATGAAATGAACAGGTTATTGTACAAGTCTGTTGTTTTGGTAAATAGTTTTAAATTAATAAAATACAAAATGAGTAAATGATTGAATATTCACATTTATATATTTTAGGGTAGCAACCCTGTATACATTTCCAAAATCACTAAATTTATTTCCATCTGTCATAAAAATGTAGTCACGAACAAAAAGCAATATAAATAGTATTTTTTATTTCAATTCCTCTGTGAGTAAATGGAGACGAAGGCTCACGCTGATGAGTGAAATGAGTTTTTCCTCTCCTTTCTTGCCTGTCACACCTTCCTTTGATCTGAAAACCACATCCATCACAACAACACACGGAAAAAACACTAAACTGTCAACATATGGATAAGCCCAATGACAACAGTGAGAGAGGCAGGGAATGAGAGAGAGGGAGAGAAAGAAATAATTATAGAGGGAGGAAAAAAAAGGCAGAACAACAGAATAACCCACAAGGACGGGTTCAGAGCAGAGGGACCGCGAGTGACAAGAAAATATCCTGCCTCTGCATGTCACTTGTTTGGAGTCGGATCGCAGCCCGAGGGCCTTCCTTTTCAACTCCCATCTAACACACTTATCAAGCCGAAAAGGCACGCTACTCGCGCACAATGAGCCCCTATTGAACACAGCAGCTCTGTCCTGAAGGGACACGTTCTGACTTTTAAAGCCAAGTCTGTCTACAAAGAGCAGACGGTAAAAGTTTGAAACTTAAAAGCATTTTGTTCCTCACAGATACAGGTGGAAGCCTTTCGAGAGGAGAAAAACAACACGACGGTCTGCTTTGAACAACTACAGACGCTGCTGACTCATTATGCAAACTTTCAACCAGAACAAAACCTTCAAAAAGGCAGAGTATGTATCTGAAAAACTATTTTTCAGCAGAAGCCCAATAAATCTGAAAGGAAAAGCTACCACCTTAGACAAACACTTATAAATACGTGAATTAAAGCGAGGAGGAAATAAAATACTTCACACGTCATAAACTGGCCCAATCAAAGCCGGGGAGGCCGCTTGCACCCCCAAGGCCCGGCCATAAAATGATTGGTACCGGCCTGACATTCAAACAAATCAATGCGACTTTTATCTTTGTTGATGCTCACAGCATCTGACATTTAACAAATAAATGATATCTGTGTGCCAAGATATAAATAAAGCAACACAAGGAAGGGTTTATTGGGCATTTACCCACTGCTTTGGATCATAAAGCTCAACTCTGACCCGAGTGAGCCACATGCTCCTCATTTTCTCTTTCCTCCCAGCCTGCATTACAAGGCTGGAAATACTTAATATAAAAAGATCAAAGTGAGCTTTGTGGTGCAGGAACAAAGAGATCTGTCATAATGGCCTACGAGGAAAGCTAACTCTGGACTCTGTCAGATGACCTCAAAAGAAGTGAAAACACAAGCTGGGGTCTCACTTTGTCCCCAGAACTGAGATTGGAAATTTAAGAAAGTTGCGCAAACGTGATTACTGCCACCCTTGTGAAAAGCAGCGTGAATAATGAGAACAACATAGAAATTTAATAAGCAAGCTCTCGAAGAGGGTAACGGATCATTCGTAAATGCGGCAAACAGATGGAGAGATCTCCAGAGCCCCACGCAGACAGAGAGAGGAAGACATCAGGGACATCTACTGGAAACTTTTTCCTCTCTACTTTGCATCGTCTGGGGAGCAGCGACTCACTTTTAAGGAGCTCGGTGGAACTTTCTAACCAAACACTCTCACAAATTATGTCATTTTCTAGATCTTTATATTGGGAAGTCATTCCTAAAGGTAAGTTTTTACCTTAAAAGTAAGTTCTCTCTCTTTCTCGTTCACATTCACAGTGATAATTGATGTAGTTTTTCTAATTATATGAATCATTTTTACCTTTCAGGAGAAGTTTCATTAGGTTTTTCTATCTTTTCAGAAACTATTCAAACCTAAACGCCCACTCGTGTGCAGGTTCCAGTCGCCGCCTCCTCCGTGCCACCAATCCAATCATCAAGCACCCGACAAACGTTCAGCGCACGAGCGTTCACACGGACAGCCACACGCAGACAGGCAAACAGGCATCGTGAGAGGCACACAGAAATCAAAGGGCCTGTGGTGGAGAGATTTACGGAGTCCCATCAGGATTCCTGTATTGAGAAGAATGCCTGGCTGATTAAAAACAGATGGAGGAACAGCGATGCTGCTGCTCTGAGCTCAATCTGCAAACAGGAAAGTCAAACCTCAACAGACAGACTCTCTTCCTTAATCACTCCCAGACTCCCACTTGTTATTATTGTGAGCCCGTCTCAGCGCTCAGCAAAGCGGACGGTGACACACGAGCTCAGCCAGCATCAACTTGCCAACACCAAATAATCTTCCAAAAACAAGTGCCTTTTTAGCAAGAAAATAGAGACTTGCAGGTGTGACCGTTTGTCTCTAAAACGTTTCATAAACTCTATAAAATCAGGGTAACAACTCACACTTCTTAAGCAGCAAATGAAAGTAAATGTTGACCTAGCTCAGACTGAGGTAATGGAAACAGTCAGACACACACACACACACACACACACACACACACACACACACACACACACACACACACACACACACACACATAGGCAAAGCCGAGAGCAACGAGACCCTCAACTGAGTTTCAACACACTGAACTGACACGGCTCACCACTCCATTAAACCCGACAGCCCACCGTGCACATGAAAAACATGTTTACTCGCACACATTTCCTCTAGGGAGAGAAGGCACTCACCGATTTTCCGTTGTAGTAATACATGCTGGCCATTCCAGGCACGGGGTAGGCGCAATACATGATAAAAGCCTCAGAGATGCTGGGAAAGACGTAGAGCCAGATACAGAAGATCTCTTTTCACCAGCCCGCTCAGTGCACATACATCCACTCGCTGCACAAGGGACTAATTCCTTCAGTGCTGGCCCCCTACACATGGATCTACTCACAGACAACTTATGCAAAGCAGGACCATACCAACTCAGCCAGCAGCGAGGGGGAGGGCTTATGGGAAGAGGAGGAGGAGGACAACGGACCAATACCCAGAGCTCGGCTCCCCTAAAGCCTCATAAGTGCTGAGGCTAAGAGAGGAGGGGGAGATGGAGGATAAAGAGCAAGGGAGGGCCACAAAACAATTGAGTAAGTGGATTGACTTGTACTTAAAAAAAGAGACAGAAAAGGAAATTAGAATGGTGGATTTTTCGAATAAGAGGCGAGCAAAACACTGAAATGAGTTATGTTCATTTACCTGTTGATTGTTGTCTGTTCTTTTATAGAAAACGCATTAATAAAAACTAAATTGATGTACTTTATAGGTGCACACAAACACAGAAACAGAAACACGTACTGGTCTAAATCCCAAGCTGATTAATCTTTTAGTGATTATTGTTTCTATTTTATGGAGGGGTTGGACTGAGTATATGGAGAGGATTTCCACACCACATCAATAATCTTGCAAATGAAAAAAAGAAAAGATTTAAGGGATACATTTTTAATATAATATAATATATAAATATAATACTTAACATAAAAAGTGACACACTCTTAGAAGAAATGGTTCTATTTAGAACCAGAAATGGTCCCATCCCCACATATACTGTATTATCATATATGGAACTCTATTGGCCAAGTATGGAACCCCAGGGTTCTATATAGAACCCAGAGGAACCCTTTTTTTTAAGAGTGTATAGAGAGCCTAAGTCCCGCCCCTCCGCTTCCGGTTCATGGGACCTTATTTCGGAAAAATAATGCATGGTAGTCAATGGCGAGAGATAACTTATTTTTTATTCCGTCTGAACTGTGTCCTGGATTACACATAAGATGTTTGTCAATTTAAAAGATAATTATGAAAGCCAAGAAAGTCGCAGTTCGTCATAAAACAGAAGAGTAACTTTTAGTTTTATGTGAAAAACCCTCAATGAACTACATCTCCCAGGAGGTGAAACAACGAGCGAGATCAGCTGCTGTGTGTGTGTGCAGTCTGGAATTACACACTCATGACGGTAACGTTACGATTATAACGGAAGACTATAGAAACAATGACATAGCCTCAGTAAAGTTCGCTTCATTCATTGAGAGAAAATGTGCGCCTTTGGGGTTTGTAGTCTTTGTAATTACGTATTTTCACAGTCTTATATCTCAAGAATTTTACATCAAACTGCGACTTTCTTGACTTTAAAATGTATCTTTTAAATTGACAAACATCATATGTGTAATTCAGGGATCAATTTAAACAAAATCAAAATATCTCTCGCCATTAACTACCATACAATATTTTCCGAAATAAGGTCCCATGGTGGCCGACCAGAAGGGAGGGACTTAGCCTCTTTATAGAACCTTTTAGGTGTTCCAAATACGTAGCGCTGATAGAACCTTTTAAGGTTCTATATAGAACCTTTTCTTCTAAGAGTGCGTATAACGGTTTCCACATATATTAAGCAGCAACTGTTGTCTACTTTGATAATAACAAGAAATTCATCTTTGCCATCACACATTATGTAATAATGTATTAAAGTAGATAACAGTTACAATAAATGTATATTTCTGAATTTTCTATCAAATAAATGCAGCCTTGGAGCATTCATGACTTCAAAAAACAGTTTTATCTTATTCATCATAATATATCATCTACTGATATTAATGTATGCTTTTGAGTTTCACACCACGCACTTGTTTGCCCTAAACCAAGTCTGGTGCTGAAAGTTGCGACCTGTGGCTGTTGTTTTAACAGTCCCCCACAGTGGCGTGACAGCAAACACAGAGAGCTGTTGAACACATCCAACAGCTGCAGAGGGGCCGAGCCTGACGTCAAGACCTGAGAGCAATGACGCTCCATTTCCTCAGACGTCCCCTCCTCTCGCTCGCGTTGTACCCAGCGCTCCCCTTCACGGGCCTCTTGCCCATAGACCAAGGGGGCGGTAGGATACACAACCCAAATGACAGGCGCACTGGGGGTGGAAAAAGAAAATGAGGGGAAGGAAGGGAAATGCAAGGGTGGAAATGGAAGAGAGGCGAAAGCTGGCTGGAATGAATGGACAGGGGTGCAAAAATAGACTGGGAGGCCAAGGTCGTCCCCGTGCTGTGAACACGCTGACCTGTAGTGGCATCGGTCTCTTTAAAGCCCACTCCAGCCCACTCCACTACAGGCCCTTTCATGTCTGTCACTGCAGGCTTCCCTGTCCAAATACCATCCTCCCTCGGACCATCCACAACATTATTGTTATGGAAAGATGAAAGCCTTCCCAGAAAATGATACTTTATTATACTTTCCCCTTCTAATTCTATTATTATTTATTCTCTTTTCTTCTCTGAGTGAGACTCTTTTAAATGTGTCCAAGGTGGCTGAGATCGACAGGCTGGTACCACTTTAAACCTGGAGCCGTTTCAATTCGATCCTGTAGGAGGGAGACGGCCATGATGGAAGAATGCTTGAAGGCTCCATAAAACAAATCCAGATAAAGAATGCACTGCTGGGAGGAAAAGATCACAGAAAAAATAACGAAAGAGATAAATGAAAAGGGACAGAAATAAAATCACAAATCACCGACACATGTCCGGAGAGTTCGCAACGCTTGTTTGCTTTGTTCTCGCAAGATTTCCACACGGCTGCCACGCATAACTTCATTATGGTCATCACCACTGTAAATATAACCAATCACGGGTCAGTTTTGTTAGACATTTACTTGACTTTTACCTGAATTTTACCTTAATCAGCCAGAAGCGCAACAGGATGTCTTCCTGTTAACTGTCAGCCCTTATTTCAGTGTATATATATATATATATATATATATATATATATATATATACACACTGCATATAAATATATAAAAAAATATAAATAAATAAATAAATTATATATATATATATATATATATATATATACACACACACACACACACACACACACACAGGTTTTTCCTGCATCAGAGATTTATAAGGCGGCCCCCTCCATCAAATTTTGTGCAATTTATTATTCAAACTGTGGTGATTGATAGCCTATAGTTGACATCGCACATTTATTTATAAACATACACATACTGTATTACACAGTTAGGAAACCTCACACCAGAGTTTTCCTAAACACCATCACAATTGAAACCGAGACACTGATTTCATAACAGTTCAATAAACAACTGGTTAAAATTAAGTCACTTACATTTTAGACACAATGACTGTTTCTGTTCAGTTTCAGCAGCGAAAATAGTTCCAAACAAAGATCACAGCAGAACCATCAGCGCAACTCACAGCAACACTCAGCCGTGTTTCATTACTGAATGATTCAGCGAATCAATTGACGATTTTGAATGAAACGGTCAAAGATTTAATTACCAATTCATAAACTGCCTTATTCTGAATAAATCAGCCGTTTGAACGAATCGTTTGAATGAGTGACTCATTCATTAAGGCGGTCGCCTGCCAAGGTTTAGCTTCAAAGTATCAATCTTTACAACATTCCTTATTTGTATATTAAAAAAATGTTTAAAACAATTTTACACTCTAAAAAATTGCTGGGTTAAAACAACCCAATTTGGGTTATTTTGGCAACCCAACGTCAAATATGGACTAACCCAGCGGTGGGTTACACAAAAAAACTACCCAACATTGAGAAAATAACCCAATAAAATGACCCAACAGTCTCAACCCAGCGGTTGGGTTAAAAAATAACCCAGCATTTTTTAGAGTGTATAATCTCCTTTAATACAGTTGTCATTTTTTTCAATGTAAATTATAAAAATGTGATTGGTAACAGCCCTAGTGTTATTCTAATTGAATGTATTGCTCAAAATTAAGAATTTCAAATGAAAGATGATGCATATATCTAATAAAATTAGGGAAAAATCCCTTGTTTTCCCACAGTGTTGTTTTACCATAGTGATATAATGAAACATTGACAATTTAAGTTTGAAGGGAGTAAAGCCTCTGTTTAAGCTATGTAAGGCAATTAGGAACTGTAATTTTGCAGTAGAATAACTTTTATTTTAAATAAATGTATCATTTTTAAAGCAGCCTACTTCAGTGTGATGTTACCATATTATCATGCTTAACACTGAGAATTTGAATAATTGTAATGTGATGATCGAATGCCGATATCTAAATGAAAGAAAATCATAGGTTTGGGCGGTTGGAGGTGGATTATTTATTTTTAACAGCTGATTTGGGTAACTCAAAGTATACCAACCAGATTAATGAATTTATCTTTAAAATTTACAACATTTTCTTGCATGCCCCTGGAACCCCCTAGAGGTACCGAGCTCCACCCACAAAAATACTGTGGGAAACACAGTGATGGTCTACGAAAGATAAAAATTTAAACAATGCATTTAGAAAAATACAATTAATTGAAGATGAACAATATCACACTGTAAAATAGTTACAATTTAAAATAACTGTTTTAAAATGTAATTTATTCCTATGACGGCAAAGCTGAATTTTCAGCATCATTACTCCAGTCTTCAGTGTCACATGATCCTTCAGAAATCATTCTAATATGAGGATTTGCTGCTCAAAAACATTTCTTATTATTATCAATATTGAAAACATTGTATGTATTTAAAACTTGAAAATAATACAAAAATACTTCATATTTCAGTGTTTTTCTTTCAGTAAGGGCATTAAACTGGGAATGTAATATATTACACTGAACTGTTGAGTCGCACCTGGTTGGGACATTGTTGAGCCAACCCAGTTCTTTGAGCCAACCCAGTTCACACCGTAGATGCAGGAGGTCTGGGATTCACCTGCACTGATTGTGTGGGATTACGGAGTTTAAATGTAATAGGTGCAGCAGACAACCTGTCCCACTAATCAATCCGTAAACTAGACACTTCCACATCATCATCCCCACACACATCACATCCCACGCCTGCAAATTAGAAACATGCAGAAAGCTCATCTCAGCCCATCCAAGCTAATTTAACAACTTTGTGTTTCTATAAGGCCATTCATCACAACACATTAGGAAGAAACGCTCTCTCCATGGGTCTCGATGGGCTTATGAGCATTCTGTTGTGTGCTTGTAATGATTAATGTTTCCCTGCCTGAGGATAGCACCTAGACAAAACACGGCATAAACATTATATATAGAATAACACCAGTATTTAGCGACCATCTCCTCCAGACACGATAAATCCACCAAGGCCCTTTCATCAAGGTTCAGGAGGGAGATTCAGGTTTAGAGGCCTTTTTTGCATGTCTGGGCCAACACACTTGTTGAGCAACAAGTCTTCATCCAATTACGATGTACGTGACATCAATCGACAAGAAAGCGGCTCACCCACTTACCTGGCTTCCACCAACAGCCACAGCCCACAGTGAACATCTTCAAGACATGTGACATCTGCTGTTTACTGACCTACAACCAGCGGCTCACGTGCCGGCTTCACTCCAGCCAGGTAAATCACGCCAGTGTGACTCAGATTAGCTGTGCTTTACACACATCTTTAAGGTAATCAGACACGCTCTTAAAGGGGACCACGGCTGTAAGGATGTCCATTCATGAAAAATACAAACAAAATCTATTTAACGGATATCTGAAATCTGAATGCGCGTCTATATACATATTTTTGCACTCTAGCTGTAGTTGAAAGGCACACATGTATCTGCTCTTTTGTGCTCTTTATGTTTAAAGGGATGAGTTCGGCCAAAAATGATATTTAAACCATGCATTACTCACCCTCAAGCCGTTCGAGATGCATATGTCAATCTTGTTTCAGACGAACACATTTTCAGTTATTCTAGAAAATGTCTTAGACCCTTCAGTGGATATAATGTGAAGAAATGGGGTCCAGCTCCTCTGAAGTCCGTGGAAGTCGGCGGACATAGCGTCAGGACCGTCGTGACGTTGCAACGTTTCCTATGCTACCTCGGTACGCCGACTTCCATGGCACCCGTGAACGTACGACGATCGTTGCTGGAAGTCAGATATTTTCATTTATAAAGTTTCAAATATGTATATTTTTACAATACCGCACAGATTACCCTCCAGAAGGCCTTCGTTTGTCACCCTCGAGCCCGGATGGATGAGCTTTTGTGAAGGATTTATGCACATTTTGGGACTTGAAGGAGCTGGATCGCCATTTCTTCACATTATATCCACTGAAGGGTCTAAGACATTTTCTAAAATAACTGAAAATGTGTTCGTTTCGAAACAAGATTGACATATCGTGAGCTTAGAATTATAAGGTTCTATCTCCACTTTGGTCGAAATTGAGTTTATGACATAATCTGATCCATTAGGTTTTTAATAATGCCTGTGTGGTGTTATTTGTAAAAAAAGATTAATGGATAAAGCTATAATAGAAGATTATACTACATAACAGTTTTGCCAGGTGGGATGTAAAAACTTTGATGCTCAATATCTCAGAACTACCCTAAACGGAGATAGAACCTTATAATTCTAAGCTCACGATATATCATCTGAATGGCTTGAGGGTGAGTAATGCATGGGTTAAAAATCATTTTTGGCCGAACTATTCCTTTAAGGGCTCTGAAGTCTGAGGAAACTTTCAGCAGCCTAAATAGATAAAGAGACTCGTTCCCTCGTCCTAAACTGATAAAGAGGTGGGCATGTCTCTGTTCAGCATCAGACACAAGCCAGGAGCATCTATCTAATCACTTATCTGATGAGCTCATATCCTTTCAGACCCAGTGCACTGCCCTCTGGTGGCAGGATTATAACCTGATGACCTAGAGGACAAACCTCAGACAGCCACATGGTTACAAGTGGGACATAATGAGCCTAAATATAAGATAAGTTTGGGAGGAAGTAGAATGTCTGAAGATCAAGAGAGCTATTAAAAGCCACAGGATACAGGATACCGTCTGATTGTGTGGGTCATGGGAGAACACAGAATGAGAGCACAAGACATAAGCTCAGAGATATCAAACCAAGTAGACCTTTTAATCAATACCTCAAGCTGTAGAATATGCTCTTTAAAACAGAGATGTGAGACCATAAAAACCCAGCGCCGAGGAAACACAAAAGAAAAAGAGGACAGATTTTCTCCAGAACAAAGAGCAGTGGCCACATGAAAGACCTACATCAAACTGTACTGTTATTCTTTACAGGGCTTTAGTGGGCCTTTTATCCCAAGGCATGTCCAACTACACAGGGTCTTCATGCCACGTTGTGACCTTGCATTAGAGGTAGGGGGTTCAAAGAGAGGAGGGGAAAAATGAGATGGAAACAAGCCAGAAGAACCACAAACTGAAAGCTCACTGTGGCATCGGTGACCTGCTTTAGCTTGCATGGCCTGTAGATGGCTGTCTACTCAAAAATGCACAATGCATCTTCTGAATGGAGAAGCTCTAGTCAAGATGACATCCTGCAAGATTTGGGCGCTAGTCTCGTGTCCTTGTCGCCACAGTGTATCATAACCTTCTTCTCACTTCTCTTGGTGCACGTTTCCTCGCTTAGTGCAACTTCTGCCCAAACGAGGGTGCCTGAGTGATCTGTCAAGAGCAAATGACAATCTTTTTTTGTCATTCACCAGCCAGTGTTCTCGCATGCAAAAGGCCCCGAAGGAAGGCGAATGCTCCCTGCTGCTTTCTCTCTCTCCTCCAATCATCTCTTCTGGGCTGAACATCGGCGCCCCGGTGCAGCCATTGTCACATCAAACAGTCGTGCCTGTGACAAGGGTGTTTAAAAAAAGCCTGGCTATTCACACACATAGGCTGCAGCTCCAGGCTCCCAGCCAAGTATAAATCTCCCACAAGATGTAGTTACTCGCCCAAAGTCAAGGGGCCGTCCATCCGCCTCGGACTCTTTTTCTCCCGCAGTATGAGAACGGCTGTCAGGAGGGCTGGGGTCCTTCAGCAGGTGCCCACACAGCTGCCTGAAAGCATCGCTGCTCTGCTGCGGCAAACACACATGCAGAACACGCGTCTGCCACGCTCTTAGCCACGAGCCGAGCACCCCACCTTCGTCTGCGAGCAGAGATTCCTGAAAACACTGGCAGCCAGAATAAAACAACTAGTTAACCCGGCATCATGGGGTAAAACTGGTAAGAATCGCTTTCCTGTAGCTCAAATAGTAGAGCGTTTGGCGCTTGCAACGCCAAGGTCATGGGTTCGATTTCCATGTAAAGCAAGAACTGATGAGAATGTAAAAATGTGTCGCTTTGGATAAAAGCGTCTGCCAAATGCATAAATGTAAATGTAAAATCGCACTCACATAATGTCTAGGGGTTAAACGATTAGTTGAAATAAAATCAAAATCCTGATATGGTTTAGTGCGGTAAATAAATCAAAAAATACAATTGTATTAATGAAATAAAATGGTAACACTTTACAATAAGGTTCATTAGTTAACATTAGTTAATGTATTTACTAACATGAACTAATCATGAGCAATACATTTGTTACTGCATTTGTTCATCTTTGTAAATGTTAGTTCATGAAAATACAGTTGTTCATTGTTTGTTCATGTTAGTTCACAGTGCATTAACTAATGTTAATGAGATTTTAATCAAGTATTAGTAAATGTTGAAAATAACATTAATAAAGATTAACAAATGCTGTTTATGTGCTTTTCATTATTAGTTCATATTACCTAATGTAGTTAACCAATGTTAACTAACAAACCTTATTGTAAAGTGTTACCAATAAAATAAACATGAACTGAAATAAACTTAAACTTATTTTATTTCAGCTATTTGCAAAGACAAAATTTCTCATTTTTATTTTGTTCAAGTTTTACTAAAATAACCAAAACTAAAAAAACTAATAAAAATGTCAAAACAACAATAATTAGCTCAAATGAAAACAGAATTTATAAAAACATAATCTAATTCAATATATTAAGAAAAACTATACTTGATAATAGTAATGATAATAGAATAATACTGATGTACGCTTGCACATTTTACAGTGATCTATATGCAAACAGCTCATGATAACACTGTTTTTAGAGTGACTTCACAGTAAATTATCGCTGATCCACACAAACTGCATCTGTTCTGAGTTTTCGTCGCTATAACATGAATTTGAGAACGTGAAGTATGCACATTTCACTACATTGATAACTAATGAAAAGCATTTCTAAACTTAGTCAACAAAGGAGAAGATTTAAGGTCTCCCTGCAGTCATCCGCCAAAATAAAAGTTTCATGGCTTAACATTTAAAAAATGAATAAATATAAAAATCGAGATGTGTTTTTTTATTGTGCATTATTAAAAGTTAGATTTTTTTATTTTGCAGTGAAATATTATTATTACAATAGTAATGTATGTAATAATAATTATAACAATTATTATTATTATATAAATCACAATTTATTTTTTGGCCAAATCTTATTTTAAACCCATGTTTTTAATAAAATAAAAAATCAAACCTATTTATGTCTAATACTCCAAGTGTTTAAAGACTATAATAAACATCCGCTATTTTTCTTTAAACCATTTCCCGCAGTTCAAGGGTTAACAAGGCTCCCTCAGCTTCCAGCAAGTGCACAAATCAAACACGGTTATAAATATTTGTACGTCCTCAATCTGCTGCCATGTCTTCTTTGGGGCTTTATGCCGTAAAGCATGCCCTCGCTGCTCTAAAATGGAGCGGATGTTTTTCCATAAATATTTACAATCCATACATAAACTATTCCGATCCATCTAGTCGTGTTGCATTTAAAAAAGAGAGAGAGAGATGAGCTGGTAAGAGGTAAATAGTTAAAGTATTTTTAGGTGAGTTGGGGGTTGTATTCCCTGCAGAGGGTCTGATGATGGGAAGCATTGTTCATTTTGTTTATCAAGCAGCTCTACGGGCCTCTAGTGGGGCTCGTCTGCTTACACAAGCAAAAGCTTTCAGAGGCATCTGCAGCTGCAAGCCCACTGTACAGGTACCCTGCAGACTGCATGCGCACACACACACACACACACACACACACACACACACACACACACACACACACACACACACACACACACACACACACACACAGCTGCTCCAGCAACCCTACGTGGCTCTGCAGGTGCACCTGTGCCGCCGTGGCTATCAGAGTCCACATTTACGACTAGCCCTTCAACATCTCTCGACCAATGATGACTATTGTCACCAAAATCACAACACTAAGTGGGTTTAAAGGACAAGGTATTTTACAATTAAAGCCCTGTTTTAGACAAATGCTACTGTCCTGAGAATTTTCAGTTTCTGTGGTAGCACTCCCACACCTCTACAATGGTAGCATAAGTGCACAGGAACAATCCTTCATAAAACACATAAGACTTTAGTTTACAGAGACGTGAAACTCATCGAGTGGTCGACTCTGGGGTGTTCACTGTTAAGCTCACAAAAATCGCAGCAAAAGATGCTGTTTCTGTCATAAAATACAAGTCAATGGAGTTGTATAAAAACTATGATAAAACCTGTTGGAAAGCATCTTTTGCAACAATTTTTGTGTGAGCATATCAGTGAATACCCCAGACCACTCTGTGAGTTTCACATTCTTTGTGAATTAAAGTTTATGTGTTTTATAAGGGATTGTTCCTGTGAACCTATGCAACCATTGTGAGGGTGTGTGTGTGTGTGTGTGTGTGTGGGGGGGGGTGTTACCACAGAAACTGAAATTTCTCGGGACAGCAGCATTTGTCTAATAAACAATCTTAACCATTCTACGGTATTTCAACTTAAAACGGTCTTTAATTGTAAAATACTGAACTTGTCCTTTAAATGCCTAGATTTACATTAAAAAGTCAAGTGGCTGTGTTATATCCACAATCCCAACAAACAAATTTAGGTTCTGGGAACGTTAGTTTTTGGCTCGCAAAACAATCCTAGAACTTTCTCTTAAAGGGGTGATGAACTGAGAAATCAAATTTTCCTTGAGCTTTTCACATCTAAGAGGTCATCATATTATAAGAATATCCTGTAAGTTTCAGAACTGAAAACGTCCTTGTTAGTCCAATAAAAGCTTTTATTGACACCAGCCTCAACAAACGACTCGTTTTTAAAAGTGGGGAAATATTATGTCAAAGATTATAAAACACCACTCCCACAGAAGAAGATCAACGCTACTTCAACACAGCTCGGTTTAGCCCCGCCCACCGATTTGCGCATTACACGCATAGATAAATAACATAACGTTACATGCCGACCTCGTGATGACAAACCGTATCGAGCTACCGAGCAATACAGAATATTGTGCAGCGCCTGGTTTTGGAAGACAGTCGCTGCATAAGCTTTCTCTGGATTCCAATAGGACTGCATGGATAAACTTTATTTTTAATGACGTTCCAGCTGATGAGGTAAAACACTGTCGTCTGTTCGCTTCATTTCACTGAGGATTGTTTTGTAAACAAGACTGGATTTAAAGACTGATTAAGAGTAAAGAACGTGCTGTGCCATCTTATATTGGATCTGACAGGAATGGTGCAACAGACGGACTCTGGGTCGAACATGTATGGGTGAATCCGGTTGCTATTTTACAACATTGGACGTTTTCCCCACGTGCACCGACGGGTGAGTTAAACTCATAATAATATGTAAAACTGTTCTCCACTCACAGCAGTGATCAACTAAACAAAATATATAACATTGTCCTAGTGGTTTTTGGATATTTTACCGCAAAAATCCTACATATTGTACCTTTAAGTCAGAGAGAAGGCAGCCTTTTGTGGCTGGCTACACTACAATACCAATCTGGTTCGAATGGGTTTTCGACTACTTCTTGAAGAGGTCAAAAGTGGACAAGCTCAAAACATTTTAGACACCATTTACACCTGTATTTAGCATTGTCCACTTGTTATCCGAATAGGCCAAAATGCAACTTAATGTGATACCAGGTGTCTGAGCCTCAGTTACACAGCCATAGTGGTTTGCACAGTAATTATAATTTACATTTCTATTTTGTGGCAATTCCCCAAAAAGAGACAATTTTGTTGGAAATGCTGCAAATTCGTGAATATTCCCAAATTGGGATATTCAGATTTTTCAGATACAAAGGTACTGACATACCAGTTCAGTTGTAAGTGTGAGTGAGCATCCAGCCTTTTCTTACTCTATATTCCCGGCGCTCTTCCCTGCGCTGAATTGAGCCGCTTCGAGTTATGAGTCACACAAGTGCACCTGCGGCCATGTGTTAAGTAGTGACAAATAAAAGCTCTATGTCCATTTACACAACAAAGAGATGTACCCCACGAGGCCACCAATCTTTCCTCAACCCCCTTACCACCCCACCTCTCCATCTTTTTCTGTCTTCCCTTATTTTTTCCTCTGGTATTAGTAGCTAAAAGTATATCGCTCCTCATTTCACCCCTGAGTCTCGTATCGACTGGAGCGACTCCGTCTCTAGACAAGCAACAATTCAAACACAGATTTAAAGACAAAAGAGCATTGCGCGACTTCTTATTTATGCCTCGTGGAAGAGTCGCGCTTGATTTCTCGCCTGCATTGCGTGCGATTATTGAGAGCTCACGAAGACTAATCCTGCTGCCACGCGGCCCTCAAAGGCCTCGTTTTGTTCTGTGGGAGGAATCCGAATCCTGTTGTATTAACGTGAGGGGATCTCTGTGCTAAGCGGCTGCATCTGGGACGCATTCATTGCAGCCAGCACTGTGGTTTGAGGGCAAATCTGAGAGGAGGCTTTCACTATCTGCCCTCCGTTTCTCACAATGACTGTTCGAATGTGCGATTTATGCATATAGAAAGGGTGGGAGGGAGTTGGGCAGACGGGGGTCACAGGCGGAGTCAAGCTGAGCTCCACACACTTCCTCCGAATCCTAATGTCTGGTGCTCCACCGGGATTATCGCCCATGGAAATTTACCACCAATTCCACGTTATTAATCTCTGTCTGTCCTCCTGTTCTGGCTACATAATGACTAATTAAACATCAAAAGAGCTGTGGCGGGGATGCGGCATGACAGCTCATGTCCCTGAGCCCTTGTTCCCGCGGGAAAGGGAGGAGAGGGAAGCGAGCGCTGACGGGGCGGCCTCACAAATCAATCAACCATCGTTACCGTGCACCTACACTCGCCGTGCCGCCGAAACAGTGGATTCGCAAACACAACAGAGCTGATTGGTGAGGCAGGTTTGGCCTCCCGTGTACATGCGCTTGACATATGCACAGGTACGCGCTGCCACCATGTCAGAGGACGACTTTGATAAGATGAAATTCTAAAATGTGTGTGTACGCAGTACCAACGGCTTTCATTAAACGCCTCTGTTGGTGTCTGCTTGTGCTCTAGCATCTATTTTTAAAGCAAAGTGATGGCAGGAAGATGAAATGATGCTGTACTCACAGATGTAGGCAGGCCAGGAGGGGGCTTGCGTACTTTCTTTGTTTGCACAGGATCTGTGGAGAGAATACAAAAACAACTTTGAGACATTTGAGGGGAAAGAATAAACAAGCATGAGAAGGCACTCAGTCAGATGTCTTTTTGATTACAGGTTTACAAAGACAAATATTGAGTATTGGTGTGGCAGAAATCGAGGAATTCTTAAATTCAACATAAAAAAATGTCTGTTAGTGTTTATTATGAAAACATAATAATGACGCATTAGTCTATGCTTTGTCATTCAGGGCATTAGACAGGCACTGACCCAGTGAAGCCGAGTCCTGAAGGGAGCGTCTTCTGTAGATTGGAGCCAGTAAAAGAGTAGAACGGAGTGGGCGACTTCCCCAGTTGGTGACAGGCCTGGACTGGCCAAGACCCATGTCCGACCTCAGACTGGGCTGTAGAGACAAAAGAAGACAGTTCAGGGCTGAAAGCCAACCATATGTACGTTAATGAATTATAATCATGTATAATGAATTGATATGTTGAATAAACAAAAAATAAGTGAATGTGTGCATGCAAATCATAAACACTTTAAAATATAAAAAACAAACAGTAATCAACTCTTTCCAATGGCAGGGAAGCATTGTCTCACAAATAACAGACATTTTTCAAAGGTTAAAATTATGCCAATACAGACAAGCAGATAATTATTTTCACATGAACGACAACCCATTAATGCTTTAAAACTTTCACAGACCTCAAACAGAAAAGCACAAAGCCTTTCTTTAAAGTGAATTTCGTTTTTTTATAATTTTTTTCTTGATTTAAATTAAGGTTTTATCAACCAATTGTCTTGATTTAATCAATAAGAAGGAAAAGCAGACAATTAGGCTACTGATAATCAAGGCACGGAGGCACCGAAGCTCATCTCATAAATATAACTACTGCGAACTCAGCGTATAAGTATAGTCTACTCCACAGACCTAAAACATATATCTATATTGAAAATGTCTACTTGTAAATAGAACGATTCAAAACGAAAGAAAACGTAATGCTCTTTGCTTATTGAATGAACAGTGCATTTCTCTCTGGCGCATGCACCTGCGAAGATCGCGCAGCATCGTCAACTTCATCTTGATTAATAAACAATTAAAATGTCTCCTTGCTATATATTTTGTTCTTTGTGACAGCTTTTTATTTTCTGGCAGCGCCGCTGCTACCCTTAGGCTAAAGCATTAAGTTAGTTACAAGCTCACCACCGCATCAAAAACATGATTGCGTGATAAAAACATGAAAAATACTACCTAAACATAGCCTGTTTAGAAAAAAACACAGAACGAATAGCCTAATGCGCATACGTCCATCTCTTTTGTTTGAAATGGAAAAAATATAGCTGCTACTGACCTATCTAAAAAAAAAAAAAAAAGTTCGACTATCAGTCGACTACAGCAAAATCTAATCGAATCAGATTCGACTATGAAAATCCTTAGTCGAAAACAGCCCTACTATTTTGTCAAATAAGCAATAGTATTCTAAAATAATGTGCAGTATACCTTTTTAAAATCTATATATTTCAGCTATATACAAAACACACACATGTATACATGTACACACTGTATATAAATCATGGTTCTACATTTTATTTACATATCCAGTTGTCTTCTGTATGATTTTAGTTTGTCTCGTAAGTTAAGTGGTACAGTATAGTAGTCAACAACCGCTCTAATGCATGCTGGGTCTCCCAGTATGAGTCCTGTTACCTGATTCCTTCTATCTCTCTGTCACTCTTTCATCCCCCTCCACACACTGCTCTTTAACTCAGCAGGCGATAAGGCTAATTGGGCTTATTCTCTAATTGGCCTCTTAACCCAGTTTTCTGGGACGAGCAACAAGAGTGGATGTTGGTCAAGGGTGCGATAGCCGCGGGAAAAGCATTTAAAAACCTGAAGCCTACGCTAATCTCCCGGTCATCAGAGGCCGGATTTGGGGCCACTGTCTCTGCTCTCTCACCTAATTGGCTGTCCATCGACAGGCTAGTGGCCGTGTCGACTTCATGGGCTCTATACCGGGTGTTTTGTCAAGTTAAGCCGGCACAGTTTTTTACAGGGTAGCTGACAGTTCCTGAGATCAGACAGATGGTTTAATGAGGCTTGAGCTGGCCACTGTCCTATACCCCCCTCCCCTGTTGGATCTCTCATTCTTCACTCTCCTGGGCCCGCTGCTCCTTTAAGTGAGGATGTGTCCCTGAGGCCGTGATCAGGCCTGATCAATAGCAGTTCACCGTGAGCAGAAGGGGAGGGACTCACTAGGTCAGACTGATTGGATCGATTTCTCCTTGGACTTCACTGAGCTGCTGGCACTCTCACATCAATAACTGCACAATTGTGTTCAGTAAAGAGAGGAAAAAGCAGAAAAACATTTTTTCTTTTTCTGTAACGAGGTCTGATTGTGTCCTTCTGTGAAGCAAAACCATTATTCATGGGCCAAACAATTTCTGAAATGATCATACATATTTTAATTTTTTTTACTTTTAAACTGTGATGGTACAAAAGACCCCATATAAAGAAGGCTTGTACGTAGCATTTTTGTAAATTCAGTAATACTTTTCATCTCAACAGTATGGGGTCAAGGGGTTTTAGTTATGCTGGCCCTCATTTGCCAGGACATTCGAGCCCGTTCTCATCCCAAGGTGTCATATACGACGCTTTTGCCAAATCGTAGACATCCAACACACATGGTAACCTTTAGCGTCAAATGAGACGCAGATATATATGGGGCAGAAGGCGCCTCCTAGTGGTCTAACCCTAACACTACCCCATACCTAAACCTACCATAACCGAAGCGTCTCATTTGACGCTAAAGGGTGCCATGTGCGTTGGATGTCTGACGCTTTGGCAAAAGAGTCGTATATGACGCCTTGGGTATGAGAATGCGTTGGACATTCGTAACAGCGTGCAGCCTTGGCACTTTTAAATCTCGTCTTAAAACTCTTCATATAAACAGCCTTATGTATGATTGCACATGTATTGAGCAATGTCTTATTCTTCAGTGTCTAATGTATATTATAATATGTGCCTGTTGTATTAACGTAAGGGGATCTCTGTGCTTTGGAAGGAAGATTTGTGAGGTGACCTTGAGTGTCGTGATCATATTAATCATTTGTGTGATTTTAGTTTAAACTTTTTATTTAGAATTACTTAAATGTTACTCTAAAAATGCTGTTTTGATTCAACCCAAATTTGGGTCAATAGAGACAAACCCAAATGTTGGGTTAAAAATGCAATAAAAAAATTTACAGTTGAAAGTGAAATTTTAAATTACATTTTTAACCCAACATTTTGGTTTGTCCATATTTGACCCAAATTTAAGTTGAAACAACCCAGCATTTTTTTAAAGTGTAGGTTTTTCTTTTTTTTAAATCTTAACAATTGAAAACAACAAACAGTGCAATTATTTTTTATTGGTCAGATCACTGTTTTGTATAGTTTTTAAAAATGAACACAATGTACACGGGAAATGTATCCAACTTCAAAGTTCGGATAGAAGTCATAATCAAAGCCCCGGTCGTGGCTACAGAAGAAAGCAAAAATAGCTGTGACTCCTTAAAATTAGCCTATTAAAACAAGGGCCATCAGATCGCGTGAAAATCAGGTTGGCTTCTCCTTTACTGCGGGAGGAATGAGGGGGACACGAGCTCTCCAAAGTGACAGGCTGTCAGGGAGGTGGCATCATTGACATTGACATGGCAAAACAGACTGACTAGTGTTGCCTTTGTTCAATGATATGAAATCCTCACAGCAATATTATCTTCTTACTTTTAGCCGCAATGCAAAAACAAGACGGGGGAAGCGCTGGGGTCAGATGAAAGAGCGATAGAATACTAATTTACTACTCGGAAGAGAGTGACTTTAAGGGGGATTTACTGTGGTTTATTACAGTGATGTGAAATTAGTTGAATCCTATTTAAAGATTACATTCAGAGAACTGGTGGTTCCATGAAACTAAAGGGGATTAGAGAGATCTTTGTTAAATTGAATATAGAATGAATGAGAAATGTACACTTTCTGAAGAAAAATACCAGGCCGTTGCTAAACAGTTGCAACGTAAAAAAGCCCTTAATCATTTTGTGGTTTCTAGAAAGGCCTCGAGTCTGAGATATTTATTCATCTGCCAGGAGAAAATCTTAAGTCTGATTGCTTAGAAAAGTAATAATACACCTCTCGTCAACAAACCACATAATTTGAGGAATCATTCATGTCCATTTTGGTATGACAGAAAAGTTTAATGCTTACGGTTTGGATTGTGTTCAAATCCCTAATACTAAGTATGAGCGATCGCAACAGGGATATACTAACACAAGCCCAGTTCATTTCCTGCCAGGGAGTAAGTGTTTGCATGAACATGGCCGTGTGTTAGCGAGTGAGAGGAAAATGACTGCCCACCACAGTTTAGCCTTTAAAACAAGTACTCAGCTTACATGACAGTCTGGTCAATCTTGCGGATACTGAGAAGTAGTGTTCATTATAAGAGCACTTGACAGAATCACAGGGGCTTCTGAGCCTGCTCACATCTGAACAATCATCTTCCTGAGTGAAATGTCAGGCAGATTGGTGGAGATAATAGCAGTCATCTGTCAACCGCATCCTGCCGCAACAATCAGAATAATCCTCCACACAGGGGACGGGCGCAGAGCTTACCTACAGCCATCGTGCCGCTGAACGCAGATCTCTACCGCTCGCCTCTTATCGCTTCACTATTTTCACATTTCTCATGTTTGGATCATGGCATTTCCTGCTGCAAGGTTAAAGATGGCAACCGTAGTGCAGCCTTCAGTGAGGTATTGTTAAAGATATTGCAAAGCAAAGGCAAGCAAAGAATGAATAAAACGTATTTATTTTAAAAACTGATAAATGGTAAATAAAGCTCCTCTTTCCTAAGTAGAGATGCATACAATTGTGTGGGGTGGGAAAAAGCAGATTGCCTAGGACTGCACTGGTCACCGGTTTTGATTCATCAAAAAGAATTGGCTTGTAATTAGTCAGTGTTAATGGTAATTTGTTCGAGAATCAAACTACACTGTTTGTGCTGTGTGATTCTGATTCACTAAGAAGAACCGCCTCCTAAAGGGAAAATTCACCCACAAATTAAAACTCTATGATTGTGTACCCTACAGCTAAACACAAAAATACAATATTTTGAATAATACTGATAACCAAATGTGAACATTAACTTATATTGTATGGAAAAAAGACATTTCTCAATTGTTTTCTGTTCTGCAGAAGAAATAAGATCATACAAGTTTGGAATGACATTAGTAAATATAAATCTATAAAATTGATGACAGAATTTTATTTGGGTGAACTATTCCTTTAAGAGTAATTTTTCTGGGTATCAAGGTAGCACTGAATGGTTTTGATGCACTAAAAAAACTGGTTCATAAAAGTCATTTGTTTAGAAAAAAGCGACATGGTATGAGCTGTATGTTTAGAAAAAAGGTACAAAAGCTGTCACTGGGGCGGTACTAGTGATGTATGTCTTGAGACCGGTCTTGGTCTCGAGACCACTTTTGTGTGGTCTCGTTCTTGTCACGGTCTTGACGGTCTTTGGTCTTGGTCTCGGACCTCTCGGTCTTGTCGAGGTCTCGCTGTCTCAGACCGACATAGTGGTTCGGGAGATTTAGCAATACAATATCCATAACGATATCCGCAACAGATTAAGGCACGCGTCCGCGTGAAGACACGGTGTGCGCGAGCCACACAAGAAAACACTGATTGCAGCGGCAATGAGCACTTTGATCACTTAAAAAAAAAACACATATCATGTACATTTATTGATGTATTCATATTTAGTAAAACACTATCTGTGACATGATGGGTTTTAACTTCATTCAGGAGATTTTGGGTAACTGCACAACTGACAGATGACTATGAGCGCACAGCCAACGGTGTGTGTGTGTGTGTGTGTGTGTAACCATAGCGACAAAACAACCAACTATCGGTTCCTGCACTTAAGCTTATAATTTCGTTTTTAAAAATATTTATGTATTTAAAAGTTGCAGAATGGATCCATGTGGAGACTTGGAAATGGCAGAGATAGACAGGCAATGCAAAACAAAATCATTATTTCTTAGCTTCAACAACACTAGTCTATTTTTTGGTCTCGGTGGTCTCGACTTGGTCTGTCTTGGTCTTGGTCTCGATACCCTCTAGTCTTGGTAGTGTCTTGATCTCGGTTTAGGCGGTCTTGACTACAAGTCTAGGCGGTACCTTTTCAAAAGGTACACTTTTGTACCTAAAGGGCGTATATTGGTACCTTAAAGGGCAATTCCACCTCTGGAAAGATGAATGTGTATTTAAAATGGGTCATTTATGTAGAAGAAATGTGAAATTATTTTTTAATTTGGAGCTTTCTAGACTGAGAAAAGATAGAAAATGTATTTTTGGCTTATGTGAATGAAAAACATCAACTCCCAGAATTCATTTGCTTCGCTGCCCTAGGACGCGACGCCTACCGCTAACCTCGCAGTATGTAAACAACAGTCTACTAGTGATTCTCCGTGATAAGTCTGTCCGAAAATGTGTTTCGAGATCGCCCAAAATGTCCGCGATTCGGCTTTTGCGTTCTACAGTCGTCATTCATCATGTTTACTGTGGCAAGCGAACGAGTGCGAGCTGTATGTATAACGGCGCGAGACGAGCCAGGTTTACTGTGTCGACCGGGATGAGTGCCGGCTGTGTGGATAACGGCGCGAGGCCGGTGGCGTGATTACCGATGAGCGGCACCTAAGACGCAAGTTACCGGTCTCGTATCTCTCACGGAGGAGCAGGAATTTTCTTAGCAATGTTAAAACGCATCAACCGATCACTTGTTTGGCGTTCATGTAAACACAACAGTCAGATTCACCAATCATAAGGAATTGAGTTAGATTGAAACAAAAGCTGTAACTTACATGTAAACAATGAATGGCGACTTCAGAAATTAAAAGCTGAATCCCGGACATCGACGGCCGGACATGTCCAGGAAAAAGAGGACGGCAACCCCTACTACTCAGCTTTCTCCACAGAACAAGAGCCTGCTAGCTTAGCGTCCAAAAAAGATGTGTAATGTTAATCCCAATCCTCCATAACGCATCCGTCAGCGTATTCAGTAGTTTCGTCCACATTTTCAAAACGTTTCTGCCAGTGAAATCAAACGCATTGGCACTGATCTGTGATAGGTCTGTTAGCGCAATAGGTCCAACCCCCTATTGGCGGGTTTGAAAGGGTGGGGACTCGGGCTTGTAGTTTTTTACTGAAATCGCCCTCTCTTACACTTCCGCCAACAATGACGTAAAATGACGATTTTTGCGTCATTGTTGGAGGAAGTGAAAAAGGTAAATAGCAGATTTCTCTCGTCTCAGGGAAAATGATAAAGTGTTGCATGACCATTCAATAGTATAACTGGGTTTCTAACAATGGAAAGCTTAATGCAAATGGGTGGAGTTGCCCTTTAATGGTACATTTTAGGTGCTAATATGTACCATTTAGGTACCAATATGCACCCTTTAGGTACAAAAGTGTACCTTTTGAAAAGGTACTGCCCCAGTGACAACTTTTGTACCTTTTTTTTTCTGAGAGTGTATACTACCAAAAACGACTCGTAATAAGACACCCGTTTGAAAATTGAACTACATAGGTTGCATTGTACGGTTTTGATTCAAAAAAGCTGGTTCACATTTGTTTGTGAATCTGACTACGATATTCATAAATGTATGTTTGTATTTAATATGAGGAAGAACTGGTTCTTAAGAGTCACTCGTTTTGAAATCTACACTGGTTGTTATGAATGTTGCACTGTAGATTAAGTATTAGTGTTGCAATGCCACAATATAGTGCTTCTATTGCAGAAAACACTGTCCGAATATGTTATGTGGTGTTTATAATGCAGGTCTGAGAATCTTTAATGGTTCTAAACAAGCTTTTCTCGCTTCCCTAGCCAATGTTAAATCCAAGCTTTTTTTTTCAACGAAATTACTTGTTGTAAAAGAAAGCAGCCAATGAGATGCTTGGCAGACAGAGATACAGGGGCCACAGCTGGCTGAGACAGTTTGAATATTTAACTCAATAAAAGGTGTACAGTTCCACATCAGGTTCAAATGATGCAATAATGCCTTGCTGAGGGAGAGGTTTAGCCTGCAAATGATGACAAACCTCATAAAAAGACAGGCTGTTTGCTTTTGTGAAAATCCTGTAACCGCTTCCCATCACTGCCAAACACTTGATAGATTACTACTGCAGATATTTCCATTCTTGGCACTCGCTGAACAAATAGGGCCTTTTATTAGGTTCCACAATGTGCATTGCTCAATTTTCGAAGCAGACTGGGTTATTAGGCGCCCGATTCGCGTATTAAAAACACTGCTTCTCCGATAATCTCTGCACCTGATAGTCATCTGTTTATATGCGCGCGCGGCAGACGCGATGGCCGTATTAACACGCGGGGTGCAGAATATTAATGCAGCCACCCTGCAGCCCGCATTCTTCCCACATTCGCTCAGGAACCGAACGGCTTTTTCACTCTTCCTGTTTTTCTTCGGCGACTAGACAAACTGAGTCTCTGCCAGGCTCTGATCTGTGCAGCTGCAGGCCAGCATAAATTCCCCAGTTCCCACACAAAATGTCTGAACTGGCATTCCCTTTCAGAAAGCTCTTTTATGAATGAGCGAACGCGCCAGAGAGCCAGCCGTGTTTTCATTCGTTCTGACTAGCGCCATTCACGGCTCGTGCTTTAAAATGTGTGCTTGTGTGTTTCTCTTCTCCTGAGAAGGATGCAGCGCTCAGAGGCCGAGGTTATTAAAGGGTTGTTGGGGTCGAGGGCTGCGCTGACCTCACACTTAAGCTGGAGAGGTAGTCTTTCTCTAATATCCAATTTTAGCCATGGCATTAAATCTAATCTAAGCCAAGACGCTGCATGCTAACTAAATCCTCCTGCTAATGAGCATACACTGTAAAAAATTACATCTGATCTATTCTGACACTTACTGATTTTACAATTTACATTCTGATTTTCTCAAAATTCCCTAGTTTTCCATTTTAATTAATGTTTCTTCTTAGTTTTTGTTATTAGTTATGTATATTTTAATTTAATATCTGTTCAATGTCTGGCTAAGAATCGTCAAGTCGTTGCCTGACGCATTTGAGTTTACAGACGGTATGGGATGTTAATAGTGACTGTGTTATGGAGGATGATCAAATTCTTCTTTTCATTTTATTATTTACTTGTGTTTACGTCGCTTAAATAGCACGCTTAGGCAGATACAGAGAAATTGATGGCCTGGCAACAGACAAGTGACCAATCCTGAGTGGCGACGTCATATCCGTCATACCTGTCATACCTGTATATACATATACATATACATATACATATATATATACATATATATATATACATATATACATATATACATGGGGGTAGCCTATGAAGAGCATTTATTTAAAGGCTTATTTGCATATTTTCTTTACATTTTATTTTCATTCCACACATTCTTTTCATTTCATATTGCTTTTCTTTTACAGTTTTTCTTTTCATTTCACATAACTTTTCTTTACTCTTTTAGTGAGTTATTGTACAAATTTGTTGCAGACTTTGCATTCTTTAAGACATTGCATTCTGTTTTGGAAGGAGTGTATTTGTGGGCTGGGCCACAGTGGTTCATTTTACATGAGAGTAGAGCAAACAGTATTCTCTGTAACAATCTTTCATACCATGCTAAACACCCTTTCTCGTGCTAACATACATAATTCCTTCCTTCCCCCGTGTGAGATGCAAAACTCGCAGTTACAAAACGCGTGACTGTCCCCCACCCTGCTCCTTGTTTCCCCCGCGTTGTCACTCATCATCTGACCTCGCGACAACTGTCACCTACACCTACAGTACCTGTAGTTATCGCGAGGCTTGTGACAGAGCTCAGATTGGGAATGTTTTTTTGTTGTTGTTTTTAACTCCGCCCGGGGTATTATTATATTTTAATAACTCAGGTTAAAATACGGGAGATTTACGGGAAAATACTAAAACGGGAGGACGGCGGGAAGAAGGGTAAAATACGTGACTTTCCCGGCCAAAACGGGATACTTGACAGGTATGGGCGACGTCACTACAGTTAGCCAACCGCGCTGAGATTTCCAGGCCGAGAACGGGTTGTAATCATGCCGTTCAGAACCAAGCCCAAGTGGAAATATAACTGGAACCATTCCTTACCATTCTTAGGACTATTCGGCCTGATGGTCAAATTAGTGTCACGATTACACAAGAATTTAGTGTCATGTTTTATCATGATGGTGTTTTGTACTTGTGTGTACCTTCTAAATATTAGCATTTTCCTCAGATTGTAGAAAAAGCTTATTGTGATGAACTATGAATTATCATTTGACTTTCTCTTTACCCAGTCTTATTGTGGTGGCTGTCAGTCTACAGTGTTTAAAAAAAGTAGCTTTTAGTAGCTTCCAAAGTGCTAGGGCGGTTGCGATCGGTTGGTTCTGGTCACGTGACCTACTGTGTGCTTATGGTGCGCTTGCAGACGTGCTTGGTAAAAAAACAAGTGTGTCGCACGTGAACGCGCCACTTCCATTATGTCCTACATTTGAAATACCAAATTTGAGCGCGCAAAAGACGCGATATGTGAACAGGCCCTAATTTAGCAGAAAAGGACTGTTAGATTTACCTGTTTACAATGTTTTTTTTAATGTGTGTACATTTTAAATAGTAAAATTTACAGGTTGTTCTGTAAATATATTTACATTTTTACAAAATTATTCTGGAAACCAGCCAAAATGTTTCTATAAATACGACAGGATTTTTTTTTACAGTGTAAGTTTAGCACTAATACGCAACGCAATCTATCGAAGATTACACTATAGCATGGAAAAGAGTTTATTTACTGGTTTCCCAGTAGTCATTACAATCGGTTGGAGAAGGGGAGAACAAAATATAAACAGAGCAAAAGCGCAAGCCACAGGCGATGTAGAGGGAAAAGTGTGTGTGTGTTGGGGGGGGCTTCAAGTCTACTCTCTGACTGACTGACTGACGTCAACCGTGAGAGAGAATGAACGGGCAGGAGAGCGGGAGCGAGGTGGTGTGCTCACACAATCCTGTCTTTGTTTGGAACATCTGTGTGGCTGAGGGAGGAGAGCAGGGCTGGGTGCTGTGACCCTGCTTTAATGGGAGTGCTGAAAGTCATGTTTCTGTGTGCTGAAGGCCTGCTCCCTACACACAACACATTCATAAACTCTCCCTCTAAATCACAGAGCTGAGTCACATTAAAAGCTATTAAAAAGAATCCAGATTAAAAGAATCCAGACTCAACAAAACACTCTTTCAACATTGTCTGATGTGAAAACTCGAACCGGAAACTATAAAATAAGGTTCACATATCTTTAGATATTTGAGATTAGATGATTTTGGTACCGTTTTATACTTTCTTGTTAACATGCATTAGGTATCACAAATATAATACAGTAACATATTTGTTTAAACTAAATGTACATCCCTTTTCCAAATGTATTAGTATACACCACTGTTCAGAAGTGATGGCATGTTACAACATATTTCTATTTCAAACAAATGCTGTCTTTTGTATCCTGAAAAAGATGTATTACGGTTTCCACAAAAATATTTCAACATTGATAATAAGAAATGATACTTCAGCAGCAAATCAGCATATTAGAATGATCTCTGAAGGATCATGTGAAGACTGAAGTAATGATGCTGAAAATTCAGCTTTGCATCGGGGAAAATTTACATGTTAAAAATATATATTATTATAAATATATTGTAACATATATTTCACAATATTTTTACTGTATTTTATTATTACATATAGCTTTAGCTAGCATAACATACTGAGTTTAACGCCACGGTTGAGTTTACTCGACAAGATGCATGGCTGAATAAAACGGACGATTTTGTCAAACTGGGTATCAAATTTTGTTCAACCTCCCCTCCACTGGATGGCAGACATATCTTTTTTTTCTTTACTGCAGAACTTATACATAACTACCAACTCAGGGAAGATGGCAGACATGTCATACTTCATCCCCAACTCCAAAGAACGTCATATGTCTATACAAAATATTCAAGTTAGAGCGCATTGAATCACTGCGATCAAAAGCAGAGCTAATGTGAGAGTGAGCCATTTTATCAGATTCTCTCCACAATCGCGACGAGGCAGGATGGGGAGTTGCAATGACAATGTGCAAACTGCATACTTTGGAGGGAACGAAGTGCTGCATTTTATCATTTAAACGTGACTTTTCATGAAAATTTGATTGCTGCCACCATATGACGTCATGATATGCAAATTAGATGGGGAAATTTAATCCCTACATAAACTTAGGGTCATGCTTAATATTTCTCTAATTTACAGAAAGTATCTATCTTGTTTCACTTTTAAGATATAGTCTTTTGAAATTAAAGGAGAACTCCGGTGAACAATGAACCTTTGGTCTAATAAAACATTGGTATCTAGTCAATCGTTCTCTGAGATTTGTTTTCATGATAAACGGTCTGTACACTTACAAAGTTCTCAATGCTTCGTTTTGCATGTATAGACACTCATTATGTTACTGTGTTAGTGTGGGGCTATTTTGAGCCTTGTTACTGATATAAACTAGCGATTTCTTTTTACTTAGTAAATGCCCCCATTACTAGTGTTATACCCTAAACTGTTTTTAGAGATAAAACTCTTTACATTCGATTATCATGAAAACAAATCTCTTTTATTAGACCAAATGTTCATTGTTCGCGGAGTTCTCCTTCAAGATGTCAAAATCTGACGTTTTAGGAAAAATAAAACTCTGGCGCCTAAAGGGTTAAGATTCACAACCAATAGCTTGTTTTCACATGACGTCACGCCACTGCGTTGCCATGGCGCGAAATGGAAATGGAGGGCAGGAAGTGATTTTCTATATTAGGAAGCACTATAACACACTCAAATGCCTATGTTTTGCGTCGTTTATGGTTGCTGAAATCGATCAAACCACGAGGAGTTTTTGTCGTGTGCCAAAAATTGTTGTTCATAAGAGGGAAAATACAAGAAATTGACAGAAATACACCGGGAAAAAT